>BSBM01000159.1:12247500-12655000 GCA_027924585.1 Larix kaempferi | reverse complement strand
TGTTTGATGAAAATAAAATTAAAATTCAATACAAATGTATAGTCACTTAACAAAGTATATTACACTCTAAATTGATGCAAAATATTGAATATAAAAATAGAATATGTATGATAAATATACATAAAAATCAACAATCATAAGTGTTATATTACCTTTCACCTTCCTCGATCTACCTTTCCCCTTCAGGTACTCCCCTTCGAAATCTTTATTAGAGTCTGGATCACAAATGCGACGTAAATTGAGATTTGACGCTAATATAGGAAGATATTCACTAATATACAACATGTTTTGGTATACCATATATCCCTCTATAATAGAACCCTCAGCATATGTTTGTTGTCTAACCAAACCCTTCATAAATTTCAAGTGCCTCTCAAACATCCACATGGACCTTGAGTGCGCAGGTCCACACAATTCAATCTCCTCAACGTGGTGTATGAGGTAGTGTTCCTGTGCATTGAAAAATGCCGAAGGTAGATGCTTCTGCATTTCACACATGAGACGAGGAATTTCACTCCTCCAATACTTTATATCGTCTTTATGGAATTCTTTAGATGACAACCATCTACAAGTGACATGACAAACCAATCAATATATTAAAGAAAAAAAAACATTATATTACATAACATGAACTAGAGAACAAACATCAAATATAAGTTCTACGATGAAGTAAACAAATACTAAGTGCATGGAAAAAATCACCACTTACCTCATGTATTTCCTGAGATTATTTATTACTTGTTTGACATTGTTGTCGAAGTTGTCTGGGAGAGAGAGAGGTAGAACAAACTGTAACAATATACAAATCATTTCATTTTTTAAACAAGGAGTAGACAAACAAAAATACCCACCATATTCACTGGAATATAAAAAAAATAACAATTAAATGCATATAACCATAATAATTACCTTCATGAATACATGCCAATTGTGCGTTTTCACCCCCGCAAAATCACCTTTCTTTGTTATGATATTCTTCATGTTTGCACAAAATCCGGTGGGAAATTTAATTTTTCGCAAGACTTATTTTACAACATTACTTTGCTAGTCCGTTAACATCCATGGAAGTGAGTTTATATTAATTTTCTCTCCATTTCTATGAAATTGAATGACGTCTTTCATTGCATGGTTGCCTTCTTGAATGTATTTTCAAATTTTGACAATTTTTTCTTTCTCACTCCTTCCATTCAATATTCGCCATAATGTTTCAGTCACATTCTTTCCGATATGCATTGTATCAAACAAATGAGCAAATTGTAGGTGCTCATAGTTGGGAAACCTACTAAATTGTCTAAGATAACTTTTCATTCCTCGTGGAATCCCATTAATGCCTTCATGATCACATGAACGACAATCATGAATAGTAGTTTATAAAGAAATTACATAAATCAATGTCATTTACAGTAAAAAACACACAATAAAAAAATACAATATAACATTTCATATACGATGATTCATACGTACCTTGACGATTTCTATTAGATTGCAACTTCCATAGGTGAGGTGTCATTCTCTGCAGTTTTAATGCAGTCTCTTGCTTTCCATTGAACATATGTTTTTCGGTAGTTCGATACCTGTGATTATTAGAGAGGAAGTGCCTATACTCATCAAACACCTCCTTTCCTAAGCTTTTTGAACGACGAGATTTGTACTTAGGACCACAAACTGGACATGCAAATTTCCCCTTTGTCTGAAGACCTACATAAAGAGATGGAATATCTATGTCAATTATAATTATGTACAAAATGCATGGATTATTTAGAAAAAAATGCATGCGTAGTATATTAACTAGTTCATAAAATTAAATGCAAATAAAGTGGAACTTATAATTACATACCGCAAAAATGGGTTAACCCTGGGGCATCATGTATTGTCCATACAAGCATTGCATGGAATTGAAATTTCCTTTGTCGTATTGGTCTAGATACGTCATACATAGTGATGCCATTCCATAACTTTACTAGCTCGTCAATAAGAGGTTCGATATATACATTCATATCTTTGACTTTGTACTTACCTGATTGATTTGAACATATAAAAAATATAATTATGAGACGTACCATTTAGATATATAAAACATATTGAACAAGAGAAAAACCTTCTTAGCTTCATCCTCTTTAGGTTCTGCAACTTCATCCTTGATGTATTTGGCAAGATCATTCTCTTCAAGAATGAGGCCAATCCTATATTTCCATGCTCGGTAATTCTCTATACCTTCTAGCTTGTCCTCAAGCTTAGTGCTTGGGGCCATCTTATCCAGGAGGTCACCAAAAAATGAAAATTCTCAAAATGAAAAACTGACCTTACCAGGAGATGTGATTGATGGAGGCGAGTTGAATGGTACACTTGCTTTCTGGAGATTCCAAATTTTCACTCTTTAAATTTGACTTGTGAATTTTGGATCTGCAACAGTTTTCTGGTTTTCTGTAGTTTCTGGTCCATAAGTCAAACTAGGGTTTGACTTTACCGGAGATCTACCCACTCAAAAAATTCAATCCAATGCTCTAAATTTTGATTTTTGAGAGGCACATCTTTCTATGAAATCATATTCCAAAAATTCCAACTTTGATAGAAACCCTAATTTCTTGCTGGAGGAAGAAGAGAGTTTCACCTTGTGAAAGTTGTCCTATTCAGGTTAGCACTGATACCATGTTAAGTTTTAATCAAATTCACAATAATAGCATAAACAAGATCACTGAAAGAAACACAATCACAAGATAGAAACAAATTTATCCTGGGATACCCTCATGGGATAGAAAACCCAACAAAACTTCCTCAATACAGATGATCAAAAGTACAAAGACAAAATCCCAAAGCAAGAGATTCTTCTCCTTCTCAGATATCTCTCTCTCTCTTTCTCTCCTATGTGCAATCCACAAGTGAGTGTGTGTCCAAATGAGGAGCACAACACTTCTATTTATACTTTATCTTTCACTTGACATTTTCCGTAACTAGGTCGGCCCCTAACTAAATGACCTAATGCTGACTGGGTCGACTTCACTTGGGGACTTAAAAACCCCATTACAATTGACTCAAGGGGATCTATTACCCCGAATTACAAGGGAGGATTTACCTCAATGAATTTACATGATCAAATACAATAATGACATCTCGACGGAGGAATAAAACATCTCCGAATAAATTACAATGATAAAATAAAAATATAATATTCTTCGAATTTACAATATTTCAACATCATGTCCCTTCATAGAAGAGGACAAACTTAGAGTCCATTGGAGAGAAAGACATTTTTCTTGGCTATGATGAAACTTTGAATGCCTTCTGCATATACCTTCCTGTACAGAGGAAAGTTGTGGTGAGGGGGGAGGTGAGATTTGAGGAGGAGCGGGCCTTCAGGAAGTCTTGTGAATCGAAGATGGAGGAGTAGAAGGCTATTACTCCACAGGTGATAGCAAGTTCATCTAGTCACGGTGTAGGTTTACAAACTTTAGGGTGATTGGTCCACAGGTTTCGAGATATTTAGGTTCAGGGACCCAGTCTACAAAGACTTATGGTATAGGGACATGTTCTCAGGTCATAGGTTCACAAGTTTCACCTTCATGTGATTTGAGTTCACGTGGTTTTGGTTCACTAGGAACAGGATCTCGTTTCACAGGTACTTCTTCAGGTAGACAGTTTCTAGATGAGGATGTTCATAAGGAGGGCCTTCCACAGGAAGCTACTTCCAGGAAGAGAAATCCAAGTTGGATTAAAGAGATTGTGAAGGAAGCCTAGGAGTTTGTGGGGCCACCCAATGTTATATTTTCAGAATTTACTTCAATTTGATCTAGGATCTTAACTGAGAGAACAACATGTACAGCATATCTATAGCATATCAATCATGAACACAATAGTGCAAGCACACAAGAGACACAGAGTTTACTTGGGGAAAACCATAAAGGTGAAAAACCCCAATAACTTCCTCAGAGATAGATAGAGCAATGATACAACCAAAATACAAGAGATAGTATTCTCCTAGAAGCAGAGCCTCCTCCTCACAAGTGCACCACTTTCCGAATGAGAGAAGTGTGTGAATGAATGATCAAATAGAGATCTCCTGATCTCTATTTATACTTGTCCTGTCCTGCCCAATAAACTAATGGGGCCTACATGTCTAGCTTAACCCATGGTTAACTTAATTCGGGCCGACCCCACACTTGGTGGTCTAATAACCCATTTACCCACATGACTCATACAGGGCCGACCCCATCAAGGTGGTCTAATAACCCATCAAGTATAAGTTACGACACTTACAATATACATGACGACACTTCCGTATAGAGGAATAATAACATCTCTATAGGAATACAATCACTTCCGTATAGAGGAATAATACCATCTCTATAGGAGTACAAAATACATATATGAAATACATGGGTGAAATACATTCCGAAGTTACATATACATCAACACTCCCTCTTAACTAGGAAGGTATTTCTTGACACAAATATGCTAGCACAAGTCTTCTTCTCTGGATCATCATCATCGATGCATCAATCTTGAATCATCGTCATCGTCACTGCTGCTGCTATCTCAACCAATATTTGAATCTACTCGTCATAGGAAGTTCTACAGGGCCAGTCCTTTTTCATAATGGATGTAGGCCCACCACCTGCAGGTCTTCATCATCACTGGCCATACTGTGGAATTCTCAGGACTTATTACGTGCATCACAAAACCTTAAAAGAGTTTCTTGACTATCAAGAACCCTAAAGAGAATCTGAGGACTTTTTCATCCTGTCCATATCTCCAGGACTTATTACATGTGACTGTCACAAAACCTTAAAAGAGTGTCCTAGGAACGTTTATGTGCATAGCACAACCGACAAGAACTCTAAAGAGAATCCCAGGAACATTTATGTGCCTAAGCACGACCGACAAGATCTCCAGGACTGATTACATGTGACCTCTGCTACAAACCCTCGAAAGAGCATCCCAGGACTTATTACGGGCACATAGCCCAACCTATCGGATCTCCTAGGTCTTACATGTAGTAGCCCACCACAAACCCTCGAAAGAGCATCCCAGGACTTATTATTGGCACGTAGCCCAACCTATCGGATCTCCCAGGTCTTACATGTGGCCCACTGTCACAAACCCTCGAAAGAGCATCCCAGGACTTATTACGGGAACACAACCCAACCTATCGGATCTCCCAGGTCTTACATGTGATACACAATGCCAATCCTTTTTCATACTGGATGTGACCTAGAAAAAATCTAGGATTTCCTTTGCACAATCTATCCACGACCACAGAGTATCAACGTGATACTCACCATACATCATCTTGATGTACACATGATCATCCTGATCATCATCACTGCATCGTCCTAATGCAAGTCATCTGGAGCAACATCCTAAAGCTCATCATCCATGATCATCATGATCATACAATGCATCTACCTGATGCATACCAAGTATCTACCTGATACATATCACCATACATGATCCACTTGATCATACAATGTATCCACCTGATACATACATAGATACATGATCCACACAATGTATCCACCTGATATATATCAACATACATGATCTACCTGATCATACACAGTATCCACCTGATACATATACAAATACATGGTCCAACCATCCAACATGATGCATATACAAATACATATAAATGATCCAACTGATCATATCCGACATCCAACATGATGCATACATACAAAAATGATCCAACCGATCATATCCAGCATCAACATGATGCATACATATAAAATGTAAATGATCCAATTGATCATCCAGAGCAGAAACTAGAACATCATCCTGATGCTCATCATCCAGTGCTTACATCCACAGCCATGTGAAGGATCCTCCTTCCAACATGCTTAGAGTGGCTTCAGCAAATGTCTCCATCACTTCTTCCTCGAAGTGTCATCGATCTGAAGGACACCAAGCTTATCTCTGAAGTAATCAAACTTCACTCTGGTTAGTGGCTTCGTCAACACATCTGCAATCTGCTCATTCATCGCAACATACAGGAGCTTCATTGCTCCTCTTTGCACCATATCCTTGATATAGTGATATTTGATCTCTATGTGATTCGACCTGTCGTGAAACACTGGGTTCTCAGATAGCTTCACACAACTCTGGTTATCACAGAAGATACCAGTAGCATCCAACGGGAGATCAAATAACTCAGACAGTAGCTTCCGAAGCCATACTGCCTCACAACTAGCTGAACAGGCTGCAACATACTTTGCCTCGGCTGTACTTAGTGCTACAAAGGACTGCTTCCTGCTAAACCAAGAGATCACACCTGATCCCATACTAAAGCAGCACCCAGAAGTGCTCTTCCTATCTACAACACTGCTTGCCCAATCTGAATCAACATAACCCTGCAGGTTAAACTTTTGTTTTGCTTCATACTTGAGCCCATAGTCAACCGTACCCTTTAGGTACCTCAAAATATGCTTTACAGCAACCAGGTGAACATCTCTCGGATCCGTCAGGAACTGGCTCAATGTGTTCACCGCAAAGTAATTATCTGGTCTCATGTTCGTCAGGTACATAGAGGACCCAATCATCTGATGATACATCGTGGCATCAACCGGATCAGATGAAGCATCACACAGAAGCTTCAAGTTCGATGCCATAGGTGTGGCCATGGCCTTGCAGTCCATCATCCCGAACCCCTTCAGGATCTCTACTGCATACTTACCTTGTCCAAGGAAGATTCCATCTACACTCTGCCACACCTCCATACCTAGAAAGTGGTGCATCATACCCGAGTTCTTTATCTCGAACTCGGCAGCAAGCTTCCGCTGCGTGTCGGCAATCAATATATCCTCACATGTTACAAACAGGTCATCCACATACAATAGTAGTATCACTGGATTGCCTTCCTCAACCTTGTAGTAAAGGTTGGAATCCGCTTTACTCTTGGTAAAGTCCAAACTGGATAGAAAGCTGTCTATCCTACCATATCAAGTTCTGCACATATATGACTCCCTGTCACGTGTCTCAGAACCAAGTGGCTGCTCCACATACACTCCTTCTTCAACTACACCATTCAAGAAAGCTGTCTTGAAATCCATCTGGTGTATCTTCCACTTCATCACTGCAGCCAAAGCAAGTAATGATCTAATGGAAGTGTATCTGGCTACAGGAGCAAAAGTCTCTATGCTACACCCTGCAGCATGCTTGATCTTGTAGATCCTCTTGGAAGTCACTACAGACTCCCCTTTAGGTCTTGGGACTGCATCCCAAACATCTTCATGATCGACAGGTAGTCCTCGATCATGGCATTCTTCCCAGATCCTGGGAACTTCAATATCTTCAATATTTTCAATAGATAACTTTGTTGCTGAACAAATGTTGTAGTCCTTCTTTTGTAGGTGATGGTATACGATCTATCCTACACAACAAGTTAAATTGCACGATTAGAAAAATCTCGTAGCTTTTAGAACACATTCTTACACATAAAGAAATATGTCATACAGTCATGCAATTATCTTAGCCAATGCTTCAATACAACATTTATCCATATCCTGTAACTTTCTAGATGCCTTCCAATCTCTACTAGAACATTGTTAAGAGTTTGCACTACTCCCAACATGTCAGCAAAGAGGTTTCATTCTAGATAAGTAGCAATGGAATGTTGCATAGTGCCATAGGCCACTTACCCATCACATGCATATTAGTAGTATACTGTTCATTAATGCAATTATTCTAATATGCATAATACACAACCTAATCCTAGGAACATAAGCATATACATCATTGAATAACATTATTTAAACAAACAAATATGTAAGAAATGACAATTCAAATACTTATCTTTGTTTGATTGTTGGGTTGACTCCCTCTCAGTCTTTGCTTCTTTTTTGCAACTCCATTCTGATGTGGATTGCGAGAAGTGGTCAACTCCCTCTGAATATCTTCATCCTTGCATAAACTACTAGAGTGTGCTCCCTTTTGATCTTTGCTTCCTGGATTACCTGTCCTTGAACTTATATTCATCCTCAATCCCTATGCATGCTTATTAGTATCATTATTGTGTTATCCTCGAGATCTCATACATAATCATACATTCATTAGTATATTCTCAATACTATCAAAACACAATAATCTTAAACATGTATAGTCATGATCATTTCAAACACAGATAATAAACATTAGTATTCAAGGTTTCAGGGAAGTCTTCTTTTACTCATGCATATTCTTATTTGATCATAGGACTCTTCTAGTTAGTTAAATCATCAATCAAGATAAGAGATATAATATGCATAAAACCCATGATTACTCAAACCTATACCTTCATGCTTCTTCTGGTTAGTCATATCATCAATTATGGTAAGAAACATAATATGCATACAACCATGACTATTCAAACCTATGACTTCATGAATAATCATTATCAACAACACAAAAGTATAAGATCCTAACACAAGGTAGGATTCTAAGTTGATATAGGAAAAACATACCTGGATTAGCGTGCTAGCTAGTTATGTCTAACATACCCGCATAATGTCTTCTGATTCTCTTCAATGACTTGTGCTAGTAACCTGCATGTCTCATAAGTTATCCATTGTAGAACCAAGTTATACATACCTCGTAAGTATCTCTTCTAAGTGATCCATGACAATGGATGAATCTTTGTCCTCATGTCATCATGATCATATGTTCTTGAACTAGAACATGATTTGTCTTTCTTGGTGTACCTTTCATGTTAGCAGACAACATAAACCTCATACAACACCATAATGCATTAGTACAATCATAAGTGTCAACACCTTAATCAATGAATATCTTCTATCATGCATTCATAATTTTGTTAAGGTGATACGACAAATCTAAAATCAAGATTGTACTAACTGTAATAACATGAAGACAAACATACCATAAACTTAATCATGAACAAATCTTGAAACATACCTGGATGAGTTATATCTGTCGAGATCGCTTGTAATCTTCTTATGTAAGGCCTTAGCCTCATCTCACTCTGAAACAAGAACTTCTTCACTTATGCAGGTGACTAATCCATCTTCTTCTAGGATTAACCCAATCCACTTGATTTGCAAGAACTGGATCTGGAGCTGGATTAGGGTTTTTCAGAGAAACCCCAAAAATTCAAACTTCTGAAAGGATAGAAATATGCGCCTTGATGAGCTGATCAAGCTGGTATATTCAGAATTTGAAAACTACAAAGTTTCACTCCTCAATTTTTCCTTTGAAACTTCCAGATTCACTTGACGTGACCCCGAACTAGGGTTTGATGAAGCCCACTCTTCTGCCCAATCAAAAGGTTTGATCCAAATCTCTAAGCTTCTATTTTTCTGAGGAGCTTCCAGCCATGGTCACGGATTTCAAAAATTCCCATTTTTGCAGAAGCCCTAATTTTCCACTCTTCTAATCAAAGTCCCGAGCTAGGGTCTGATCAAGCCCGGTCTTCTGCCCAACCAAAAATTCTGATACTGGTCTCTAAATTTCTATTTTGATGAGTAGCATTCAGCCGTAGTCTCTGATTACAAAAATTCCAACTTTCTCTGAAACCCTAAATTCCAGAAGCCATGAATGAAGGTACTAAAAAATAATTATGTTTTTACATAAATATGTACCTGATTGTTTCTGGTGTAACTATGCACTTTTCGATCCACAGGGTTTGAAAACATTTTTTGTGGTAGCCTGACCTGTCATCTTTCCATCCTGATAGGTCTTACCTCAATTGGATTCTCTGAGAGAGAGCTATTCCAAGTGTCGCAATGTGACCTGTTTATGGGATAAAACAGGAGAGAGAACTTGTACGGCGTTCCACGTGTCACTGATTCAAATTCGGCCTCTGTAAAAGTTTCCTAAGATAGTATAGTATGTGTACTACCTGTCACTTTTTATGAAATTTCATTTGGAGCTTCCTAGCCCAAGTTATGACCTTTTTTCCAAGGTCACCTGTTTATGACTGAGATCTGGAAGAGGCAGAAACCCTATATTGTACAGATCATAAATCACAAAGTACAATGAATTAGAGGTTTTCCTTTGGAAACAAGGTACATGGGGATCTTAGATTAGACCTGTAACAATTTCAGATCCGAAACTTTTCCAAAATGGATTTATAGCGAAAATTCTACGATGACTGGTTTTTGCTATATCAAGCCCTAGCATCGCAAGTGCAACAAGTGTCATACATGCCATACCATGCCTTCTTTCAGGCTAGCTCTGATACCATGTTAGATTTTCAGAATTTACTTGAATCTGATCTAGGATCTTAACTGAGAGAACAACATGTACAACATATCTACAGCATATCAATCATGAACACAATAATGCAAGCACACAAGAGACACAGAGTTTACTTGGGGAAAACCATAAAGGTGAAAAACCCCAATATATTCCTTAGAGATAGATAGAGCAATGATACAACCAAAATACAAGAGATAACATTCTCCTAGCAGCAGAGCCTCCTCCTCACAAGTGCACCACTTTCCGAATGAGAGAAGTTTGTGAATGAATGATCAAATAGAGATCTCCCGATCTCTATTTATACTTGTCCTGTCCTGCCCAATAAACTAATGGGGCCGACATGTCTAGCTTAACCCATGGTTAACTTAATCCGGGTCGACCCCACACTTGGTGGTCTAATAACCCATTTACCCACATGACTCATATAGGGCCGACCCCATCAAGGTGGTCTAATAACCCATCAAGTATAAGTTACGACACTTACAATATACATGACGGCACTTCCGTATAGAGGAATAATAACATCTCTATAGGAATACAATCACTTTCGTATAGAGGAATAATACCATCTCTATAGGAGTACAAAATACATATATGAAATACATGGGTGAAATACATTCCGAAGTTACATATACATCAATACCCAAGAGGGAGGTCAAAGAGAGTAGAGCACCAGAGAGGTTTTCCAGTTACATGGTGATGGTGACCAACTTGTATGAGTCAGAGCCTTCTACTTTTGACGAGGCTTCCACACATCAGGTTTGGAGAGATGCCATGATGGAAGAGTACAATTCCATCATGAAGAACGATGTATGGGAGATAATTTCGAGACTGGAGGGGAAGTCAGCTGTGAATTCCAAGTGGCTCTACAAGATCAAACATGTTGCAAATGGCAGTATTGAGAAGTACAAGGCTCGTTTTGTGGCACGAGGGTTCTCATCAGTAGAGGGAGTAGACTATGACGAGACCTTTGCGCTGGTTGCTCGATATTCCTCTATCAGAGCATTGATATCCATAGTAGCAGAGATGGGTTGGAAGATCCACCAGATGAATGTGAAGACCGCATTTCTCAACGGTCTTTTATAGGAGGAGGTGTACTTAGAGAAGCCAAAGGCATTTAAGGTTCATGGGAGAGATTCTCATGTGTGTAGGATGAAAATGCTTTGTATGGACTGAAGCAAGCTCCTAGAGCTAGGTATTCGAGGACTGATTCTTACTTGTTGTCGATTGGATTTCAGAAGAGTGAGGTTGATCCCAACCTATACTTTATTGTGGTTGGAGGTGATTCGCTCATTCTTCTGCTATATGTTGATGACTTGTTTATCACAGGAGAGGAGCATCTTATTGCAGCTTGCAAGAAGGATCTTGCATCAGAGTTTCAGATGACTGATCTTGGGTTGATGCACTATTATTTGGGGATGGAGATTTGGCAAGAGGATGGAAATGTTTTCCCGGGGCAAGGAAAATATGTAGCTGATGTTCTGAGGAGATTTTAGATGGAGGGTTGCAGACCTATGTCCACACCTATGATCACCAACTGGAAGAAGTTTCATTCTTTTAAGGTAGAGTTGGTGAATCCTACCTTATACCGTCAACTCATAGGATCATTGATGTATCTGGTCGATACCAAACCAGATTTGTGTTTGCAATGAACACACTCAGTCAGTTCATGATGGATCCTAGGAGACTGCATTGGATAGCCACAAAACATGTGCTGAGGTACTTGTTGGGACAGTGGACTATGGTCTAGATTACAGGAGGTCAGATGGAGTTCGTTTAATTGGATTCATAGATTCAGATTGGGCAGGCATTGTGGCGGACCAGAATAGCAATTCCAGTTATTGCTTCAGTTTGGGCTCGACAGCAATGTCATGGTTTAGTCAGAAGCAAAATTCAATTGCATTGAGTTTTGTAGATGCCGAGTATATGGTATCTAGTCAGGCTAGTTGTGAGGCATTGTGGCTTCACAAGTTATTGGTGGACTTATTTGATCAGGAGATGAGGCCTACAATTATTTACTGTGACAATCAGAGTTGCATCAAGCTCTTTGAGAATCCAGTATTCCATGGCAAGTCAAAGAATATTGAGATCATATATCACTTCATTAGAGACTATGTTCAGAGAGGAGTTATTGAGTTACAATACATTTCCATCGAGGATAAAGTGGCAAACATCATAACAAAATATTTGGGGATAAAAAAGTATATTCACTTCAGGGTCAAGTTGGGGGTTGTGAAGAACACCTTCCTCGGTAATAGGGAGTGTTGAAAAAGTACCAAGGAAATGTTGTTCACCTTGTGATGCCTTGGGGTGGACAAGAACATTAAAAAGTGGTCCCTATTACTTTATAAAGTGAGTTTATTTTTATAATGTTACGTTATAAAGTGGTTTGAGTGTTTTAATTTTAAATTGACTTTATGAGACTTTAAGTGAATATTAAATTAAAAGGGTACTTATGTATGTGAATGAAATAGGTGTTTCTATTTTCATTTATTGAGGCTTTAATGAGAAATTAATGTGGGCCCTAGATCTCATCAAGTTAAGATTAAATCCTAGCCATGGATTTGGTGGGAGGTGGTTACCTCAAACAAAACAAGGGAAAAGGCATTGGAAACCTAACTTCTCATTCATTGTTACCCATGAGATTTGGAGAGAAAGAAGAAAAGGAGAGGAGGTCGAATTCTACCAAGTGAGAGATATAAAACTCTAGCTTGATTCCCAAGGTTGAGGAAGAGCAAGAGGATGGGCACACAAATTGAGGCAAGACCGTATAACAAAAAATCATACAGCGGGAACAAATTTTGAGGATATGGAAGCACTGATTTCGAGGTCCGTACAACAGTAAATACAATCCGTAAAGGCATGAAATTCGAGGTAGCATGTACAAAATTTATCGCTGGTCATACAGACACAAAAATCAAGAAAAAAGCGCTGCACAGAAATCGATAAAACAATAGGTTCGATTCACACGTGCGAGTCCGTACAGGTTATAACAACAGTACTGCTATTATAAAATTTGTAATTTGTCTCTAAAATAAAAATTTCTCTCTCCTATCAGGTTTTCCCTTCGGGGTTTTTCTTAAGCCAATTTGGCTAAAATTCAGAGTCTTTAAATTTTGTGGTTTGGATTTTATAATTTTTTTGGGTTGTTTAAAGTTGAAAAAATTCCATGTGTTTCAAGAAAAAATAAAATTTTATGCATTGAAGCTAATATGCAGTCATGGGGTTTGGGCATTAAACATCATGTGAAAAATTAAACTTGAAACTAGGTTGGGGTTACAACATTTTTCAGTGATGAGGACACCAATCCTCAAATTGAGCTCCAACTCAATTTCCTTGCACCATCCAACCACTCTTGAGAGGAAATGTCAAACCAATCACTTAGTTGATCTACTTCTTGGATCAACCTGCCACTGTACTTGTCACTGACATATCTTCTTTACTGTAACAACTTACGCTCGTGTCTTTCACTTTCTGTTGTCCACTGTCACTGCACTGTCAACTATTAACATACAAACCGGTCATGTTTCCTCTTGCATAATGAACATATTAATACTAGCCATCAACTGTTCAACTGTCCACTTGTACATAAATTGTTCACATACTTAGTCACACTGTCCCTTCCACAATCAAATTTTCAATGCTAGAATCCCAACGTCATCATTCAAAACAGTCCCATAAACGGTTTTCAAGTTACCACTCAAGAGATCGTGTCATATGTTTCCTGCTATAAAAAATAGACAAATATATAGCTATTAATACAAAGTAACCTTGGTTTCTTTAAGCTGTATTATCATTGTCCCTCATAATGGCCCCAAACATGTCCTTTCAGGTATACCTACAAGTCCCTTCATTCATTATTTAATATGCATAAAGATAGAGTAAGATTGTCTTACTGATCATGGTTCACCTGCCTATAGTCACCCTTAATCATACCCGTTCATGCTGCACTCAATTGGACTATACTTCACCTTCTGGAATTCTCGACCTCCTTCACAATTTGCAGCCTCAGACAGAAGGATATTTCCTTGTACAATTTCAGATAAGAGATAAAGGATTATTTTTTATGCCTCCCTGCAATTTTCACTGATTTCCAGACCTCTTGCAACTTCATTTTTACCTCATAGCTTACATAGAACTTGCACACACCAAATGACGGCGTATTACCTTCTTATTTATACATTTTCAAGATGAATTTTAATTTTCCTTAGAGCCGACCTTTAAATTTTATTTAAATGTCTTTTAACAAGGATGCGTCTCTTGGTTTATAACTCTTCAAGATGGATCCTGTTTAAATTTGTACCAAGGAAGTGTTCCCCTAGTGACTTTTTCCTAAGTCACTAAAAAGGGGACAAAGTACATAACCCTTGCTTTAATTGCTTGAGAAAAGTAATTAATGTCACTTTAGAGTTATAAAGTGACTTTTCAATTTATTTAAGTTGTGGTTGAGAGAGAAAATATTTAATGGAGAGAAAAGTGACTTTTCTCATCCATTGATGAGAAAACACTAGATTGAATGTGGGCCCTTGATCTAGTGTCCTTTTAGCTACCCTATGAAGGTGAAGTGAAAAGACAAGGGAAAAACAATAAATAAGGCACCCCATTCCTTCATTTGCACACATCCCAAGAGAATCGAAAAGCAAGTTCCAGTTGGAGTTTGCGAGGGAGAAAGTGGCTGTTTGAGATAGTAGCTAGGTACAACTCGGTTTCCAAGACCGTACAACAGTTATGGGCATGATTTTCGAGAAGAAAATAGTGGCACATATTTTCAGGCAGAGGCATGAATTTCAAGACAAGTACATAAAATTAATTTCGTACAGTTCGTACCATTTCATACAGTCCATATAGTGCACTAAAATTGAGGCACGATTTTTGAGGCAGAAAATTAATTTCTGTGTTGTTTTGTTAGGCACGAATTTCTAGGCAGAAAATTGAGTTTGGTGCTGAAATCGAGGAGCTATCCGTACAGCTCTGTGTTGCTTGAGAAGGGCAGGATTTCCATATATATATATATATGCACAGAATTCGAGGTAGATTCTTGCATAGAATTCGAGACAGCTTGTTAATTTTGCTGGTTGAGATAAGTTGTGCTTGTTACTATTAAAATTCTGCTGTACATTTTATTGAAGAAGAAATTGATAAAATATCTCTCTCACAGGTTTTCCCTTCGAGGTTTTTCCTGGGCCATTTTAGCTAAAATATCCGAGTCTGAAATTTTGTGTGCATGCCTGTTATGTTATTTTTGTTCTCAGTATTTTGGTAGTACTTCTTTTGTGCTTCCGGTTCATATATTTTTATGAGTGAAATTTCATTTTCAGTTGTCTATGGTTGAATGAGATAGTTTATTAAACATTGTTAATTTGAGTTAACTTGAAATCCTATTAGAGAAGTGAAATTTCTACAGAGCCGACTTGCAAATTATGTTTAACTAAACTTTCAGGGGCTTCTAGATCACTGCTTGACCACATATGGGCTTCTTGAAAAAAAAATTCATAACTTTTCATTCATTTGGAGTTAGAGAGATTTGTATATACCAATGGAAAGGTCTTGGAGCCAGCTTTCCAATTATACATAATATGACACCAATTGACCAAATATTTGGGGTGTAATATGCCTCCAACGTTAGGGATTCTTTATGTCTTAATGTCTTCACAAGTTTGCTTCATGTCTTGCACTCCAAAGCTTTAAGGGATGGTACAACAAGGTCTTGATCTTGCTTCAAATATGATCTTGTGCTTGTCATCTTCCTTGAAAACCAAGTCTTCAACTTGTACCATTTGATATCAATGACAACTCAAATGTCCAACAATCTCCCCCTTTGTCATTAATGGAAACACATAGTAAAACAAACTAGATCCCCCTAGGAGTGACCTCACTCTTCAAGATCAGATTTGAACCTTCTTGTTTTACTAGCCTTATATCCCCCCCTTTGACATCAATGGAAAAAAATATCGTCGTTGTCTCCTCGAATGTCAATAACACTTCCCTCTTTGCTGCTAAAGAAATATATTTTAAGTATCTTCAAATGTTACTCTGAAGGTCATAAAGTTACTAGGATACCTTGTTGCATTTTAACATCCATGAGAGCACTATTCATCATTTCATCATTGCTTGTCTTATGCGTCATAGTTTCAAGTTTGAATTCAAGCTAGGCCCTTAATTATTTGCTTGAATAATTTACTCCCCCTTTGATAATGCTTCCCTTATCTATATGTTTCTCTGTCATTTGCATTATTTTATTGAACAATATCTCCCCTATTGACAACAATGACAAGGATCCATTTACACCATCTCTCATAAATTCCTTTAATTATGTTAATAGTTCCCCCCCTGAGCCTGAGCATCTACTCTTCAATATCTGTCTCCATAAGATCCCAATCAACTCTCTCAACATGCCAGAACTTCTTTGAAGCCACCATGAAATATGTACCTCTGCGACCACAAGATCTAGGGTTCGCTGTTGCATAGAATGCCACCTTCAAATCATCAATTAATTCCTTGAAATTGTCATACATGTTGCTGGTGTAGATACTAATTTCAAAGGTCTTTCCTCCTTGTTCCAGTGAATTCATATCTTATTTCCAAGGAATTTTAGATGTTGCTTTTATCTATGTGCTTTGTCACCATCATAAAGACACAAAGTGCCTCGTGATTAAGTCTGTCCAATAGAACTTAAGGTAGGCCCTTTTTCATGGTCTTGGAATGCCATTCTTTAAAGAAATGTATCGATTGTTCCAAACTACCACAAATCCATACTTTTGCTACTATTGTTGGAGATTGCACACCACGAAATTAAATGATTATATCAATTGTTCTCATAGATTTGTTAAAGCAATACGGATTTGCTTCATATTTTCATCAAGTATAAAGGGTGATAGACATAGTAGAAAATGTTTCACCAAACACCATGCTTTGTTAAGGGAACCTTCATTTGTCATTGTTCACAAGAAAAAATAAACCATTTTCGTATATGACAAAACAATGTACTCATATGGACCAAACATACCCCATTGCCAAAATCTACCATCACCGAGCTTCCATAATTCTTATTTCAATGCTAATTCAACGGGTCATCTCTCAACACAAGATTTCAGCGAAGATTCATTCACTGTTTAGTCTTTGCAACTGCATCTCTCTATATGTCATGCCTTTCCATGACCATCAAGATTTTCCTTTCATTCCTGCCTTGAAATCTGTCCCAAGATTGCACTCAGACCCAACCTTGGACTCATCACAATTCTGCAAAGCAATCTAAGATCATGTGCTAGGATTGCCTTCTTTGTTGTTTAGTACTTTATTTTGGATGATCACACACACCACACTTTTATTCAAGCCTTGTAATGATCATTTTTACAACTAAGCCACTTGATGAGTCTTTAACAACTTGTACATAAATACATTTTCAAAATTGCAATGCCTGAACTGGCCTAAATTTACTATAAGTGTACCTTTAGCATTATCCATATTTATTTAACAAAATATCTTCATAACAATGGTCTGTAGAGTGACCTTTAATTTTGTCAAACACTTTGATGAAGGATGTATCTAAGCTGTCCTAACATTAATTCAAGCATGTATAAGGCATTATGCTTCTTAGTTTTCAAGTGCCTCTCTCATTTTCTAATAGGTGATCCAATTACTTATTTATGAATGCTCCCCTTGTCCCTATTACATTAACTCATTTGTTCCTAATCTTATCGATCATTTTGCTTCAATGATAGATGGCATGATAATGTTGTGTTCTTTAAATTCTGCATTAGACCGCTTCCTAAATATTAGCAGAATTTTTTTTCACCTCAATCCTACGATATGATTCTATAGTTGGAGAATTTCATCAGGTTGAAGATGTTCATGTTCTTTTGTTCCTTCATTGAATACACCAGCTTCAAGTAAACAATCATCCTTCCTGTTTAAAGTATTATTGACTTGTTCATTTTCTTGTTTTCTTCTCCAAAACTTAGTGTGCTTAACTTCATTCTTGGTAGATAAACTTTCCTCGTTGATTTCCTTAGGAACCCACTTCATGATGCTTCTGCAATTATGTGCTATATGTCCAAAATTGTGACATATGTAGCATTCAAATGAGTTATGATTTATTCTTTCATAGCCATTAGGGATTCTATCTTGTCTGCCTGCAAACTTGCCTCTAAAGGTCGAATAAGGGAATGTATAAACATTCATGGTATATGCCCTGCAATTTCTTTCTTTATGCCCGAAATTTGTGCATGAAAACCAATAACCATAAAATATACTAGAGTACCTGGATGATTAGGGTTCCTTTAATGAAGTTGATCTTCTGAATATATTCTTCCTTAGAGGAGGATTAGTATTTTGCTGCTATTTGTCCTTGATTACATTGTTGTTGTCTTCATTGTGGATTTTCTTGAGAACATTGGCATAGCTAGTAGCAAGACTTCCAACCATTTTCTGTCTTTCACTATGATTTTTTCTTTCAGACTTTTCTTCAATTTTAACTTTTGGAGACTTGGATCTTGTGTTCTCCATGCATGGAGACATATGTGTATAACCAAGACCAGATTTTTCTTTTGGTGACCTATGCTTTCTAATATTGTCTTCTAGAATCATAGTGCCTCTCTCATACTTTGAACTTGTTTTCATCTCATTATTTATCCTGTCCAAGTCTTCTTTTAGTGAGATGATCTCAATTTCCTTATTTTTACATATTTCATCTTTTTCATGAAGTTGGTATATAAAGTCTTCTTAGTCCTCTTGAACTCATCCACTTGCCTGTTCAAACCATCAACAATCCTTTTAGCTTCAATTAATTGATCCTTTTGTTCATCTTGTTGAAGAATGTAACTTCAAAAGATATTCTTGTTTGTTTTATTTGTATTGTACTTCCTTCGGGAATCATTTATGTTGTAAGAGTCATTGAAAGAATCAATGTAAACCCTACTAGTTGTGTCGACCTAAAAGAATCCAAAAAAAGCATGAAATACAATTTATTGTATCCTAGACAAGTCGACCCTGTTTGAGAGGTCAATTCGGCCATATTAGGGAAAATGTCAGTCTTATGATTAGTATAAATAGGAGGGTCTCCCTCCTCATTTGGTCATGTGGAATTCACTCACTCAAGTTCGCATGAGTAGAGGATAAGAGTCGATTCCCTTGGGATAGAAGAGTATCTTCTTTTGAAGACATCTTATCTTGGGTTATTTTGCGGGATTTACATTGATATCTCTGATGAATCTATATTGAAGAAGTTTTGTTGGGTTTTCTTCCCCTTGATGGTTTCCCATGATAAATTGTTGTGTAATATTTTTTATGCTGTGCTTGTCTATCTTCCAGTGATCCTTTACATTATTCCATTTAAAATTCTAACATGGTATTAGAGCTAGCTTGAAAGAAGACCTTGTACAACAGAAATTGCCAGAAGTGAAAACTAGGGTTTCCTATTCCATAGGATTTTCACCATAGTTTGGCATGAAAAAGGAGGTCAAAGCAACTTGCCCTAGGAGAGTTCATTTTTTTGTGGAAGCAGAATTCAGTTCAAAGAATTTTCATTTTTGGCCCTGTCACTACTTCTCGGAAAAACTAGGCCATCAAGTTTTTGGTAGTTCTGTCCACGGAATTGGAATGAAAGGACCTTTGCTCAACTCTCCTTAGGGAGGCACATATCTCTCTCCATTTAGTTTTTAAAGAATCAAAAGTTGAAAAATTAGGGTTTTTCTGACAAACCCTAGGTTATCAGAAGTCAGATCTCAGAAGACATTGAAGCAAGCATTTGATTGGAGCATCTCATTTGGTAAGTCCTACTATCTCTATTTCCATCTGAGGTTCTCATTTTATCAATATGGAAAACAATACCAAGCTTGAGGATAAGCTTGAAGGAGCATATAAATTATGTGTCTGGAATTATAGAGTGATGCGCATTCTAGAAGAGAATGAGTTGGAAAACTATGTCAAAGAAGAAATTGCGGAGCCAAAGGGAGATGAAGACAAAGATAAGCACATGAATAACTTGGTTAAGGCTAAGAGGCTCATTGTTGATTCCATCAAGGATCACTTGATCTCCCACATCTCATATTTGAAGACTCCTAAAGAGATGTTCGATGCATTGAAGAGATTATTCGAAGGGAATAAAATTAACATAAATATGACCTTGAGAACTTAACCCAAGGGTGTGAATAGGCAGAGCTCATAAATTATTCAATCTTACTTCACCAGGGTCTCCCAAATCAAATAAAAGATGGAAGCCATTGGAGATCATGTTGAAAATGAATAAATATCAATGACTACCTTGAATGACCTCCCAAGGTCACGGGAATCATTCATTCAAGGAATATCTTCTAGAAGGAATCTCATCATATTCAGTGGGATTTGGAAACCTTATGCTCGGGAAGAAGCCCGAATTGAAACCAGAGAAGAGAATATGGGTGAAGATGATAACCAAGCCTTAGCATCTCATGCAAAGAGGATCAAGAAAGAAGATCACTCTCACAAGTCTTGAAGATTCCAAAAGAATCAAATAAATCCCATAGACTACTCAAAATTCAAATATAAGATGACAAACAAGTGAAGAAGAAAGCAAGGTAAGATTCTTCAAGTGATGAAGAGTATGTTCTGGTTTCAAATCTCATAGGTACTGTTACTCATGGAAGCAATGATTGGATTGTTGATAGTGGTCAAGCTTATGATAGGTTTCAAGAACTCTCTCAACAACTTGACATATAAGGAATCAGCTCACAAGGTGAAACTTGGAGATGATTACCAATATCTTACAAAAGGGGCAGGAGAAGCATCCTACAAAATAGAATCATGAAATCTTATCAAGACGAAATATGTTCTCTATGTACTAGGAATAAAGAATAATCTACTCCATATCAGCCTTAGATGAGAAGGGGTTCCAAGTTGCATTTTTTGATGGAAAAGTACTCATGTGGCCAAAAGGTAAGACTTTTGAGATGTTGTGGTAATTGGAGAGCAAGAGGGAGGCTTGTACAAACTGAAAGGTCAACCATACCAAGCATTGGTTCATGAAAATATGGAACCAAGTGAACTATTGCATAGAAGGTTTGCAAATATAAAATACAAGGCATTACCGATCATGAGAAAACTGGTGACTGGTCTACCCGAGATCCAGAAAAAAAATGAAGGGATATGCAAACGATGTGCAAAAGGAAAGAAAATGAAGAAACCATTTCCTAGTAGTGATAGCAAATCAAATGAGATCTTGGAGATAGTACACTAGGACATATGTGGACCTATGTCTTCCAACTCACTAAGAGGTTATGCATACTATGTATCTTTTATTGATGATTATTCTTGCAAAAACTGGATTTAATTTTTGAAAACTAAAGATGAAGTATTTAACAAATTGAAAGAATTCAAATCCCTTTTAGAAAATCATATTGAAAAGAAGATAAAGACTTTAAGATCGGATAATGGTGGTGAATTTAATTCGGGAGATTTCAAAATCTTATGTAAAGAATCAGGGATTAAGAGGGAGATGAGCACTCCCTACAATCCACAACAAAATGGTGTTGTAGAAAAAAATAACAAGACAATAATGGAAGCATTGAAGGACATGATTCATGATCAAGACCTTCCGATGCACTTAAGGGCTGAAGCAGCAAGAACGATAGTTTATGTAAAGAACAGAACCCCACATCGTGTACTTGAGAACAAGACACCTGAAGAGATGTTTACATGAGAGAAACTTGAAGTTAGCCACCTCAGAATATTTGGCTGTCCTGTATACATGCATGTTCCAAAAGAGAAATGAACCAATTTGGAGCCTTCAGGAAAGAAGGGTATCTTCGTCGAATATAGTGACACATCAAAGGATTACATAATCTATATAATAGGCTTCAGGAATATCGAGAACAATAGAGATGTTACCTTTGATGAAGATACAACTTTTAGCAAATTGAGGCAGATTCACTCCGATAAAGCACATGAAGACGAACTTGAAGCTCCCATATTCAGAGACATAGTTATGGAAGAGATGATTCCAAAATAACCTAAATACCATGATATGAAAAAACCACAGAGGCTTGTAGATCCACCCTGAGAGGTGAACACTCACAAGAGAAGACCAACTTGGCACGAGAAGATATTCAAGATGTAGAGAAGTATGGTGCTCCAGACAGAACTTCCATAGAAAGTAAGAGACCTCGACCATATTCCATCTATGTAGCCTTTCTATGTGATATTATTGATGAAAAAACTTCCACTTATGAAGAGGCATCCGAAAAGAAAGTATGGAAGGATGCTATGATCGAAGAATATTAGTCGATCATGAAGAATGATTTATGGGATGTGGTTTTGAGACTAGAAGGGAAGTCAATAATGTCTTCCAAATGGATCTACAAGATAAAACATGCAATAGACAGAAGTGTCGAGAAATACAAGGAAATGTTTGTGGCTTGTGGATTCTCCCAGAAATGGAAGGCATAGACTATGAAGAGACATTTTCTCCCATGGCCAGATACACTTTGATCATATCTATACTTTCTATAGCCATAGTAATGAAGTGGAAGGTATGTCAGATGGACATGAAGACTGATTTCCTGAATGGTGTGTTAGAGGAGGAAGTGTATGTGGAGCAGCCACTAGGATTTGATACACATAACATTCAGACTCATGTGTGTAAATTGAAGAAGGCCTTGTATGGTTTGAAACAGGCACCTAGGACGTGGTATGACAGGATTGATGGTTTTCTGCCAATATTGGGATTTACCAAGAGTAAAGCGGATTCCAACCTTTACTTCAAGGTTGAGGATGGGAAACCATTTTTACTACTTTTGTATGTAGATGATCTGTTCTTGACAGGTGATGAGAAGCTCATTACATAAATGAAGAGGAAACTTGTCGTAGAGTTTGAGATGAAATACCACGGTATGATGCAATAGTTCTTAGGTCTTGAGGTGTGGTAGAATCCATAACAAATTTTCCTTAGCCAAGGAAAATATGCAATAGAGATCCTAAAGGTATTTGAGATGATGGATTGCAATGCCATGGCCATACCAATGTCATCGAATATGAAGTTGTTGTTTGATACTTATTCAGAGATAGTGGATGCCACGATATAGAGGAAGATGATTGGTTTGTTGATGTAATTAATGAACACGAGGTCAGATATATGCTTTGTGGTGAACACATTGAGTCAGTACATGGTAGAGACGAGACATGTTCACCTAATTGTGGAAAATCATATGTTGAGGTACCCGAGGGGTACGATTATCATGGACTTAGATAAGAAGATTAACCTACAAGGTTATGTTGATGCGGATTAGGTTGGTAGTGTCATAGATAGAAGGAGCGCATCAGGGTGCTTCTTCTATTTGGAATCATATATGATATCTTGGTTCAGTAGGAACCATATGAGTGTGGCACTCAGTACAGTTGAAGGAGAGTACATGGCAACTTGTTCAGCCACCTGCGAGGCAGTGTGGCTTCAGAAACTACTTGCAATATTGTTTGATATCGAGTTAGAGGCGACTTGTATTTTCTGTGACAACCAAAGTTGTGTGAAGTTGTCCGAGAACCCGGTGTTTCATGACAAGTTGAAGCACATCGAGATTATGTATCACTATATCCGGGATATGGTGCAGAGAGGAGAAGTGTCATGTCTCCTCTTACCAATTTTTTTTTTTTTGCACGGGCCCACAACCCTACATTACTGCTCATGGTTACACCACTAGGTAATAATTATACTTAGAAAAACATATCAGAAGCATAACAATTTAAGTAATTTTGTCACACCTTCTGCGGAAAATCTTGTCATGACTTTTTACCGAATTGCTATAGTCCTTCAGAGTATACACACCCTTACGTGTTAAGTGTCGTAATACGGACATGCTGGAACAAGCATGTGTGATGTAGAGGTCCTTTATGCTTACATGATGACACATGCTACCTATATGCACCAAGGGTGTAACACTCTATGACATGCCTACACAGTATGCATATAACACTCAGACTATGGTCTAGTACATATGCATGCATAAATCCATGATGCTCCAGACCTAGTATCTTTTCCAACTCACTCAGCCTATACCACATCTATATGTACTTAACATTATACAAAGGAGTGCCATCCTATACTAATATCATCATTAATAATTTAATTGACATAACCACAACTCTCTTCATTGAGGTACATATGTATTGACTACATACATATAAATATTTATACATAAATTTATATTAATGATATTCATTAATATTATAATTCTCACATGCACAGGTCCTATGGTACAATGGCCATTTATTAAACCAATTAAAGACTTTACAGTACAATGTCAATGGCTATATATATATATATATATATTAATACAATTTATATCATAAACAAGGTATGCTCAATACCACAACACAATGGATTCAAAACTTTACACCACAATGCAACTCGACCTACCCATATAACAATATATATAAACATTGGGTCCATAACATAGAACTTATGAATACCAGTGGATATCAATATATATAAGGTTCTATATATATATTTATATACATAGTGCAATGCTCATTTTTGAGGCTTAAGGTGCCACCCCAATATGCACATAAAATATGGAATAATAAACATATAAAGCGTTAGCCTTACAGCTCAACGCATACACTTAAACATAAAAAGGTTTGCTAAGGTGTGGGGTCGCTAATGGAAGCCAACGCTACCACACGACGTGGCTCACTAACCACAACATTTGCACTTAATGTTGTAGAGATAAGATCGGTCAACACATATCCATGTGATGATATTCATGTTGCCACGATGATAATGACCCAGATCCTAAGAATGAACGTAGCTCGACTTCAACGTTAAACGTGGACAAGGATGTCTGACTCAGCTGGTTGTAAGCTGGCTCGCTCCAATCAGTGGCATGCATGGTTTTTGGCTTGCACCACTTAGGATTAAACAATCCAATTACACGTTTTAACCCCGCTCCCTACTGCCTTGTTGGCAAGTGACGAAGACTCACTCTCATGTGGATGGAGAGTCGCCCACATGCTGCGTTTAAGGGCTTGGCAACGTGGTGAACACAGTGGTTCGTCTCATTTATGGAACTCTATCAGTGGAAGGTTACACCGAGGCATACCATACACCAAACTCTGCAATGCATTAAACCTTCCTTCGTTCCGAGTCGTTGATGGTGATCTGGGACAGTGCATGGGAATTTGTGATACATTTGGCACCGTCGATCCAGGTGATGGGATTTCGCACCCAGCCATCTCCATACCCGCATTAGATTCATTCTTTTACTGGCCACGGTGATCTCCACCTTCTCTCTCCGGTATCCAGCATTGATAGTCCCTTCACTTGGCATTTAGCTCTTTTGTTGTTCGGTTGTGACGAGAGCTTTGGATCTGCGCAGGATATGGTGAAGGTCTATTGCCAAGCTCCTGCACTTCGCTTCCAGGAATGCATACGATACCAGTTCGCACCCTATCCAGTGTGGTCACCATTGCAATGTAAGTGATAGTGTTTGTTGCTTGCACCATCTTTACATTTTATAATGTCATGGAATTAGTGTAAGTTACGTTTATGTTTTACATGTTAAAGGCCTAGGTTTGACCTTCGTGATGTTGTTGTGACAAGTTAAACTGGAGTTGATCTGCGCTGCGACTCGTTGCTTCACCAGGTAATGTCACACATCCATTCCTTATTTAGTTTCTTCATGGCATTGCTTACTTTCGTTAATAGTTGGTTTTGGGGTATTCATGCGTTTCACCTCTCGCCACACTGTAACGTGCAAGGAACCAACAACAATGGTGGATTTGAAGCACTCCCGCGAGCTCGTAACATACTTGGGGTCGTGGCGACTTTCCGATCTCAACAGGTAACTCACCATCCCAACTGCCTCAGGTTTGGTTTAACCCGGTGGTGGGGGCAGAGTTACTAAAACACTGTCAATTGAGGTTAGGGTTTTCTAATGCTTTCGTTTGCACATTTTTAAGGAGCACGACCTTTGGCCAAAATGATAGGGGCATGAATCCAGCCTATGAGAGAGTCACTGCGACCTCTACTTCGCTCCATTGTCGTTGCAGGGTTAATGTGCACTTAAAGAATTGTAGTCCAGGGGACTCCCCACTATCATATGTAGCTAAGAAAAGATTCCAACAACGCTCTGCCCCCAACAGAGGCGTTGGGATTACATGTAACCGGCTTCGTTGTAATTTAAATTGGCAATGCCACAACTTTTACGATTCCATACTCTCTCTGTATGTTTGGTTTGAAGTTAAATTTGAAATGATAACTTAAATGCAAGCCCAGCTTGACTTGAAATGTCCGTTGTGACTCTTGTCAGGTCTGTATGTTATTTAAATGATATGCATTTTGGATTACATGATGTAAATGTATAAATGCCCTCGACATTCGATATTACCATGCAATCTACACGTTTAGCTTCACCATTATGTGTGCATATCTATTTAAATGTTATATGCATGATGTTAATGTGAGCATACAGATTCGTTGCTAGCAGCATATGCTTTGAATTCGTCGTTTAATGCTCATTTGGAAGGAATCATCCTCATACCATGCATCCTCCATGATTTCGTTTGCATTCATAACAACATACAGTATTATGGTTTTTAATTCATGTAGAATGAATGTTTAGGGTAAAGACGTTGAGCCTGCCCATCATATGCACAAATGAGTGTTTGAGTGCAGTGAATCGCTATCTCTTTCTTCAGCAATGTTTAACGTACAAAATGCGTTTCTATGCTGCGATGTTTAATTATTAATATGTAAACTGCGTCTATACCCAACATCGTTTTCATATTTAATGTAATGAATACACTATTTAACAGTAGGAGAAAACACCATGCTATAATAAAATGCACAGGTGAATGTATACAAGTATCTTACGTTGTATTAATATTATTGGCAGCCACACTAAGGGTAAAAACCTTAGACACTTGAATCGTTTCATTCAGTAATTACGACATTTCAAAAACAAATTCATTCTATATTCATATATAGGTTACGGTGACTTAGGTTATACATGAGTCGCATATCGCCATCGGCGAATACATTCACATCCATATTAATACATGAGTATTACAATGTTGTTTGGATAAACATTAGTCAATTAACTTAGAATAATATTCAGGCATAGATTCAACTCAGAAATATAGCACTGTATAGTTTATTTCAATACTCAACAATTTAACCTGAAATGCCATTTAATTGCATACAGTTGATTTTGACCAGATCTAAAGTAGAGTAACAAACTCTGTCCAAAAATGATAACTCGGGACTATAATAGGTTTGAACTCTAGCATTATCAAGGTTGATATTTTCTAAAACAAACTCTACCATAAAAGAGTTGATAAACATAAGGGCTAGGCATGTAAACCTTCAGGTTTACGTGTCTTCCCTATTTACAACATTACAATACAAGACATAAGATCTTTATTTAAAATTGGAATATATTTAAAATAGAAACACCTGCAATATGAAAACATGTCTAAAAAAACCCTGGGTTAACACATGATTCATATCAGTATTAGATTAGATGTTGTATACATTTTCAACAATGTAGGGGTCTTAATGTTGTATATCTACTACCATTAGAATGTAGGTATTTTCACAGCCAGTCCACAACACAATTATTCCAGATCTGTAAAGATAATCATAAGATAAACTCATTACGAAGATCTAGTTTTCTAGCAGAGATTCATGCTTAGAATGATCAAGAAACAATACATATATGTTCATATCTAATACATATGCTATTCAACTATAAAGAAGATACATTTAGAATCACATACATAAATATTATTCCAAAAAAAATACTCTGCAAGTCAGAAGATAAACACTTATCTGAATCTGCTGACTAGTGGAACTAGGAACAAACCTCCCATCCTTTGATCGACAAGTTCTCCTTGCTCTCAGGTCACCCTCGAGCCGAGTTCACAGTCTCCCAGGTAGAGTATAGATCTTAGTTACCCTTAACTTGTCATTTCCCCAAGTTATTCAGTATATTTCAAAGGCAGCAGGAAACCCAACACCCAACTCAATACTCTTGAGCTCCAGGATGCTCCAGGGGATTTTAAGCCATAGCCATGGAGAGAATCACTAACATAGTATATTCAGGTAAATGCAGTACTCCTACAAGCTTGGGGCAGTTCTCCTACCTGCACACAATTAAGTGGCCAAGCTCATACCAAACTGTATGATTCCTCTTGATATGAGTCAGTTTGGTCCTCCCAAATCTTCCCTCAATCACTTGGCTTCAGGACCAATTTGGTTCTCGCAAATCTATCCTCCCTCACTAGCATTCATTGTCTCAGGTTTAGGTTTTCCCATTCCCATTGCTCTTTTGTTTTCATCTCATGAGATTGTGAATGATGTATATTGAATAATGAGAGTTTCAATGAGTTTTCACCTTTTTATTCTCTTAGGGGAATTTTCCTTATTATATGAATTCTTTTAATTCATTAATCTCTCAATTCTTTTCTTTAGGGTTTGCCAATTATATTCAATAATAATTTCTTATTATTATTATTATGTGGCATTTTCCCTCCAACCTTAGGGGACTGTGACTCCCTCTTTTGATGTGCTGGTCCACATGGTCAATGGAAACCTCTTTAGCAGATTTTTAAAATTTCCTAAGTATAAATGAAATAATACTTAGCAGAAAATATAATAGGGGTTCGAAGTCCAAAATAAGGGTATTACATTTCCCCTCCTATTAAGTTTTCACCGTCCTCGGTGTTAACCAGTTTTGCAAAACATCACAAATTAACATAAACAAAATTCAGATTTTGTCATGTTCTTCATCGAACAGGAAGGGGTATGCTGCTTTCATTTCCCTTTCCATTTCCCAGGTAGCCTCATCAGGCTTGTAGTGCTCTCATTGCACTTTTACCTGAACGATGGTTCGATTCCGAAGTACCACCTCTTTCTGATCTAGTATGCATTTAGGGTCTGTCTGGAAATCTCCTTCCGATTCCACCTGAACGATGGTTCGATTATGAAGTACCACCTCTTTCTGATCCAGTATGCATATAGGGTTTGCATGGAAATGTCCTGCCGATTCCACTTGAATCACATGCCAGTTCACAATATGCTTAGGATCGTATAAATACTTTTTCAGCAATGAAACATGAAACACATCATGTACTTTAAAATTTGTTGGTAAAGCTTACTAATAAGCAACAGGTCCTACTCTAGCAAGCATTTGGAAAGGGCCACAAAATCTGAGTGCAAGCTTGGCAACCTTGCCCAAGCTCAAAGAACTCTTTTTGGCCTTCACTCTTAGAAATACATGATCCCCAACTTTGAATTCTTTGTTTTCCCTATGCAGATCAACATAGCTTTTCTGCCTATCTTGGGCAGTTTTCAGGTTTGTTATAAATTTCTACAAAATGTTTTCTAATTGAGTTAAAATTTCGGGACCCATCATAATTCAATTTACTGGATCATCCCAAGTCGTAGGGGTTTTACACTTTCTGCCATACAACACTTCAAATGGACTCATTCCTGCAGAATTTTGGTAACCGTTATTGTAGACAAATTCAACTAAGTGTAGGTAGTTTTCCCACTACTTTGGATTGTCCATGACATATAAGCGAAGCATGTCCACAAGGACTTGGTTCACCCTTTCAGTCTTCCCATCAGTTTGCGGATGGTAGGTTGTACTAAAGCTCATTTTAGTCCCCAAACCTGCAAACAGATCTTTCCAAAAGTGAGGTGAATTTGGTGTCCCTATCGTATATGATCACCTTGGGAATTCCATGAAGTCGAAAGACTTCCTTCATGAAAACCTCTACAATATTTATTGCCTTAAAAGTGGATTTGACAAGTATGAAGTGTGCTGCCTTAGTCAGCTTATCCACAACAACCATGATTGCATGATGATGTTTATTGTTTTTAGGCAATCCGGTGATAAAATCCATAGAAATGGTTTCCCACTTCCATTATGGATTGGTATGGGCTGCAGCAAACCAACCGGATGTTGATGTTCTATTTTCACCCGCTGACAGTCCATACATTTAGCAATGTATTCAGCAATTTCTGATTTTAGTCTTGGCCAATAATGTTGTTTTTTAATAGTTGTCAGCATTTTCTGGTAGCCAGGATGACCAGAATACGGTCTTATGTGAAATTCATCCATAATTAATTGCTTTAAAGATGGATGATCCGGTATGTACAGCCTATTTTTGAACAGCAACAGTCCATCCTTGGACATGCTGAAATCTGTTGCTTGCTGTTCTGAATTTTTTGCAAGACATTTTTGTCGTATCTCTAGATATTTTTGGTCTTTTTCAGCTGCTATCCAGATCTGCGACATTAGATCAGACTGAAAATTGTTGACTAATGCCATAGTTAGTAGATGCATGCGTCTACTAAGTGCGTCATAAATTTTAATTTCCTTACCTTTGATGTGCTGAATTTCAAAGTCAAACTCACTTGTGAAGGCCAGCCACCTTGCTTGCCTTACGTTTAGATTTGGTTGTTCGAAAAGATATTTCAGCCCAATGTGGTCGGTTTTTAACACAAATCATTTTCCAAGAAGGTAGTGTCGCCACATTTGCAAGGCATGAATGATAGCAACCAATTCTAAATATTGCATTGCATAGTTCACTTCATGAGTTTTCAGTTTTCTTGATTCATAACCAATTACTGCGCCATCTTTTGTAAGCACACCTCCCAATCCATCCTTGCATGCATCCATGCATAAGAAAAAATATCCGTAAGGATCTGCCACTTTTAGGATAGGGGTGGAAGTGAGCAACTGTTTCAGCTTTGCGAAACTTGCTTCACACTTGGCTATCCACAGAAATTTTACTTCCTTCTGCTGAAGCGAAGTAATGGGATGGGCTACTTTGGAAAATACTTCAATAAATTTTCGATAATACCCGACCAATCCCATGAAAGAGTGGACATCGCTTACGTTTTGGGGAGTAGGCCAACTCATTATGGCCTCTATCTTGTCAGGATCCACCGCAATACCCTCTGCTGATATAATATGACCCAAATATTGGATATGGTCCTTATAAAAATCACACTTGGATAATTTGGAATACAACTGATTTTCTCTCAAGACTTGCAGCGCTAGTCTTAAGTGTTCCTCGTGCTCCTGTTTGTTCTTCGAATAGATGAGGATATCATCAATAAACACCACAAAATTTTTATCCAAGTACTTGTTGAAAACATTATTCATTAGGCACATAAATGTGGTTGGTGCATTCGTCAAACCGAATGGCATCACCACAAACTCGTAATGTCCATAACGAGTTTGGAGATCTGTTTTGTGCATATCTTCTTCCTTAATCCGGATTTGATGATAACCCAATATTAGATCAATCTTAGAAAAGATAGTGGCACCCCCAACCTGATCGAACAGATCGCCTATCCTTGGCAAAGGATACCAGTTTTTTATGGTTACCTTGTTCAACTGTCTATAGTCTATGCACAATCAGAATGTGCCATCCTTCTTCCACACAAAGATTATCGGTGCTCCCCACGGGGACACACTTGGACGGATATAACCTTTCTCCAACAGTTCATGCAATTGTGCTTTCAACTCAATTAGTTCAGGTGTACTCATCCGATACGGTGCCTTAGAGTTTGGCACGGTTCCCTGGGACAGGTCAATAGTAAAATCTAGCTTTCATCTAGGAGGTAGCTATGGAATTTCCTGGGGAAACACATCCTTAAATTCAGCCAACACAGGATGCTTTATGAAATCTGCACTTTCAATTTTCTGATTTTCTGTCATGTGGACAACATACAGTTTGCACCCTTTTCGTGCATTCCTTTTTAGCTGGAGAGCAAAAATTTCCCTTAATTTCAATGCTCTCACGATCCCTTGGATCTTTTCCTGTTGTCCTACATCGTTAGTAAATGTAACATATTTATGGTAGCAATTTATAACAACCCTATGTTTTTCCAGCCAATCCATACCAATGAGCACATCGTATGATCCTAGTGGCAAAATATTTAAATCTACACTAGCACAGGATTTATTTAACTGCAAGGGACACTGAGTTACCACCTCTGAAACCTTTTGTTTCATCCCTCTTACCATTTGTACCATCCTAGGTTGCGTGTATTTGTTCTTACTCAGTTTGCATGACACACATAGTTTTGGGTCTATGTAACTCTTACATGCTCTAGAATCGATTAATATAGACATGGGTGTCTTGGAAAGCATACCTTCAACCTCAATTACCGAAGCTTGCTGTTCAGCCCGACGATTGTTCCGAATGCAACATAGATTCTCGGACTCCTTGCTACGCCTTGGACCGTAGAAGCCTCTTGAATATTATGCACAAGTTTGATTATGTCTTTTTTGTGAGGACAATCATACCATCGATGATTCTCTCCACAGCCCCAGCATTTGATAGGTGGCTTCGATGGTGTTGGTTCCGGTTTTCTGGTGCCTTCACTGCTGAAATTTTTAGTGGGCGGAACAAATTTAGACTGTGGCTTGCTTCCCTCAAATTTGTTGCTGGAAGGTGTTTGTGAACTTTGGTTTCTGAAATGGTTGGGCTTGTGACCCTCTTTCCTTATTTCATATTTATGTTTCTTCTTTTCGTTCCACTTCTTGGACACTTCAACCATGTTCGTAACACAGTCTAGCTTTCCTGAAAGCATCTTCCAAGGTCTTGGGATCATCAAACTCTATCTGATATTTGTACCCAAATGGTAAACAATTCAGGAAACGCTGAATTCTCACTTTTTCTTCCTAGATGTATGGAACGTACTTCAGCAGTTCCAGGAATTTACTGATCAGCTCTTCCATGTTTTGTTGTCCCATCTTAAGGTCGTAGAAATCCTTTACCTTTTTGTCGAAGTACCTTTCAGATAGGTACTTATGTTTGAAGAAGGTTGCAAAGGTCTTCCATTTTACATTCTTCTCCTTGATCAAGCGGGTTAGCTTGAGATCATCCCACCAAGCTGATGCCTTACCCTACAGATTTAAAACTACAATTATAGCCTTGATGAGGCTGGCATAATCGAACATCCATAAGTACTTCTCCAAGTCTCTCAGCCACAGCTCTGCTTCTTCTCTAGTTTTAATTTCTCTGTTAAAAGTAGGAGGCTTGATCTTCTGAAATTCTGAATGTAAGTGATGTACTTTTCCTATTTTCTTTTTCTTCTTAGGAATGTACTCTTTAGAATCCTCGCCCTGTGACTTTTCGTCACTGACGTCCATATTAAAACTAGCAGAATTTCTTGGAGGTGTAGATTTGAACTTGGAATTTCTTTTAGTGACTGATTTTTCTGCATGTTGTTCCTCTGGTGTTGGGAGGTGACTATTCTCCTTTTTCGTCAGTTTTTTGTAGCAGGATAGCATTGATTTCTCAATGCTCTTCAAAATTCTTAATGTTATCTTCCTTGATGCTTATTAATTCTGCTTTCATACTTTTCACTGTTTCAAACATCTCGCTGGATGGTGTTTCTCTTAGTGGAGAACTTGAGTTTCTCCCATGCCTACTGGCCATCTCTCCGTGCTGATTGGATGTTTCTATAGCCAGCCCGCCATCTTGCTCTGCGGAATTTTAATTCTGCCATTTAAAGTTTCAGCTGCTCTGTTGTCTAACTGTGGCCAACCAACTGTTTGTTAGACTTTAAAAATAGCAGGTAATTAAAATAAAACAAAATTACAAGCATTATGCTACAGTAAAATATTTAAGTATTTATATATAAAAAAAATTAAAAAGCACAGCATACATGCAATGAGCTTAAGGTCCTAGTGTAGTGACTGTGCTCTGATACCAATTTGTCATGTCTCCTCTTACCAATTTTTTTTTTCACGGGCCCATAACCCTACATTAATGCTCATGGTTACACCACTAGGTAATAATTATACTTAGAAAAACATATCAGAAGCATAAAAATTTAAGTAATTATGTCACACCTTCTGAGGAAAATCTTGTTGTGACTTTTTACCGAAGTGCTATAGTCCTTCAGACTATATGCACCCTTACGTGTTAAGTGTTGTAATACGGACATGCTGGAACAAGCGTGTGTGACGTAGAGGTCCTTTATGCCGACATGATGACACATGCTACCTATCTGCACCAAGGGTGTAACACTCTATGACATGCCTACACAGTATGCATATAACACTCAGACTATGGTCTAGTACATATGCATGCATAAAGCCATGACACTCTAGACCTAGTATCTTTTCCAGCTCACTCAGCCTATACCACATATATATGTACTTAACATTATACAAAGGCATGCCATCCTATACTAATATCATCATTAATACTTTAATTGACATAGCCACAACTCTCTTCATTGAGGTACATATGTATTGACTACATACATATAAATATTTATACATCAATTTATATTAATGATATTCATTAATATTATAATTCTCACATGCACAGGTCCTATGGTACAATGGCCATTTATTAAACCAGTTAAAGAGTTTACAGTACAATGTCAATGGGTATTAATATATATAGATATATATATATATACCTATATATATTAATACAATTTATATCATAAACAAGGTATCCTCAATACCACAACACAATGGCTTCAAAACTTTACACCACAATGCAACTCGACTTACCCATATAAAAATATATATAAACATTGGGTCCATAACATAGAACTTATGCATACCAGTGGATATAAATATATATAAGGTTCTATAGATATATATTTATATATATAGTGCAGCGCTCCTTTCTAAGGCTTAAGGCGCCACCCCAATATGCACATAACATATGGAATAATAAACATATAAAGTGTTACCCTTACGGCTCAACACATACACTTAAACATAAAAAGGTTCGTTAAGGTGTGGGGTCACTAATGGAAACCGACACTACCACATGACGTGGTTCACTAAACACAACGTTCGCACTTAACTTTGTAGAGATAAGACAGGTCAACACATATCGATGTGATGATATTCATGCTGCCACGATGATAATGACCCGGATCCTACGAATGAACATAGCTTGACTTCAACGTTAAACATGGAAAAGGATGTCTGACTCAGCTGGTTGTAAGTTGGCTCTCTCCAACCGGTGGCCTGCGTGGTTTGTGGCTTGCACCACTCAAGCTTAACCAATCCAATTACACGTTTTAATCCCGCTCCCTACTTCCTTGTTGGTAGGTGACAGAGACTCACTCTCACGTGGATGGAGAGTTACCCACATGTTGCGTTTAAGGTCTTGGCGACGTGGTGAACACAGTGGTTCATCTCATTTATGGAACTCTGTCTATGGAAGGTTACACTGAGGCGTACCATACACCAAAATCTGCAATGCCTTAAGCCTTCCTTCGTTCCGAGTCATTGATGGTGATCCGAGAAAGTGCATGGGAAGTTGTGATACGTCTGGCACCGTCGATCCAGGCGATGAGCTTTCGCGCCAAACCATCTCCATACCTGCATTAACTTCATTCTTTTACCGGCTGCGATGGTCTCCACCTGCTCTCTCCAGTATCCAGCATTGATAATCCCTTCACTTGTCATTCGGATTTTTGTTGTTCGGTTGCGACAAGAGCTTCGGCTCTACGCAGGATATGGTGAAGGCCTACTGCCAAGTTACTGCACTTCGCTTCTAGCAATGCACACGATACTAGTTCGCACCCTATTTAGCGTGTTTTCCATTGCAATGTAAGTGACAATGTTTGTTGCTTGCACCATCTTTACATTTTATAATGTCGTGGAATTACTGTAAGTTATGTTTATGTTTTACATGTTAAAGGCCCAGGTTTGACCTTCATGATGTTGTTGTGACAGGTGGAACCGGAGCCGATTTGTGCTGTGACTCGTTGCTTCACCATGTAATTTCACACATCCATTCCTTATTCAATTTCTTCGTGGCATTGCTTACTTTCGTTAACAGTTGGTTTTGGGGTATTCCTATGTTTGACCTCTCGCCACGCATAACATGCAGGGAACCAACGACAATGGTGGAGTTGAAGCACTCCCGCAAGCTCATAACAGAATTGGGGTCGTGGTGACTTGTCGAGCTCAACAGGTAACTCGTCGTCCCAACTGCCTCAGGTTTGGTTTACCCCGTTGGTGGGGGGAAAGTTACTAAAACGCTATCAGTTGAGGTTAGGTTTTTCTCCTGCTTTCGTTTGCAGGTTTTTAAGGAGCACAACCTTTGGCCAAAATGATAGGGGCGTGAAGCCAACCTATGAGAGAGTCACTGCGACCTCTACTTCGCTCCATTGTCGTTGCAGGATTAATGTGCATTTAAAGACTTGTAGTCCAGGGGACTCCCCACTGTCATATGTAGTTAAGAAAAGATTCCAACGACGCTATGTCGTTGGCAGAGGTGTCGGGATTACATGTAACCGGATTCTTTGTAATTTAAAGTGGCAATGCCACAAATTTTACGATTCCATACTCTGTCTGTATGTTTGGTTTGAATTTAAATATGAAACGATAACTTAAATGCAAGCCCAACTTGAATTGAAATTCCCGCTGCGACTCTCGTCAGGTCTGTATGTTATTTAAATGATATGCATTTTGGATTACATGATTTAAATGTATAAATTCCCTTGGCATTCGATATTACCATGCAATGTACACGTTTATCTTCACCATTGTGTGTGCATATCGATTTAAATGTTAGATGCATGATGTTAATGTGAGCATATAGATTCGTTGCTAGCAGCATATGCTTTGAATTTGTCGTTTAATGCTCATTTGGATGGAATCGTCGTCATACCATGCATCCTCCATGATTTCGTTTGCATTCATAGCAACATATAGTATTATGGTTTTTAATTCATGTAGAATGAATGTTTACGGTAAAGGCGTTAAGACTGCCCATCGTATGCAAAAATGAATGTTTGAGTGCAACGAATCATTGTCTCTTTCTTTAGCAATGTTTAACATACAAAATGCGTTTATATTCTGCGATGTTTAATTATTAATATGTAAACTGCGTCGATGCCCAGCATTGTTTTCATATGTAATGTAATCAATATACTATTTAACAGTAGGCGCAAATGCCAGGCTATAATAAAATGCATAGGTGAATATATGAAGGTATCTTACCATATATTAATATTATTGGCAGCCACACTAAGGGTAAAACCATTAGACACTTGAATCGTTTCATTTAGTAATTACGACATTTCAAAAATGCATTCATTCTATATTCATATATAGGTTACGCCGACATAGGTTATACATGCGTCACATATCTCCATCGGCGAATACATTCACATCCATATTAATACACGAGTATTACAATGTTGTTTTGATAAACATTAGTCAATTAACTTAGAATAATATTCAGGCATAGATTCAACTCAAAAATATAGCACTGTATAGTTTATTTCAATACTCAACAATTTAACCTGAAATGCCATTTAATTGCATACAGTCGATTTTGACTAATCTAAAGTAGAGTAACAAACTCTGTCCAAAAATGATAACTCAGGACTATAATAGGTTTGAACTCTAGCATTATTGGGGTTGATCTTTTTCGAAACAAACTCTACCATAAAAGAGTTTATAAACACAAGGGCTAGGCATGTAAACCTTCAGGTTTACATGTCTTCCCTATTTACATCATTACAATACAAGACATAAGATCTTTATTTAAAACTGGAATATATTTAAAATACAAATACCTGCAATATGAAAACATGTCTCAGCAAACCCTAGGTTAAACACGTGCAATATGAAAACATGTCTCAACAAACTCTAGGTTAGCACATGATTCATATTGGTATTAGATTAGATGCTTTATACATTTCAACAGTGTAGGGGTCTGAATGTTGTATATCTACTACCATTAGAATGTAGGTATTTTCACAGCCAACCCACAACACAATTATTCCAGATCTGTAAAGATAATCATAAGATAAACTCATTACATAGATCTAGTTTTCTAGCAGAGATTCATGATCAGAATGGTCAGGAAACAATACATATATGTTCAGATCTGATACATATGCCATTCAACTATAAAGCAGATACATTCAGAAACACATACATAAATATTATTCCAAAACAAATACTCTGCAAGTCAGAAGATAAACACTTATTAGAATCTGCTGACCAGTGGAACCAGGCATAAACCTCCCATCCTTTGACCAGCAAGTTCTCCTTGCTCTCAGGTCACCCCCGAGCTGAGTTCACAGCCCCCCAGGTAGAGTATAGATTTTATTTCCCTTAACTTGTTATTCCCCCAAGTTATTCAGGATATTTTAGAGGCAGCAGGAAACCCAACACCCAACTCAATACTCTTGAGCTCCAGGATGCTCCAAGGGATTTTAAGCCATAGCCATGGACAGAATAACTGACACAGTCTATTCAGGTAAATGCAGTACTCCTGCAAGCTTGGGGTAGTTCTCCTACCTACTCACAATTAAGTGACCAAGCTCATACCAAACTGTATGATTCCTCTTGATCTGAGTCAGTTTGGTCCTCCCAAATCAACCCTCAATCACTTGGCTTCAGGACCAGTTTGGTTCTCCCAAATCTGTCCTCCCTCACCAGCATTCATTGTCTCAGGTTCAGGTTTTCCCATTCCCATTGCTCTTGTGTATTCAGCTCATGATATTGTGAATGATGTATATTGAATAATGAGAGTTTCAATGAGTTTTCACCTTTTTATTCTCTTAGGGGAATTTTCCTCATTATATGAATTCTTTTAATTCATTAATCTCTCAATTCTTTTCTTTAGGGTTTGCCAATTGTCTCCAATAATAATTTCTTATTATTATTATTATGTGGTATTTTCCCTCCAACCTTAGGGGACTGTGACTCCCTCTTTTAATGTGCTGGTCCACATGGTCAATAGAAACCTCTTTAGAAATTTCTAAAGTTTCCTAAGTATAAATGAAATAATACTTAGCAGAAAATATAATAGGGGTTCAAAGTCCAAAATAGGGGTATCACATTTCCCCTCCCCTTAAGTTTTCACCGTCCTTGGTGTTAACCAATTTTGCAAAACAACACAAATTAACATAAACAAAATTTAGTTTTTGTCATGGTCTTCATCGAACAGGAAAGGGTATGCTGCTTGCATTTCCCTTTCCATTTCCTAGGTAGCCTCATCAGGCTTGTAGCGCTCCCATTGCACTTTTACCTGAACGACGGTTCGATTTCGAAGTACCACCTCTTTCCGATCCAATATGCATATAGGGTTTGTCTGGAAATCTCCTTCCGATTCCACCTGAATGATGGTTCGATTCCAAAGTACCACCTCTTTCCAATCCACTATGCATATAGGGTTTTTCTGGAAATATCCTTTGATTCCACCTGAATCACATGCTAGTTCACAATATGCTTAGGATCATATACATACTTTTTCAACAATGAAACATGAAACACATCATGTACTTTAAAATTTGTTGGTAAAGCTAACTGATATGCAACAGGTCCTACTCTAGCAAGTATTTGGAAAGGGCCACAAAATCTAGGTGCAAGCTTGGCAACCTTGCCCAAGCTCAAAGAACTCTTTTTGGCCTTCACTCTTAGAAATATGTGAACCCCAACTTCGAATTCTTTGTTTTCCCTCTACAGATCAACATAGCTTTTCTACCTATATTGGGCAGTTTTCAGGTCTGTTATAACTTTCTGTACAATGTTTTCTAATTCAGTTAACATTTCGGGACCCATCACAATCCAATTTACCGGATCATCCCAAGTCATAGGGGTTTTACACTTTCTGCCATACAACACTTCGAATGGAGTCATTCCTGTAGAAGTTTGGTAACCATTATTGTAGGCAAATTCAGCTAAGTGTAGGTAGTTTTCCCATTGCTTCGAATTGTCCATGACATATAAGCGAAGCATGTCCGCAAGGACTTGGTTCACCCTTTCAGTCTTCCCATCAGTTTGCGGATGGTAGGCTATACTAAAGCTTAGTTTAGTCCCCAAACCTACAAATAGATATTTCCAAAAGTGTGAGGTGAATTTGGTGTCCCTATCGGATATGATCACCTTGGGAATTCCATGAAGTCGAAATACTTCCTTCATGAAAACCTCTGCAATATTTATTGCCTTAAAAGTGGATTTGACAGGTATGAAGTGTGCTTCCTTAGTTAGCTTATCCACAACAACCATGATTGCATCATGTTGTTTATTGTTTTTAGGCAATCCGGTGATAAAATCCATGGAAATGGTTTCCCACTTCCATTCTGGCATTGGTATGGGCTGCAACAAACCAGCCGGATGCTGATGTTCTATTTTCACCCATTGACAGTCCATACATTTAGCAATGTATTCAGCAATTTTTTATTTCAGTATTGGCCAATAATGCTGTTTTTTAACAACTGTCAGCATTTTTTGGTAGCCAGGATGACCAGAATACAGACTTATGTGAAATTCATCCATAATTAATTGATTTAAAGCTAGCTGATCCAGTAAGTACAACCTGTTTTTGAACAACAGCAGTCCATCCTTGGACATGTTGAAATCTGTTGATTGCTGTTCTGAATTTTCTGCAAGATATTTTTGTCGTATCTCCAAATATTTTTGGTTTTTTTCAGTTGCTGTCCAGATCTGCGATATTAGATCAGACTGAAAATTGTTGATTGATACCATAGTTAGTAGATGCATGTGTCTACTAAGTGCGTCAACAATTTTATTTTCCATACCCTTGCTGTGCTGAATTTCAAATTCAAACTCACTTATGAAGGCCAGCCACCTTGCTTTCCTTCCGTTTAGATTTGGTTGTTCGAAAAGATATTTCAGCCCAATGTGGTCGGTTTTTAACACAAATATTTTTCCAATAAGGTAGTTTCGCCACATTCGCAAGGCATGAATGATAGCATCCAATTCTAAATCATGCTTTGCATAGTTCACTTCATGATTTTTCATTTTCCTTGATTCATAACCAATTACCGCGCCATCTTGCGTAAGCACGCCTCCCAATCCATCCTTGCATGCATCCATGCATATAACAAAATCTCCATCAGGATCTGTCACTTTTAGGATAGGGGTGGAACTGAGCAACTGTTTCAGCTTTGCGAAACTTGCTTCACACTTGGCTGTCCACATAAATTTTACTTCCTTCCGCTGAAGCAAAGTAATGGGATCGACTACTTTGGAATATCCTTCAATAAATTTCTGATAATACCTGGCCTATCCCATGAAATAGCGGACATCACTTACGTTTTGTGGATTAGTCCAGCGCATAATGGCCTCTATCTTGTTGGGATCCACCGCAATACCCTCTGCTGATATAATATGACCCAAATATTGGATTTGGTCCTTATAAAAATCAAACTTGGATAATTTGGCATACAACTGATTTTCTCTCAAGACTTGCAGCACTAGTCTTAAGTGTTCCCCGTGCTCCTGTTCGTTCTTCAAATATATGAGGATATCATCAATAAACACCACAACAAATTTATCCAAGTACTTGTTGGAAACATTATTCATTAGGCACATAAATGTGGTTGGTGCATTCGTCAAACCGAATGGCATCACCACAAACTCGTAATGTCCATAACGAGTTCGGAAAGCTGTTTTGTGCACATCTTCTTCCTTAATCCATATTTGATGATAACCCAATCTTAGATCAATCTTAGAAAAGATAGTGGCACCCCCAACCTGATCAAACAGATCACCTATCCTTGGAAAAGGATACCGGTTTTTGATGGTTACCTTGTTCAACTGTGTATAGTCTATGCACAATCAGAATGTTCTATCCTTCTTCTGCACAAAGATTACCGTTGCTCCCCACGAGGACAAACTTGGGCGGATATAACCTTTCTCCAACAGTTCCTGCAATTATGCTTTCAGGTCAATTAGTTCAGGTGTACTCATCCGATACGGTGCCTTAGAGTTTTGAATGGTTCCCAGGGACAGGTCAATGGTAAAATCCAGCTCTCGTCTAGGAGGTAGCTCTGAAATTTCCTCAGGAAACACATCCTCAAATTCAACCAACACAGGATGCTTTATGAAATATGCACTTTCAATTTTCTAATTTTCTGTCATGCGGATAGCGTACAGTTTGCACCCTTTTCGTGAATTACTTTATAGCTGGAGAGCATAAATTTCCCTTAATTTCACTGCTCTCATGATCCCTTGGATCTTTTCATGCTGTCCTACATCGTTGGTAAATGTAACATATTTATGGTAGCAGCCTATAACAACCCTATGTTTTTCTAGCCAATCCATACCGATGAGCACATCGTATGATCCTAGTGGCAAAAAAATTAAATATGCACTAGTACAGGATTTATTTAACTGCAAGGGACACTAAGTTACCACCTCTGAAACCTTCTATTTCGTCCATGTTTCGATTTGTACCATCCAAGGCTGCGTGTATTTGTTCCTACTAAGTTTGCATGACACACATAGTTTTGGGTCTATGTAACTCTTACATGCTCCAGAATCAATTATGATAGACACGGGTGTCCCAGAAAGCATACCTTCAACCTCGATTACCAAATCTTGATGTTCAGGTTGACGGTTGTTCAATGCAGCATAGATTCTCACACTCCTTGCTATGTCTTAGACCATAGAATCCTCTTGCAGATTATGCACATGTTTGCTTATGTCCTTTTTGTGAGGACAATCATACCATTGATGATTCTCTCCACAACCCCAACATTTGATAGGTGGCTTCGATGGTGTTGGTTCCGGTTTTCTGGTGCCTTCACTATTGAACTTTTTAGTGGGAGGAACAAATTTAGGCTATGGCTTGCTTCCCTCAAATTTTTTGCTGGAAGGTGTCCACGAACATTGGTTTCTAAAATGGTTGGGCTTGTGACCCTTCTGCCTTATTTCAGATTTGTGTTTCTTCTTTTCGTTCCACTTCTTGGACACTTCAGCCATGTTTTGTCCCTGTTCGTAACACAGTCTAGCTTTCCTGAAAGCATCTTCCAAGGTCTTGGGATCATCAAACTCTATCCGATTTTTGTACCCAAACGGTAAACAATTCAGGAAACTCTGAATTCTGACTTTTTTTTCCTAAATGTATGGAACGTACTTCAACAGTTCCAGGAATTTATTGTTCAGCTCTTCCATGTTTTGTTGTCCCAGCTTAAGGTCGTAGAAATCCTTTACATTTTTGTCGAAGTACATTTCAGACAGGTACTTCCGTTTGAAGAAGGTTGCAAAGGTCTTCCACTTTACCTTCTTCTCCTTGATCGAGTGGGTTAGCTTGAGATCGTCCCACCAAGATGATGCCTTACCTTGCAGATTGAAAACAACAATTCCATCCTTGATGAGGCTGGAATAATCGAACATGCATAGGTACTTCTCCATGTCTCTCAACCACAACTCTTCTTCTTCTCCAGTTTTAATTTCTCCGTTAAAAGTAGGAGGCTTGATCTTCCACAATTCTGAATGTAAGTGATGTACTTTTCCTGTTTTCTTTTTCTTCTTAGGAACGTACTCTTCAGAATCCTCGCCCTGTGACTCTTCGTCATTGACGTCCATATTAAAACTAGCCGAATTTCTTGGAGGTGTAGATTTGAACTTGGAATTTCTTTTAGTGACTGATTTTTCTACATGTTGTTCAGCCGATGTTGGGAGGTGACTGTTCTAATTTTCCGTCAGTTTTTTGCAGCACGATAGCATTGATTTCTCGTTGATCTTCAAAATTATTATTGTTATCTTCCTCGATGCTTATTAATTCTGATTTCAAACTTTTCACTCTTTCCAACATCTTGTTGGATGGTGTTGCTCTTAGTGGAGAACTTGGGTTTCTCCCATGCATGCTAGCCATCTCTCTGTGCTGGCTGGATGTTTCTATATCCAACCCGCCTTCTTGCTCTGCAGAATTTTAATTCTACCATTTAAAGTTTCAGCTGCTCTGCTATCTAACTGTGGCCAACCAGCTGTTTGCTAGACTTTAAAAACAATAGGTAATTAAAATAAAAAAAATTACAGGCAGTATGCTACAGGAAAATATTTAATCATTTATATAAAAAAAAAATTAAAAAGCACAGCATACACGCAATGAGCTTAAGGTCCTAGTGTAGTGACCGTGCTCTGATACCAATTTGTCATGTCTCCTCTTACCAATTTTTTTTTTTGCACGGGCCCACAACCCTACATTATTGCTCATGGTTACACCACTAGGTAATAATTATACTTAGAAAAACATATAAGAAGCATAACAATTTAAGTAATTCTGTCACACCTTCTGCGGAAAATCTTGTCGTGACTTAATTACCGAAGTGCTATAGTCCTTCAGACTATACGCACCCTTACGTGTTAAGTGTCGTAATACGGACATGCTGGAACAAGTGTGTGTGGCCTAGAGGTCCTTTATGCTGACATGATGAAACATGCTACCTATCTGCACCAAGGGTGTAACACTCTATGACATGCCTACACAGTATGCATATAACACTCGGACTATGGTCTAGTACATATGCATGCATAAAGCCATGACGCTCCAGACCTGGTACCTTTTCCAGCTCACTTAGCCTATACCACATCTATATGTACTTAACATTATACAAAGGCGTGCCATCCTAAACTAATATCATCATTAATACTTTAATTGACAAATCCACAACTCTCTTCATTGAGGTACATATGTATTGACTACATACATGTAAATATTTATACATCAATTTATATTAATGATATTCATTAATATTATAATTCTCACATGCATAGGTCCTATGGTACAATGGCCATTTATTAAACCAATTAAAGACTTTACAGTACAATGTCAATGGCTATTAATATATATAGACATATATATATACCTATATATGTTAATACAATTTATATCATAAACAAGGTATGCTCAATACCACAACACAATGGCTTCAAAACTTTACACTACAATGCAACTCGACTTACCCATAAAACAATATATATAAACATCGGGTCCATAACATAGAACTTATGTTGATGTAATTGTAACTTCGGAATGTATTTCACCTATGTATATTGTATTCCTATAGAGATGTTATTATTCCTCTATACGGAAGTGTTGTCATTTATATTGCAAGTGTCGTAACTTATACTTGATGGGTTATTAGACCACCTTGATGGGGTCGGCCCTATATGAGTCATGTGGGTAAAAGGGTTATTAGACCACCCTATTGGGGGTCGGCCCTATCAACATTATGTTATGTGGTTAAGTTAAGGCCAACCTAGTAAAGGTTATTAGGCAAGTAAAGTAAAGTATAAATAGAGTGCGGGAGGCACTCTATTTCATCATTCACTTTCTCACTCATACTCTCATTGGAGAGTGGCGCACTAGTGGAGGAGGAGAAGCTGCTGCTAGGAGACTATCTCTTATGCTTGGGTTTTGTATCATTGCTCTATCTATCTCTGAGGAAGTTATTGGGGTTTTTCACCTTTATGGTTTTCCCCAAGGAAACTCTGTGTGTCTATTGTGTCATGTGATGATTGTTGTGATTGATATACTTGATATGATGTACATGTTATTCTCTTAGTAAAGATCCTAGAGTATGTTGAATTAATGCTCAAAAATTAACATGGTATTAGAGCTAAAATAAGAAGAAGACACTATGTAGTTGCGGAAGCTAGGGCTTCTTGTTTTTGGGTTTCTCTCCACATATTTTGGAAAGGCAGTAGGGTAGATTGACTCTCCTCAACAAGGCGCATCTTTCTGTCCAATCAGAATTCAATTCTGGGCACTTTCATTTTTGGCCCTAAACATTAGGGTTTCCACAAAAATAGGAATTTATGAAATCTTAGACCATGGCTGGAAGCTCCTTGCAAAAATCGAAGTTTAGAGCTTTGGATCAAAAATTTTGGTTGGATGAAGCTCTGGGAAAATCAAACCCTAGTTTGGGGTCCTGTCCAGTGAAACCGAAAATTAGGGCTTCTGCAAAAGTTGGAATTTCTGAAATCTGAGACCATGGCTGGAAGCGCCTCTAAAAAATCAAAGTTTAGAGATCAAGATCAAACTTTTTGGATAGATGAAGCTACGGGAAAATCAAACCCTAATTCAGGGTCCTCCTAGTGAATCTGGAAGTTTGAAAAGAAAATTTGAGGGGTGAAACTTTGCAGTTTTCAAATTCTGAGTATACTCGCTTGATCAGCTCATCAAGGCGCATCTTTCTATATTTTCAGAAGTTTTAAATTCAAAGTTTTAATTTTTAGGGTTTCTCTGACAAACCCTAATCCAGCTCCAGATCCAAATTTCTGCAAATCAAGTGGTAAGACCTAAATATTTTCTATTTCATTTGAAGTTCTCACCACACCAAGCTTGAGGATAAGCTTGAAGGGGCTGATAACTTCTGAGCATGGAAGTTAGGATTGGGTTAATTCTAGAAGAGAGTGAGTTGGACACCTACATAAGTGAAGGGGTTCCTGTCCCAGAGGGAGAAGAGACTAAGGCCTTACACAAGAGGAACTTAGTCAAGGTTAAAAGGATAATTGTTGATTCTATCAAAAACCATATCATGCCACATGAGTCATCTCTGAAGACACCTAAGGAGATGTTTGATTCCTTGACCAAGCTATTTGAAGGGAAGAATATAAATCAGAAGATGACCTTGAGGAATCAATTGAAGAATATCAAGTTCCAGAATGCAGAGACTATGCAGTCTTATTTATCAAGGGTCTCCTAGATACAAGAACAACCTGAAGCTGTGGGAGAATTTATAGAGAATGGAGAAGTGGTAATGACCACTCTTAATGGCCTTCCTAGGTCATGGGATTCCTTCATCCAAGGAATTTGTGCTAGGAAGAAACTTATCTCTTTCAGTAAGATGTGGGAAGAATGCTCATAGGAAGAAGCTCGGATTGTAGATAGAGAAGAGTAGATGGGGAATGAAGATCAAGCTCTCACAGCACATACCAAGAAGAGGACACTTTTCCTCAGATTGTCCTAAGAACAAAAGGAACAACAACAACAACTACTACAAGCAATCTAACAGGTATGACTTACAAGTATGTTTTGAAATCTGTTCATGATTAAGTTTATGATATGATTGTCCTCATGTTATTGAGTTTAGTAACAATTTTATTTAATTTTAGACTTGTCTTATCACCCTAGTAAAAGAATGAATGCATGATAGAAGACATTCATTGATTAGGGCTATGACACTTATGATTGTATTATGTTTGTACTAATGCATTGTGGTGTTGTATGAGGAGAATGTTATCCGCTTACATGAAAGGTTCAAATCAAGCTCTAGATCAAGACCATGATGACATGAAGACAAAGACTCATCCATAGTCATGGATCACATAGAGGTATGTATAATTTGGTTCTACAATGGTTAAATTATGAGCTATGCAGGTCATTGAAGAGAACAAGAAAACATTGCTAGGCATAACTAGCAAATATGATGACCAGGTATGTTTTTCCTATATCAAAGGATATTATACTTTTGTATGATTGATAATGATTACTCATGAAGTTAAAAGTTTGAGTAATCTATGGTTTATGCATGTTATGTTCCTTACTTTGATTAATGATATGACTAAACAGAAAAGTATTGTATAAACCTTGAATAATAATGCTTATTATCTGTGTTTGAAATGATCATGACTATACATGCTTAAGATTATTGTGTTTTGATAGTATTAAGATTATACTAATAAATGTATGATTATGTATGAGATATCGAGGATAACACAATGATGATACTAGTAAGCATGCATAGTGATTGAGGATGGATATAAGTTCAAGGACATGTAATCCAGGAAGCAAAGATCAAGAGGGAGCACACTCCAGTAGTTCCTACAAGGAAACAAAGATTGAGAGGGAGTCCACCCATCAAACAAACAAAGATAAGTATTTGAATTGTCATTTCTTGTATATTTGATTGTTTAAATAATACTGTTCAAAGATGTATATACTTATGTTCCTAGACTTAGGTTGTGTATTATGCATATTAGAATAATTGCATTAATGAACAATATACTACTAATATGCATGTAATGGGTAAGTGGCCTATGGCACTGTACAACATTCCATTGCTACCTATCTAGAATGAAACCTCTTTGCTGACATGTTGGGAGTTGTGCACACTCTTAACAATGTGCTAGTAGAGATTGGAAGGCATCTAGAAAGTTACGGGATATGGATAAATGTTGTATTAAAGCATTGGCTAAATTAAATGCATGATTGTATGACATATTTCTTTATGCGTAAGAATTTGTTCTGAAAACTATGAGATGTTTTCTAATCATGCAATTTAACTTGTCTTGGAGGAAAGATCGTATACCATCACCTACAAAAGAAGGACTACAACATTTGTTCTAGCAACAAAGTTATCTATTGAAGATATTGAAGAATCTGAAGTTCCCAGGATTCAGGAAGAATGCTATGATCGAGGAATACCGGTCGATCATGAAGAATGATGTTTGGGATATGGTCCCAAGACCTGAAGGGAAGTCTGTTGTGACTTCCAAGTGGATCTATAAGATCAAGCATGCTGCACATGGTAGCATGGAGAAATACAAAGCGAGGTTTGTAGCTCGTGGATTCTCCCAGAAAGAGGGACTCATGTGTGCAAACTGAAGAAAGCCTTGTATGGCTTGAAGCAAGCTCCTAGGACTTGGTGAGGATAGATTGATTGCCGACACGAAGAGGAAGCTTGTTGCTGAGTTCAAGATGGACTTAGGGATGATGCACTATTTCCTAGGCATGGAGGTGTGGCACAGTGCAGATGGGATCTTCCTTGGACAAGGGAAGTATGCAGTAGAGATCCTGAAGCGGTTCGGGATGATGGACTGCAAGGCCATAGCCACACCTATGGCATCGAACCTGAAGCTTCTGTGTGATGCTTCATCTGATCTAGTTGATGTCACGGTGTATCGTCAGATAATTCGGTCCTTGATGTACCTGACGAACACTAGACCAGATATTTTCTTTGCAATGAACACATTGAGCCAGTTCTTGACGGATCCGAGAGGTGTTCACCTGGTTGCTGTAAAGCATATTCTGAGGTACCTGAAGGGTACAATTGATTATGGGCTCAAGTATGATGCGAATCAAAATTTTAACCTGCAGGGTTATGTTGATTCAGACGGGGTAGGCAGTGCTGCAGATAGGAAGAGCACTTCTGGGTGCTGCTTTAGTATGGGATCAGGTGTGATATCTTGGTTTAGTAGGAAGCAGTCCTGCGTAGCACTGAGTACAACTGAAGAAGAGTATGTTGCAGCTTGTTCAGCTAGTTGTGAGGCAGTATGGCTCCGGAAGCTACATTTTATCTCCTGTTGGAGGCTACTGGTATTTTTTGTGACAACTAGAGTTGTGTGAAGCTGTCTGAGAACACGGTATTCCATGACAGGTCGAAGCACATTGAGATCAAATATCACTATATCAGGGATATGGTGCAGAGAGGAGCAGTGAAGATCCTATATGTTGCGATGGATGAGCAGGTTGCAGATGTGTTGACGAAACCACTAGCCAGAGTGAAGTTTGAATACTTCAGAGAGAGGCTTGGTGTTCTTTAGATTGACGACACTTCGAGGAAGAAGTGATGGACACATTTGCAGGAGCCATTCCAAGCATGGTGAGAGGAGGATCCTTCCCATGGTTGTGGATGTAAGCATTGTATGATAAGCATCAGGTCGATGCTCCAGTTACTGCTCTGTATATACATCATGTTGGATGCTTGTTATGATCAGTTGGATCATATGTATATGCATCATGTTGGATGCTTTTTATGATCAGTTGGATCATGTATTTGTATATGTATCAGGTGGATACATTGTATGATTAGGTGGATCATGTATGTTGATATGTATCAGGTGGATACATTATATGATCATGTGGATCATGTATTTGTTTATGTATCAGGTGGATACATTGTATGATTAGGTAGATACTATGTATGCATCAAGTGGATGCATTGTATGATCAGGATGATGAGCTTCAGGATTTTGCTTCAGATGATATGCATCAGGATGATGCTATGATGATGATCAGGATGATCATATGTGATGATATGTATCAGGTGGATACATTACATAATTAGTTGGATTATGTGTGATGAGTTCCGAAGACACAGATGCACATGGGCCATTCGAGCATGGTTGAAGTATGTCTTCCCATGGCTGCGATATAAGTGTTGGGGCCATTCCGACATGGTTGAAGTGTGTCTTCCCATGGTCGTTGATGTAAGAGTTGTGCCATTCGAGCATGGTTGAAGTGTGTCTTCCCATGGCTACGATATAAGTGTTGTGCCATTCCTAGCATGGTTGAAGTGTGTCTTCCCATGGCTATGGATATAAGTGCGATGCCATTCTCGCATGGTTGAAGTGTGTATTCCCATGGCGTAGATATAAGTGTTGAGCCTTTCACGGATAGTTGAAGTGTGTCTTCCCATGTCGGTGAATGTAAGTGTTGTGTGATGTGCATCTGGGTTGTGCTTCGTGAACGATGTTATGATCAGTACGATCATGAGTATCAGGATGATACTCTGTGGCCATGGACAAGTTGTGCTTGGGAGGACATGTCAGACCTGGGAGATCCGATAGGTTGGGATGTGTGCCCGTAATAAGTCCTGGGATGCTCTTTCGAGGGTTTGTCCTATGGCATGTAATGTGACCTGGGAGATCTGATAGGTTGGGCTGTGTGCCCGTAATAAGTCCTGGGATGCTCTTTCTAGGTTGTGCCATGACCACATGTAAGACCTGGGAGATCCAATAGGTTGGGTTGTGTGCCCGTAATAAGTCTTGGGATGCTCTTGTTAGGGTTTGTGACTCACGTAATAAGTCCCGAGGATTCCACAGTATGGCCAGTGATGATGAAGACCTGCAGGTGGTGGGCCTACATCTAGTATGAAAAAGGACTGGCTCTGTAGAAATTCCTATGACGAGTAGTTCAGAGATTGATTGAGATAGCAGCAGCAGTGACGATGACGATGATTCGATGTCGATGATCCAGAGAAGAATACTTGTGCTAGAAGACCTGTGTTGAGAAATACCTTCCTAGTTAAGAGGGAGTGTTGATGTAATTGTAACTTCGGAATGTATTTCACCTATCTATATTGTATTCCTATAGAGATGTTATTATTCCTCTATACGGAAGTGTCATCATTTATATTGTAAGTGTAGTAACTTATACTTGATGGGCTATTAGACCACCTTGATGGGGTCGGCCTTGTATGAGTCATGTGGTTAAAAGGGTTATTAGACCACCCTATTGGGGGTCGGCCCTGTCAGCATTATGTTATGTGGTTAAGTTAAGGCCAACCTAGTAAAGGTTATTAGGCAAGTCAAGTAAAGTATAAATAGATTGTGGGAGGCACTCTATTTCATCATTCACTTTCTCACTCATACTCTCATTGGAGAGTGGTGCATTAGTGGAGGAGGAGAAGTTGCTGCTAGGAGACTATCTCTTATGCTTGGGTTTTGTATCATTGCTCTATCTATCTTTGAGGAATTTATTAGGGTTTTTCACCTTTATGGTTTTCACCAAGGAAACTCTGTGTGTTTATTGTCTCATGTGATTGCTTGTTGTGATTGATATGCTTGATATGCTGTACATGTTATTCCCTTAGTAAAGATCCTAGTGCATGTTAAATTAATGCTAAAAAATTAACAACTTATGCATACTAGTGGATATAAATATATATAAGGTTCTATATATATATATATATATATTTATATATATAGTGCAACGCTCCTTTCTAAGGCTTAAGGCGCCACCCCAATATGCACATAACATATGGAATAATAAACATATAAAGCGTTAGCCTTACGGCTCAACGCATACACTTAAACATAAAAAGGTTCATTAAGGTGTGGAGTCGCTAATGGAATCCGAAACTACACAGGACATGGCTCACTAACCATAGCGTTCACACTTAACGTTGTAGAGATAAGACCGGCCAACACATATCCATGTGATAATATTCATGCGTCCACGATGATAATGACCCGGAGCCTACGAATGAGCGTAGCTTGACTTCAATGTTAAACGTGGATAATGATGTCTGAATCAGCTAGTAGTAAGATGGCTCACTCCAACCGGTGGCCCTGTGTGGTTTGTGGCTTGCGCCACTCAGGATTAACCAATCCAATTACATGTTTTAACACCGCTCCCTGCTGCCTTTTTGGAAGGTGACGGAGACTCACTCTCACATGGATGGAGATTCTCCCACATGCTGCATTTAAAGGCTTGGTGACGTGGTGAACACAGTGGTTCGTCTCTTTTATGGAACCTTGTCAATGGAAGGTTACACTGAGGCATACAATACACCAAAATCTGCAGTGCATTAAACCTTCCTTCGTTCTGAGTCGTTGATAGTGATCCGGGACAATGAATGGGAAGTTGTGATACGTTTGGCACCGTCGATCCAGGCGATGGGATTTCACGCCCAGCCATCTCCATACCTACTTTAACTTCATTCTTTTACCGGCCGCAGTGGTCTCCACCTGCTCTCTACAGTATCCAATGTTGATAGTCCCTTCACTTGGCATTCGGTTCTTTTGTTGTTCGGCTGCGACAAGATCTTCGAGTCTGCGCAGGATATGGTGAAGGTCTACTTCCAAGCTACTGCACTTCGCTTCCAGCAATTCACACGATATGAGTTCGCACCCTATTCAACGTAGTCACCATTGCAATGTAAGTGACAGTGTTTGTTGCTTGCACCATCTTTACGTTTTATAATGTTGTGGAATTACTGTAAGTTACGTTTATGTTTTACATGTTAAAGGCCCAGGTTTGACCTTCATGATGTTGTTGTGATAGGTGCAACCGGAGCTGAGCTGCACTGCGACTCGTTGCTTCACTAGGTAATGTCACACATCCATTCCTTGTTTAGTTTCTTCGTGGTGTTACTTACTTTCGTTAACAGTTGGTTTTGGGGTATTCCTGTGTTTGACCTCTCGCCACGCTGTAACGTGCAGGAAACCAATGACAATGGTGAAGTTGAAGCACTCCTGCAAGCTCATAACAGACTTGGGGTCGTGGCGACTTGCCGAGCTCAACAGGTAACTCGCCGTCCCAATTGCCTCAAGTTTGGTTTACCTCGTTGGTGGGGGTAGAGTTACTAAAACGTTGTCAGTTGAGGTTAGGGTTTTCTACTGATTTCGTTTGCACGTTTTTAAGGATCACAGTCTCTAGCCAAAATGATAGGGGCATGAAGCCAACCTATGAGAGAGTCACTGCGACCTCTACTTTGTTCCATTGTCGTTGCAGGGTTAATGTGCACTTAAAGACTTGTAGTCCACGGGACTCCCCACTGTCATATGTAGTTAAGAAAAGTTTCCAATGACGCTCTGCCCCTGGCAGAGGTGTCGGGATTACATGTAACTGGCTTCATTGTAATTTAAAGTGGCAATGCCACAGCTTTTATGATTCCATACTCTGTCTATATGCTTGGTTTGAATTTAAATTCGAAATGATAACTTAAATGCAAGCCCAACTTGACTTGAAATGCCCGCTGCGACTCTCGTTGGGTCTGTATGTTATTTAAATGATATGCATTTTGGATTACATGATTTAAATGTATAAATTCCCTCGACATTCGATATTTCCATGCAATGTACACGTTTAGCTTCACCATTGTGTGTGCATATCGATTGAAATGTTGGATGCATGATGTTAATGTGAGCATACAGATTCGTTGCTAGCAACATATTCTTTGAATTCGTCGTTTAATGCTCATTTGGAAGGAATCGTCCTCATACCATGCATCCTCCATGATTTCGTTTGCATTCATAACAGCATACAATATTATGGTTTTTAATTTGTGTAGAATGAATGTTTAGGGTAAAGGCGTTAAGCCTGCCCATCATATGAAAAAATGAATGTTTGAGTGCAGCGAATCGTTGTCTCTTTCTTCAGCAATGTTTAACATACAAAATGCGTTTATATGCTGTGATGTTTAATTATTAATATGTAAACTGTGTCTATGCCCAACATCGTTTTCATATTTAATGTAATCAATACACTATTTAACAGTAGGCGAAAACGCCAGGCTATAATAAAATGCATAGGTGAATGTATACAGGTATATTACCGTATATTAATATTATTGGAAACCACACTAAGGATAAAACCCTTAGACACTTGAATCGTTTCATTCAGTAATTACGACATTTCAAAAACGCATTCGTTCTGTATTCATATATAGGTTACAACGACTTAGGTTATGAATGAGTCGCATATCGCCATCGTCAAAAACATTCACATCCATATTAATACATGAGTATTACAATGTTGTTTGGATAAACATTAGTCAATTAACTTAGAATAATATTCAGGCATAGATTCAACTCAGAAATATAGCATTGTATAGTTTATTTCAATACTTAGCAATTTAACCTGAAATGCCATTTAAGTGCATACAGTCGATTTTGACCAGATCTAAAGTAGAGTAACAAACTCTGTCCAAAAATGATAACTCAGGAATATAATAGGTTTGAACTCTAGCATTATCAGGGTTGATCTTTTCTTAATCAAACTCTACCATAAAAGAGTTGATAAACATAAGGGATAGGCATGTAAACCTCCAGGTTTACATGTCTTCCCTATTTACAACATTACGATTATACACGACATAAGATCTTTATTTAAAGCTGGAATATATTTAAAATACAAACACCTGCAATATGAAAACATGTCTCAACAAAACCTAGGTTAGCACATGATTCATATCAGTATTATATTAGATGATGTATACATTTTCAACAATGTAGGGGTCTTAATGTTGTATATCTACTACCATTTGAATGTAGGTATTTTCACATCCAACCCACAACACAATTATTCCAGATCTGTAAAGATAATCATAACTCATTACAGAGATCTAGTTTTCTAGCCGAGATTCATGCTCAGAATGATCAAGAAACACTACATATATGTTCAGATCTGATACATATGCCATTCAACTACAAAGCAGATACATTCAAAAACACATACATAAATATTATTCCAAAACAAATACTCTGCAAGTCAGAAGATAAACACTTATCTGAATCTGCTGACTAGTGGAACCATGCACAAACCTCCCAACCTTTGACCAACAAGTTCTCCTTGCTCTCAGGTCACCCCCGAGCTGAGTTCACAATCCCCCAGGTAGAGTATAGATTTTAGTTACCCTTAACTTGTTATTTTTCCAAAATTTTTCAGGATATTTCAAAGGAAGCAGGAAACCCAACACCCAACTCAATACTCTTAAGCTCCATGATGCTCCAGGGGATTTTAAGCCATAGCCATGGAGGGAATCACTAACACAGTCTATTCAGGTAAATGCAGTACTCTTGCAAGCTTGGGGTAGTTCTCCTACCTGCACACAATTAAGTGGCCAAGCTCATACCAAACTGTATGATTCCTCCTGATCTGAGTCAGTTTGGTCCTCCCAAATCTTCCCTCAATCACTTGGATTCAGGACCAGTTTGGTTCTCCCAAATCTATCCTCCCTCACCAGCATTCATTGTCTCAGTTTCAGGTTTTCCCATTCCCATTGCTCTTGTGTATTCAGCTCATGAGATTGTGAATGATGTATATTGAATAATGAGAGTTTCAATGATTTTTCACCTTTTTATTCTCTTAGGGGAATTTTCCTCATTATATGAATTCTTTTAATTCATTAATCTCTCAATTCTTTTCTTTAGGGTTTTCCAATTGTCTCCAATAATAATTTCTTCTTATTATTATTATGTGGCATTTTCCCTCCAAACTTACGGGACTGTGACTCCCTCTTTTAATGTGTTGGTCCACATGGTCAATAGAAACCTCTTTAGCAGATTTCTAAACTTTCCTATGTATAAATGAAATAATACTTAGCAAGAAATATAATAGGGGTTCAAAGTCCAAAGTAGGGGTATTACAAGAAGTGAGGCTCTAGTATGCAGTGAAAGAGGATCAAATAGACGATGTGTTGACCAAGCCTCTATTGAGAGTGAAGTTTGACTACTTCAGGGACAAGATTGGAGTGGCCTAGATCGCGGTTCCTCGAAAGAGGGAGGGATGAGTAACATAGACGTTTGAGATGTAGGTAGTCACGTAGTGACATAATTGAGCTCCTGGGCGTGTCTCCACTTGAGGTGATGTTGTAGCGGTTAGTCACTTTGGTAACGTAATTGAGTCTTCTGGACTACACTCATGAGGATGCAGTAGGTAGTCACACTGGTGACGTAATTGAGTCTCCTGACTGTTGTGATATTGTGGGAAACACACATGTTCGAAGACATAGGTTTCGAACCTGGGTTATTCTCGACATTAGGTGACGTGGTAGCAGGTAGTCATTATATGTTACGTAATTGAGTATCCTAGGATACACTCATAGAGTTGTGTTTCCTGGATGTGTGAGGATGCAAGTTTTGGACCTGGGTTGTTCTCCACATGATGAGATGTGATGTGCTAGTGGGTAGTCATTATGTGTGACGTAATTGAGTCTCCTAGTCTCACGAGATGATCTAGAAACGTGGTGAGGTAATGCAGGTGGTCGCCATGTGCGACATAATGTACGCTACTGGGATGGACCCACCAGATGGATTGCTCTTTCAAAAATTCTAGTGATGCATAGATTCGAGAGATGCCATAAGCCAATGGCCAGAGTACAAAGTTGCAACAGTGAGATGATAATGATGACAGTGACAAAAGAATACCTTCCTTGTTAAGAGGGAGTGTTGAAGAATGTAACTTTGGAAGATATTCTTATTTGTTTTATTTGTTTTATTTGTATTGTACTTCCTTTGGGAATTATTTATGTTGTAAGAGTCATTGAAAGAATCAATTTAAACCATACTAGTTGTGTCGGCCTAGAAGAATCCAAAAAAATCATGAAAATAATATTTTATTGTATCCTAGACAAGTAAGACCTATTAGGGAAAAAGGTTATCCTTATGATTAGTATAAATGGGAGGTTCACCCTCCTCATTTGGTCATGTCATTCACTCACTCAAGTTCGCATGAGTAGAGGACAAAAGTTGATTCGCTTGGGAGAGATGAGTAACTGCTTTTGAAGACATCTTATATTGGATTATTTTGCGGGATTGACATTGTATTTTCTGACAAATCTATACTGAAGAAGTTTTGATGGGTTTTATTCCCCACGAGGGTTTCCCAGGATAAATTGTTTTGTACTATTGTTTATGTTGTGCTTGTATATATTTCAATGATTCTTTACTTTATTGCATTTAAAATTCTAACAGATCTATGATCTTCTTGGCTTATTCAAGGTTTTCTATCATTTGTTTGTTTGATTTTTGACATTCTTCTTGATTTTTTTGCAACTGTAATTTCAGAGATAGATTTTATTTTCCAAGTTCAGATAGTTCTTCATCCTTCTTACTAGTATCCTTGTTCATTTTCTCAAGCTCTTCCCTTAAGGAAATATTTTCATCCTTTTGGTCTTTCAGACTGATAATAGTCTTCTCATTTTTTCTCAGCTTATCATTCGTCAATGCACTATTTTCTTCATGCTTCTGTATCTAATCCAATAGTATCTTCATTCTTGTCTCTTTCATTACTTAGCTCATACATGGAAGCTACACGTTCAAGTTCAAGGTTTACTTTAGATTCTAGATCATCATTCTCTTCTTCTTCTAAATCTACTTGATTTGATGAGCTTCGTTCTTCTTGTTTGGTTTTTATTTCAACATATTCTTTGTCATGTTTTGGCTCATTCTTCACAAGGAGAGATTCTCCTGCATAAATTTTTTGTAGCTTTTCATAAGAATTTTGGCTGAAGAATATTGACCCACTTTGTCTTTCACAAGATATGATAGGCTACTCAAGAATGTCATTCATTGCTTTTGAATTGCATTCTTTTGAATCCTTTGTAGTTGTGCTTTCAATGACAACTGAGTCCCATACTTCACAACCAAGGAATTGCAAATAATACTTCATTTTTACACTCCAAAATGTAAATTTATTTTCATCGAATAGATCAATTGGGACAGTCTGATACTCTTCCACATATTTAGTACGTTTTGAAGACATAACATTGGAGGAGACTTTTGCTGAGTGTTTGGAGACTTGCTTTCTTGACTTTTCCATCTGCACTTCTAAGATCTACCTTCCAGCTGTTAGGATGTCTTTGAAGGAACCAACTCTGATGATAAACTTAGAACACACTAGGAAAATTGAGAGGGGGTGTGAATCAATGTTCCACACCTTTTAGCTTCTATCACTTTCAAATTCAAGTTTAAACACTTCAATTTATAATCACTTCAATTTATGTTTGAATCATTCTTCATGTGTAAAACAGAGTGCAATATAACAAGAGATAAAAACACATGTACACAAGTATTTATGTGGAAAAACCACATAATGATTATCTTATAATATAAACATGATTACATGAGTACATTGATAGGAAGCTACAACTTCCATAGTTTTCCAGCTACAACTAGAAAGAGGATTCAACTCCCTAGGTTAGGAAGCTACAACTTGTTTTCTTGTTGCAACAGGAAGGAGGTTCCAACCCCCTTGAACACAAGAACCAACTTGTGTTTTGATGAGGAAACCAATCCTGAAATTGAGCTCCAACTCAATTTCCCTATACCATCCAACCACCCTTGAGAGTAAATATCAAACCAATCACTTAGCCGATCTGCTTGCTGGATTAGTCTGTCACTGTACTTGTTACTGGAAGATGTTCTTTACTGTACTAACTTACTCTTGTTGATTCAGGGGCATCCAAGCCCAAGAGAAGCAGTCGGGCATGCCCGATAGAAGACGCCCAGAGGATAGTCGACGACCTCTAGGATAAGGGCGATGACAATCGACATGAGTAGTGAAGTTGCAAGGTTTCCTGTCCAGAGGCGACTGATGGTCGATAGTCGACAAAGTGGAGAATGGTCGAAGGTGATACCGACTAAGACGTGGAAAGCAGTCGGGAGTTGACACCGGCGAAAACGGTTGGAAGAACGGAAGAGCAGTCGACAGTAGATGGTCGACAAAGATTGGTCGCGTCAGAGGTCAATTAGGGTGACCGTAGGAATCACATACAGAGGGAGGTTTCCTTCTGATTGAAGAAAGGGATAGTTAGTCCAGATGGTCGATGAATGACTAACAACAGACTTCGGTCAGCGGGCCAAGTAACAGTAGAAGCTGAGGCTAGTCGTAGAACTAGGTGAGTCGGAGGTGACGCCGTCGTGAAGAAGGCCTGCTACATCAAAGTGGTCGAGAAGGGTGAAGATGACGATAGGCTAGAGGAGATCCGATGGATCGATGGTTGAGTCACAGAACTAGCAAGAACAGAAGGCGGCGGAAAAGAAGCAAAAGCTGAAGCCGCAGAAGAAGTGTCGAAAGTATAATCGACGCAGTTGGCTGAGGACGAGTCAACAGGCCAGAGTGTGGAGATCAGTCGACGCAAAACCGACTGACAACAGAGGGTGAGTCGGAGTGGATGACGACAGATCAAGCCGACAAGCAAATGAATAGTCAGAGCAGGGCGACTAGAATCAGGGCGATAAGTTGGTGGGTTGAACCAACAAGAGAAGATCGACCAGGAGATAGTCGATGTGGCCGTTGGTGCAAAACAATTCTGTGTTCAGTCTAGTCGAAGGGGATACCGACAGATGAACAGAGTCAAGGCCAAAGCTAAGGATTGTTGAAGGTTCGAGAGTAGTCCGGTCGATGAGAATTTCGACGGATGAAAACAAGGAACCAAAGGCACAGGCTGCACAGAGTTCAGTCCGATCGAAGGGAATTCTGACGGATGGGCGAAGTGTAATGGGCGCTCTATTCGAAGGGGATGCCGACAGAGGTGGTTTTGAAGAAGCTGCAGAGACTGTCGAGTTGAAGCCAGGTAGGCAGGCTGTCGAAGTAAAATCGACAGGAAAGGTCGAGGTACAGAAGCTGACAGACAGTATGGCCGACATGACAGATTACTGTAGCTTGTCAGAAAGGATGTGTAGAAGTCAAGTGAAGTACTCAACATGAATTCATGGTTGCTGAGGAATTTATGGGCAGTTATGAAGGTGGTTGAAGTCATGCCAGATGTCACCACAAGGGAAGGTTGTGCAGCACGAACTGAGGGCGCTGACAGCCGCAGAGTTGCAGATCTGCATGATTGGGGAAGATCGGCGAATTGAGAGGAAGAGTGTCTCGGCTGTTGGAGTAGACATTGGGATGCGCAATGGAGGAAGGGGTCGCTCATCGCTCATAGCTCATTCGTTCATGCATGTTGCAGAAGTCTGAGAGGAGGAGAGGATCACACACGGTGAGAAGAAACACACTGAAGGCAGATCATTTATGTATATTGTAACAGGCTAAGGCCGACTTGTTTGATAGTTTACTTTGTATTTGTACATTGTAATATTCATTCAGTTTACTAGAGGAAGCCGACTCCACGACATTTCCCATTCACATAATATTTGTGTGAGCCCTTTGTGTGTTTGCTTTGTGTGTTAACGGATAAGCAAGAACCTCGTTGAGGCGACTTGCGTCACTTGTGTGTTTCACTTTATGATGTCCATTATCACTACACTATCAACTATTATGTCCTCTTTCTCTGTTCATACAAACCAATCATGTTGCCTCTTGCGTAATGAACATATTAATACTAGCCATCAACTATTCAACTGTCCACTTGTCAATACATTGTTCACATACTCAGTCACTTTGTCCCTTCCAAAATTAACATTTCAATGCTAGACTCTTCCAACATCATCATTCAAAACAATCCCATAAAATGTTGTTAAGTTACTTCTCAAGAGATACTGCCATATGTTTCCTGCTATAAAAAATAGACCAATAAACAACTGCTAATACAAAGTAACCTTGGTTTCTTTAACCTGTCTTATCATTGTCCCTCATAATGGCACAAAACATGTCCTTTTAGGAATACCTACACGCCCCGCCATTCGTTAATTAATATGCATACATATAGAGTAATATTGACTTATTGATCATGGTTCACCTACCTGTAGTCACCCTTGATCAGACCCTTTCATGTTGTACTCAATCGTACTATACTTTCACCTTCTAGACTTCTCGGCCTCCTTCGTAGTTCGCTTCCTAATACATAAGGATACTTCCTTGTACAATTTCAGATAAGAGATAAACGATATTTTTTATGCTTCCCTACAATTTTCACTAATTTCCAGACCTCCTGCAACTTTTTTTTTACCTCAAAGCTTACACAGAACTTGCACACACCAAATGAGGGTGTATTACCTTCTTATTTATACATTTTCAAGATGACTTTTAATTTTCCTTAGAGACGGCCTTTAAATTTGATTTAAATGAATTTTTACATGGACGTGTCTCTTGGTTTATAACTCTTCAAGATGGAGCCGACTTGCAAATGATGTTTAAATAAAATTTCAGGGGCTTCTAAACCACTGCTTGACCACATAGGGGCTTCTTGACAAAAACCTTCATAAATTTTCATTCCTTTGGAGTTGGAGAGATTTCTATATACCAACATAAAGGTCTTGGAGTCAAATTTCCAATTAAAGATAGCATGAAACCAATTGACAAGATATTTGGGGTGTAATATGCCTCCAAAGTTAGGGATTCTTTATGGCTTCATGTCTTCATAACTTTTCTTCATGTCTTGCACTCCAATTCTTTAAGGGATGGTACAACAAGGTCTTTGATTGTCTTGAGCTTGCTTCAAATCTGATCCCGTGCTTGTCATCTTCCTTGACATCCAAGTCTTCAAATTATCCCATTTGACATCAATGGCAACTCAAATGCCCAAAAATTCTTTCATTAAGTAGGGGTGTTGTAGCGATAGAGGCCCATGCCTTTGTTACTATAGATTCACATCCTCTTCCTATCATTGAAACATGATACTATCATTAATTGATACAAGTGAAGGACTAAAACAAATTTATTGGAGCTGAGGATTAGTATTTTATTGCTACTTGCTAACATTACAAAAGATAGAAACCCTAAATAAGAGATACAATATCACAATATGATATTATGAGTATTTGGTGCAATTATTACAATGTAGTTTACTTCCTTATATATCATTGTTCACTAAGCAAGTATATTTATGAATGTGGGGTAGATTTTTTTATACACAAAAAATGACCACGAGCCTAACCTAAAGTCACAAAGTGAATTTATTACAAAATAAGCTTTCTATTCTAACACCCCCTCTTAAGTTTTAAAATGCTGAAAGAAAATCATAATAACTAAAGGCAAAACACATTGACAGATAACTAAAATATTGTAACCAAGTACCAAACATTATTTAGAAGCCTCTTTGAAAATATTTCTCGGACCACGTAGAACTCTATCAATTTGCTTCTTAATCTTTGTAAATGTGTAGCTCGCAAGTTGAATTCACAAGTTATCAGATTCCACCTCTTTGAAGTACTTAATTATGAATTTCCCGAATAAAATTTTTTAGACAACAATCCACATGCATGCCTCAAAACCCTAATAAGGGATAAATATCGAGATCCACAAATTCTTGAACTATTTGGTTAACCATCCATGCTATGTTGTATCTACATTAGATCACTTCCTATCTTCAAAGTGTTGGCTTCTTAAAATGCATAGCAAGCTCTTTAATAAATTCATCGTTGTTGCCAGCATTTGGTGGATCTTCAACAAAGGCTACATTAGTTGTGTGTGGTTCAACTTTGAATTTTTCCTCGAGAACGTCATTGGCTTTAAATCTATAGTTCCAAGCTGTGACCCATTTTGTTGCATTAATAACATTCCATCTCCCCCTTGCCTTTTGTTGATTTGCTACGTTTGTTTGTTGAGTATAATGTCATCTCAGGTTGAGTATCTCCTTTGGTTCCTCCTGTAATGGCTCTTTTTTCTTTAGCTAAGAGAGCACCAATCATTTCTTGTAGAGATTGATAAGGAAATTGACTTAGAGTAAAAATTACATTAATGTATTGAGAAGGTAGACTATTTAACATAATGGCTTTGGCATCTTCTTCTTCTACCATAGCTTTGACTTCAACTAGCTCTAGGTCTATATGATGCAATTCAAAGTTCGAGAAAGAGAGGCCAATAATAGATTTTTATTTATTGTCTCCACTTTACCATTCCAATATTATATTTGGATATGTAAGTGATGTCTCAATCTATTTTACAATTCCCCACAACATTTTGTTCATCAATTGCAACTCAATTTTTACTTTCTAAGTGTGGAAATTGCACTCAAATATTTTTTTAATGGGATATCCATTTTAAACACAAACTATTTTCCAAACCTATGAACAATATTGTCCAAACTAGTCAAATCTTATTGGCACCATTGTTGGAAAAATAAAATCAGTAAATAAAAATTAGACTTCTAGTAGAAATCAATGAGAACTATTGCTAAAATTATTATTGAATATTAAATTTTCCATGAATTAGATATACATATTTAAATCCAGGAAAATATGCTACGAAATTAATCAAATTGATGCAATTGTACGATATAATCAATTCGCAGTTGCAAGATTGAAATTCATACGATGTTGTACGATTTCTGTACAATGGATGATTGAAATTTGTATGGTGGTTGTATGCTTTTTATTTGGTGCTTGGTTGTTACTGTATGGGTTTTGATTATTGTATGACGATGGTGGGTGAATCGAGCAGTACAACATATGTTGTAAAACAACTAGCTAACATCTGCTAAAGAATAATTGTGGTGGGTGTATCATGATAGTGGTACGATGATTGGTTGGTGGTTGCAACCAGAAAAATCCATATGATTGTGTAAAAAGTATGTTTGCCCCTTTGTTTGTGTACAACTCTCTAATTTGACCCTTGATCTTGGCATCTGGATTCATTCATTTTAATTGATACCTCAATGCTTTGTTCTTGATTATTTAATCATGCCTTATTGATTCTCTTAGTCATCATGCATGCAAGAGAAGAGCATACTGTTTGGACTAGTCCTAGGCGTTCTCACACTCTGATACTGATGGCTCCCAACATTATGTAAGAAAAGGCATATAAATCCTTTTCTTATCAGTCATTTTGGTCCAAAAAGGGAATATTATGATATCAAGTTGGTGAATGATGTGTGCATCCTAGTTAGGATTGTAAAAGATTTCAGTTTATATATTCTAGATGTTGTAGTATTCCTTTCTCTAGCTAAAATGCACATGTGACACTGATGAGATTGTTTGTTAGCAGCATATTTCTGGAACAGGTCTTAAATTGATACCTTTTTGACATATGGAGGACATTAATCCTATTTTTTCTCAAAAGACAAATGATCGGGTAGTCTACTTACAGTTCGTTGATGAAGCTCGAGGTAAAACAAAGGAGTTTCAATATTGCAGTAGTTTTGTATAAACCAATGCGCATGATAGGAAAAATTTAAGGAAAGACTACAGTTTCTGGATGTCAGCATCAGTGTTCAATGATCTCTAAAGATATATCCAACTAAGGCCTAGTCCCCAAAGAGTGAAGAGAACTCAATGAACTACCATTACGCGTGCTAGCTTTAATACTGTGCTCCACGCAATCATGGCATATGCACTAGCAATTCATTTTGTTTCATAGTTTTAGAAAGTAGATATTTAAGCAATATGGCCTGACTTACACAAAATGCCCCATTTTTTGTATGAACCCAGTTTTTTTTACAGTTGGAGAATAAGACAGTAATATTTGTGATGTTGAAACAATGATTTTGAAGTAAATGAATATGCCTATTTTCCCAACTTATTGAGTAATCTTTTGTTCTTCTGCCACCTTAGATAAGGGCCCATCCATAGGTGATTACAGGGTCTTGTGTGTTAAGTTAGATTTACTACTTTCATATGAATGTGATAGAACATAGTATATTTACTACAATTTGTAGAGGATTTACAGTATGTCGACATATTAGCTTTGATGAATGATTTCTGCACCTTTAATTCAGTTTGAATGTTTCTTTACTGTTTCTACAATTTCCAATTGAGTATTTATTGTTATCACATGGGATATTGTCATATGAGCTTGGTAAATCATTGAATTTATAAGTTTGTTCTATTACTTACTCAAAATTTGGTGTAATCAAAATACCTACACTCGATGTGTGAATGGTAGGGTAGATCAACGGTTTCCTCAAAAGGTTTTCCTAAAACTAGGCGAGGAAAATTTTGAAACTTGTCCATGAAACCACTAATAAAGGGATAGATGCCTATTCAAATGAGGGGATCCATGTCCCTTTCAACTCTTATATCATAGATTAAACTTCCCTTTGCTTTTAACCAAACAACCCTTCTTTACTCGTTTTTACATACTAGTAAAGACCCTTAGAAGTTTGTACAAATCTATGGGTTGATGATTAAAGGAAAGGTTTAGATACAACACCCTTGCTGGCATCTTGTCCCAACAAGATACAATATTGTTAATGTTTGATTGAACCCGTAAGATACCATATTAGAAAAAACTAGAAACCTTATATAAGAATACACACAATAACATAATATGGTATTATGAGTAACTTGTGCAATTATATTTTTTTGACAAAAATAGGTAGATTTTTTATATTAAAAAGGGAAGGGAGAAATCCATTGAATTACAAATCTTTCACAAAATACAAAATGGCCCATGGCCTGAGAGTCCATAACCCAAACTTGTCTTTCTTCCAAAAATGAAGACTACATAGTTTTTTGTCTACTATTTATCCTAGCACTCCAATAATGCAAACTATAAATTATGACAAACTTATGTAGCAAAACAACACAATGGAAGCACATTGCTAATCATTAGTATTGTTTCCAGATAAACTGGTTCTTAGTCTTCATAGATAGATGACATAAGGTAGAGCTTTCAACTGCGTCATTCTCATTCAAATTTATCTGCAAGTTGACCAAGGTTGCTTCCAGATGAGAAACATGGATCTCCAGGGAATCATTTCAAATGTTGGCATATTCCAGTAGGGAAAATTGATTCTCCAAGACCTCGATACTCGCTTATTGTTCCACTTCGACTCCTAGAATTACTATTTGGAAATTAGTTTCGCCCCTTTCAATCAGGTGGTTCTACTCCTCTATCTCTTGCCACTGCTCTAAACATTTGTCCATCGTCCTCGTGTCCTATGACAGATTATGAACCCACCTTCTTAAATTTATGTGACTTCCCTTTAACCTCTGAATACCATGGAGACGCTATTATATTCATCCTCACTCCAGCCTTCACTCGCCATTCATACCACTTGGATAAAAGGGCCAATTCTTAGGTGATTTGCTAGAAGTTCACTCCAATCCTTTCCCTTAGTTTAGTCCAAGTGTTTCAGTTCGCTCCTGCTACTCCAGATAAACACAATTGCCACAATTCTTCGCATCTGCAGTGGAGAACCCTACCTATTCTCCATATTAACACATATGCTTTCACCACCAATTTCGCTCATATTAAGAAGCATTTCGTCACCTTTCAACATAATCACCAGAGGAGGATCCATCCAGGTGTGGGAGAGAGGAGATTGAGAATGAAATGGTCCTTGGATATCTTGTCGATTGTCCTTTCCTCCCGAAACTATGATGTCCCCCAAAACTAAACCAGTCGACCCTTCATGCGCATTTAAGACCCACATGTAGAGCCTTGTGTTGATCCATTCCATACCACCTGACCTCCTACCTTGTCTTGTCGAAACGTCATCACAACGTGTGGGTGGCATGAAATCTCCACTAGTATATCCATTCCAAGTAATGATCTCCTTCCTATGGGCATTTTCCTTTACAAAGCGACTGAGGCCGAGCCTTTCGAATTCCTCCACCGTAGTGGTTCCCCATGCCACCAAAAACGAGCTATGGGATCAGTTCATAGTTCTTAGTTTCATTGATATCTTTAAGGGTTCCTTTTGGAAGAGTCGACGCCAAGTTTTCTAGGTGATCAAGTTCCTTATTATTATTTTGAAGAACATGATAGAATTTACAACGTCCCAAGGTCTCGAGGATCTTCATTATTCTTGCATAGGTGCACACCAGAGTGGGATCCACTGGAGGATCTTCAGAAATAAAGGCTTTGAATAGGATCCTTGAGTCGCCAATAATAATGTCTTTAAAATACGCTTTGGCCAGAGTTTTCACCCCTTCAAATAGGGAAAGGATTTATGCCATGTTGTTTGTGGATCTTGCTAACTCCCTAGGGTCATACAAGACCCCCTATTGGAACCTATCGCCCCAAGTAACCGGTGCAACTATTACAATGGAGTTTACTTTTTTTATATATCCATTGTTCACCAAGCAAGTCATTTCCACTTATAAATGTGGGATAGATTGGTTCACAGAAAGAAAAAAAAAGTGAACATGAACCTAACCTAAAGTCATAAAGTGACCTTATTACATAATAAGTAATATTATTGAGGGTTTCTTAAAAAAAAAAAAGATTAACAAATATAACATAATAAGAAAATATTTAAGAACAATGTAATTGGTCTATGCATTTTTTAAGTAAATATATTTAAATAAGAGCTCATTTAAACTTTACTTAATATTATTAGAAAAGTTTATAGATACAAAAATTTAATATTTACATTTTGATCAAAATCATTTTTTAAGTAAATATATTTAAATAAGAGCTCATTTAAACTTTACTTAATATTATTAGAAAATTTTATAGATACACAAATTTAATATTTACATTTTCATTAAAATCAATGGTTTTGTAAAACCTTGAGGGAAATTTTAGAGTACTTCATTTATTTTATGGTGCCTAACACTACAGAGAGATCAAGTGAAGCATGCAATAGAGGCAACCAACCAGAAGGATCGATCTCAAAACCTCCTACATGAAGCTTAAAGTACTCAATCACTCAAGCTAGCCCATTGAACATAATGTTTCTTTCATATATTTATAAGTAGGAAATTTTCTATTACATACCCATCTATACCATAGGTGCTCCACATGGAAAAGCAGTTGAAAACTTGTAATAAAATATTTTTGGATAATAATTACTTTTATTTTAATAGCAAATAGTACAATAAAAAGTGTATAAACATATAAGTAATACTTACAAAATAGTTGTTGAAAATCGTGTTATTTCTCTTTGAAGTTTTAGAGTTTAACTATGAATGAGAAAGCTACACATGGTATACATGGGATAAATCATAAATAATTTTAGAAGAAAGGTGAGATAAATTATGAAATAGAGAGATACACATGGTATACATTGGATAAATAATCAATAAGTAAGGTTTTTTTCAAATAAAATGTAATGTTTTTATTTATTTTTAATTTAAAATAGTTTAGCAACAAAATTAATATATTGATATTGAAAAATAACTTTGCAAGGTTAAAGAGGAAATATTAGGTTATTATCTAGGAGAAGTAGGGAGTTGACATATTAAATTTATTTTATTTTTTCCAAGAAAAAACGTATTTTCATTCATTAATAATAAAAAAATATAATCCTTAGTGTTTATTAGCTGTTTATAGCCTCAAAAGTTAGCTAATAGAGCTAGAATTTTTCAAGAATATTCATCTTCCTATTAAAGCAAAAATGTTTATGTCCATACATAGATATCCATTATGTTTCATTATTTAGGCTAATTCATAGAATTCCGATAATGAAAATAAATGGGAGGCAAAGAAGTGCTCCCCTGAAATTTCTCCAAACGGAGAGCCCCTGCATGAAGAGTAATACTATTTTTGGAGAGAGTATCCACCTCCTCATTAAATTCACGATAAATATGCTTGAAATAAATCTTCTGGAAATAGTTCACAATCTCTTTTAGTTGCTTCACTAATGGAAAATGATTGATGTTGTTTATCCCAACCAACCCTTTCATATTTCTGATCACTAACATCGAGTCTCCAAAAACCTATAGCCGATCAATTCCACACCTGGACGCTTGACGAAGAAGAAAGAACATGGCTTTAAAATCCTCCATATTGTTGGTACTTGAGCCAATACATCCTTTCCCCTTAAACATAATGGTTATTTGAGATATATAGAATGAAACCAAATCTACCTTTAGTGTTCCCTTCCTTGATGGCTCCATCGAAAAAGGCCCAAGGCTAACTCTCGTCAATCAGTGGAGGAACCCGTGGACAATTAGGATGAGTAGCAGATGGAGCCTTATAGAATTGGAACATAGAGAAGGATTATGACACTACCTGGAAAGTCGACAGAGCCCGATCATTGAAAATTACCTCATTCTATGCCAACCAAACTCCCCATGAGATGATCAGCGGGAGAGAACAAAGGGAACTGAGCTCCAACAGTTGAAAAAATCGTTTGAAGCAACCCTCCACTGAACTCCCGGTCCATATATTTGGGCAATTTACCAACTTCCCTACCTCCCACCAAACTTCTTTAATAAAGCCACAATCTACAAAAAGATGATAAGTCGATTCAAATCCTGACTTACAAAGATGGCAGATGCCAGGTCCTTGAAAATTATATCTTTTAAGTCTTTCCCATGTTAACACCTGGTTCTCCAATATTAGCTAGAAATGCATGACACTCTTAGGAGGCACTTTCAGTTTCCAGATCTCCTCACCACCATTTTCTAACTCGCATTTCATCGAGAAAAACTGACTTGTACCCCGTATTCGCTGAATAAAATCCCCCCTAAGGATTATAAATCCATCTTAGTTCATCCTTCTCACCTAAAATAATTTTATAAGTTTTTATAAATAACTAAGTTAATTATGTGATGAACCAATAAAGATAATGAACATTTAAGTTGTTAAGTATATGTGAACATTGTAATAAGCAATTGATTAAGTATCTTCAACTAGAATTGTTGTAAGAAAATTACCGTGAATAAATAATAAATAGTGTTCCATATGCGTTAGTAGAATTGTATTGTTTAATTGTTATCAATATTGTTTAAAACCCTTAAGGGTGCTTTTTTTACAAATATAAGAATGTTGTGTTGGTACTAGGGTACATACATAATCAATTGCTAAATATAAAAAATTGTGGGTTAAGATGAACAACTAGGGTACTTGTCGGTTAAACAAATAAATATTATTATTGTTTATTAAACACTAATTATTATTATTTATTATTATAATTATAATTATTTAATTAATGTTAATGATAATAGAATTGTCCTTTACCATAAACTATAGCGAAACAACTCAATTATTATAAGGATTATTGAGTAAAGTAATTAATCAAAGTAGTAATCGAAGCAATTGTGAAAAAGTTAAAAAGAAATATTTAAAAGATGAGATAGGATGGCATTAAAGTAATAGAGTTATTAATTTATTACCAATATTGATTCAGATGGGTAATACATTTGTAATATCCCTAATTTGAAAGTTTACAAAAATTGGCCAATTTTCGAATCTTGGACTAGTGAAACCCCAAACTGTCCCAAATGATCCCAAATGGTTTCGAATCATGTATGGGGGGGATTAGGAGGATAAAGAACACATTAATACATCTATCAGGCACCTAAACAACTGATATACCCATCCATGGTATGAAATTTGCGACGAAAGAGTTTCGGGACAAGACTAGTTAATTTGAGAAGTGGAAATCCCCCCTAGGTATTCCATTAAATTCTCTTCCAAAAGCTGTACGGAATTTACTAATTCTTGGTATGAGACTTGGATATGTTAGAGGAAATTAAGGAAAATATTTTTGCAACATTATATTTTGTTTTAGGGTCGAATAGGTATCCCAATGAACAACAACTTCTAGAGTCTAGAATTTGTGGTGAAAATGGTGGGCAAGGAGTCTTGAATTTAGTCATAAACCATAGTGACACTTTAGGGGTCTGCAAAAATCATTTGTGAAATCAATTTAAATTCATAAAAATCTCATAAAATGGATAAATATCTCATCAAGCTCTGATATAAAACAGGTACAACATCATTCCAAAATCACTATGCAAATGCTATGGGGAAAATGGCTCGAATCTCTTTCTTGATTGGAAATATCACTTGAAATACATGGTGTTTCGAGTTGTGGCTCTCATGATATGATTATTAAATATATATTCATCAAATAACATGTCCATTAAGTCGAAATAACAATCCTCCACTAACTATATGCAACAAGAAGTGCGACATCACACTTTTACATGACATTGAGAGAAATAGGAAACTAGCTCGAATATCAATGTTACTTGGAGAAATAGTACATGCATTGCTTGGTATTTCAAGTTGTGGCTCTTATGATCTATCCATTACAGATTTATGCATCCATTAACAAGTTCATAAGGTTGAAAAAACAACCTTCCATTATCTATATGCAACAAAGAGTGCGCTATCTCACTTTACATGAACATTGAGTGAAAGAAAGGAGAATGATAGTAGAGAAGGAAGAGAGAATATGAAATTGAACTCAAATGGGGGTTGAACCTGAATCAAAACATATCCATGAATCTCTATTGAGAGGTCTTAATGGCCTCTCCCTCAACCAACTTGGATGGGAATCTTGCACCCTAGAAATTGGTACTAAGGCAGGGAGGATGAAAATCCACCATGCAAGGACAAGCTTGACGCTCTCCAAATTGCAAAGATGCAAATAAAAAATGATCAAAATCTACTCCATTTCGACTTGGAATCCTTTTAATAAATTTAGTTGAGTCATTTACCTCCTTATAACTCAAATTATTTCCTAATTACTCATGAAATTCGGATTAGTGGGGGTTATGACCCTTCATTGGCCCCACATGACACTTGACTCATATTTTATCTCCAACTCCTCCATGAATTCGACTTGGGGAATATTTTGGATGCTTTGGAGATGTGTAACTCCTCTCATTCTCCCTCTTGGTCTATTTTTATCTCTTACATTGTCACAGATGTCATAGAATCTGCCATAAGTGTCATAGGTGTCATAGAATCTATCATAAGTGTCATAATGCTTGTCATAGTTGCCATAGAATCTCTCATTGCGTATTTTTATCCCTATGAATCTTCATCTTCCTTAATGATTTTTACCTCTTCCCTTTCAACTCGAATTTGGGGATGGATTCATGTTTAAAGGAGGAATATTCCCTTATGTGGACCCCACATGTCCACTTATGCACCCCCAAGTCCAACTAGGACCTAATGCCACTTCATTTTGAATCATTTAACATTTATTCCATAATTTATTGGCCTATTTTTCCACCATCAATTTAGAATATTGAATTTTCATGAGAAACTATAGACCTTGGGGTTAAATGTCAATATTTTAATTCTTTCACATAACCCTTAGGAATTGGGCAGGCCAACTTAATTATTTATCTGAAAATCATTTAATTGGGGAAATGAAAGTCATCCCCACCCAATATTGCTTGTCCTCAAGCAATTTCAAACATGGATGTTGAAGAACCTTCTTTCTTTCCAAAAATTTCCTTCCAAAACTCTGAGTAGTGGCACTCATGTACTGCAATTGTGTGTTTCCAAAAGCAAGGAGATGTGGGTTTTATTTTTCATATTGATATCCCCATGACATCACCACTAAACACCAAAATATTAATTGCACCGAGTGAAACGAGATGCTCTACAACCCAGTATGGGGGATATGTTGTAACGTTTGTTTGCACCGAGTGAAACGAGGTGTTCTATAGCCCAGTATGGGGGAGATGTTGTAATGTTTGTTACTAACAAAATGATTGCACCGAGTGAAACGGGGTACTCTATAGCCCAGTATGGGGGAGATGTTGTAACGTTTGTGATGTAAAGTTTGTTACTAACAAAATAATTTAAAACATTCATGTCGGCTCATAAAATAAAAATTTATGGAAAGTATTTAAAAAAAATCCATGTTGGTTCATAAAATAAAATATTATGAAAAGTAATTAAAAAATATATTTTCGTTTATAAAATAAAAACTTAAAACTTAAACCCGGATCTATCAATCAAAAGAGATCAAATTTCTTGAGTTTAAATTTAAAAAAAGAAATACACCTCAAGAAATTGGATCCCTCTTGATGCTTGGATATCGGTTTAAGATGGATCTATGCTGGTTAAATACATCAAAACAAAGTTTCCACAATTACTCTTTACCTCTTCATATTTTGGAAACCCTTTCTGATACCACTGTATAATTCTTTGAATTTGCCATTGAGTTTCCCAAATTTGAGTCTTTAAGATACCATGAAAATTTTAGAGAGGAACCACCATGCTTTCTGCTACACTGCTCTAATTACATTCACCTTCTTAAGTGGGGACTCAATCTCCCATACTACTTGTTTCCCCCAAAAATTGAAACCATTGAAACTAAAAATTATCCGAGGGTCCCATTGGTTGTATTGCACCCAACAATTAGGAGTGCTCTACAACCCATACCATTAGGAAAGAGAATTATTGGATCCCATTTCCTTGTATGCATTCTTCCAAACATCAGAAGTACAAAATATATATCATCAAAGTACATAACAACATAATACAAATGTAAATCAAGTAGGTGCCTCATTAAAGAATCATGAAAGTGCTTGTACCTCCAAATAAGTAGACCATCATTGGCCAAGTGAATACAAGCATCAAGTGACCAATCAAATATGATCCAATGACATAGGTGAGGATCCCATGTCCTATAATGCTTCTCCAAAAGTATGTAAGATGCATCAAAATAATCAGCCATGTGTTCTTTCATCCAAGAAGTGAATGAAGAACCTCCACTAAAATCTGAACCAAGTAGGGAGCAAAGAAAACAATGAGCCTTCAAGGGGCTCACAGAAGTACCATTTGTGAATCCATGAATATGTGTATAATCAAGAAATAAAAAATGATGTTGCTTCCAATAAAAATGTGCTCCAATCATATATCTCTTCAGCCAAGTATTGGATGAAGTTCCTCCAACATCAATTGAACTAAGCAAGGAGCAAGGAAAATCATGAGCCTTCAAGTGACTCAAGTGAACATCATAGGTGCATCCATGTAGATATGTATCATCATAAGGTAACAAAGGATGTTGCTACAAATGTTAATAATAAGGTTCTCTAGTCATGTCATCATCAAAAGGAGAGATAGGAGTTTGATACTCCTCATGTGGCACCATTAGAAAGAAACCTTTCACCCAATTTTCATCCCCAATTGATGTGGCTAAAAAAAAAGTAGGGGGTGAAGAATTGTGAACCAACCTTAACTCTTTGCAACTATTACCCATAAAAATTTTTAATGCATCTTCTCCATAATTTGCTGGTCCAACTATTGTGAGATCATGTGCCTCCTCCAAGGCTCTGCAACTCTTGCCATGAGGAAACTCATAATCCCTCTGAACAAGAACAAGTTCTTGTCTTCCTTCTTGTTTGAATGTAGCCTCTTCAAGAACCTGCATATCAACATGTACCTCGTGTTCCACAATCACATGAGGTTCCTCCTTTGTAACACAAATTATTTCAGCCATTGAATGACTATCTGATATGTAGGAGGGTGTAAAGGACCTTTGCAACTTCGCTTGAAGTTGCTCAATCTGCACCATTGATTTTTGGAGTGTATTTTGGGTGGACTCCATCTCATTTGAGAGCTTGTCATTCTCTTCTACATCCTTCAATGTTATTCCATGATACAAACCAACAATCTCAATTAAACAATCTCTATCAAAAATCAAATTCAAAAAAATTACCTTTGGTGTCCAACATTGCCTTCTGGATTTTATCCATGTATTCAAGGGAATATTTATCCTCCACACACCAACAAAATTTTGAAACCAGTGCATGTGTGTCATGGAGATTTTTCAAGGCCTCTTGAATCTTCTTTTCATCCATCTTCAAGGACCTTGCAAGAAAATGAGGCTCTTGCAAATGAACCTCCTCTTCTTCCTTCCTGCTTGGACCAACTTCATGAAGCTCAAGTGGTGATGTGGAAGTTGATATTGGTTCTTCTTCAAATTCTACAAGGTATTCATCTCCATGGTAAATGTAACTTTGTCTTGTAACAACACTTTAAAAAGTGATCTCTATGTCACCAACATATAGGTGCGAGCACCCATTAGTAGGCACTCCTTGTAGGGCCCCTCATGTAGGGTCCTTCCTGCTTAACCTGAAACTCAACCACTTGATATAAAAGAGATTAGAAAGCATAATAACTAGATAAATAAACTAAATAAATGAATAACTTGGAAAATTAAAACAAACCATAACCTGTCAACCGATCCATCTTGTCCACTGTCGTCCGCGTCTTCCGTAGGATCCCTCCAGCAAAACTCGTTTAACCATAGGAAAAGCAACCGTTAGCTTCGCCACCCAGCCATAGGCTCATGATTTCAGTCGCATGGCCTCCCTCGAGCTTTGGGTCGTAGAGCTCACACACAATAATCAAGAAATTCAGCTTGGGATTCCCCCCCACCAAAATTTTCAGCCAAACCCTCAATAGCAGCAAGTCATAAACTAATCCAAGGTTACGATAGCCATCCAGGATCTGGGTGCCTTACCCATTCCCAATGCCTTCATTTTAAAGGAAAATTCCATGTGACACATGTCGCTTCATGCATAAATATATATTTTATTAAATTTCTAACTTAATAATACTCACCCATCCATGTGTCAGTTTCTCTAGGAGATGCACCAACTTTCCTAAGTTTGCTCATGTTTGTCCCCAAGATATTTCACTTAACTCCTAGATTTGTGGTGTAGGTGGAGTTGACTAGGTGTCCATGCCTAGGATTCCATTTTGCTCCTAAATAAATATTTTTAATATTTTTAAATACTCAAGAATATTATTTCATGTGCAAATGCATAAATAACCATTTCTAATATTTTAAATGCCAAAATATTCTTTTATGTGCAAATGCATAAATAACAATTTCTAATGTTAAAAGTACTAAAAATGCATTTTCCTAAGTAAATGCTATAGGTGCAATTTATACGTTTTTAGGCCATTAAGTTAACAATCATTTTTACTAGGATCCCGGTGCCACGACGTTGGTCCTCCTCGTTCCTTAATTCATTTCCCCCACATGGAACCACTCCGTTAGGTCCAGTCATCAATCGTTTCCATTTCTCGGCAAGGTACCACATCGTCGGGTCCTTGCGTCCATTCTTTCCATTCTCGGCAGGGTACTGGTGAGCTCTCAGAAGGGATTCCTAATAAGGGTAGCTGGACTAAGAGCCTACTTTAATTATCAACCTGGGGGACGTACAAACTTCAGTGGTGCAGGCACTATATGTGCTCTCTAGGATAGTCTTTGTCGAAGTTGGGTGTTTGTATCAATGTTTTTAAAGAGTTGCCTAAAAAGGATTAAATGAATGTAAAAAAGGATTGTTTAATCTATGGAGGGGAAATTCCTATGCTAAGAAATTCAAATACTGAAATGAGGAAATCTGTGTCTAAGACATTAAACGCAGGCAACAGTAATCATATATTTAAGAATTAACTTGCTGAAAGCAATAAAAACTATACTATGGAATTGAATGCTGAAAATATAACGGATCTATTCTAAAGTAATGAAAGCTTGATCTTTAATCTAAGGAGTAATTATTGTAAATCGAATGCATAAAACTCAAGGTCTGATCTAACATAATCGAATGCTAAGACTAAATTCGGAATACCATTATCTAATGCTGCAATTTTAATCAAAACATTAAGAAATGAATATCATCATGTAACCAAAAAATACTAAAAGTAATTGATCTTCATGAGCAGCTATAATAGTGAATTAAATACATGGGCTTTAAGATCTGGATCGCTGCTTCATAAGTACATGCAAGCACATAAGAAAATAGGTGTTTAAATTATGCCTTGGCGGAATGCTGCTACAGGACTACAAACACAACATTACCAAACTACATAATGCGTTATAATGAACTACAAAATCATAAAGGTTCACTTACTACAGAAATCAAATCGTGCGATTCAAATGCTATTTAAAATACTCTCATCTGCGATATAAATTCAACCAATGTAAAACACGTAATGAGAAATACCTTAACAGTAAGATCTCCTGACTTACGTGTTGGAGGGGCCCTCTCCAACCCGTACTCAGTAGTGAAGGGGACTTATAAACGTTGAATTGTAAGTAACATCAAATCTTTATTTAAAATACGAACTTCATAGTTTAAAACCAGGTCTGTAACACAATTGTCTCAGTGGTATGAAACGTAAAACAATAATTCTCCAAAATAGAAGCAGGGGCCTCCGACTACCCGAGAGGTCCATATTTATATAATTCTAATGCTTAACCTAACTAAATGTCTAAATGCCGATTCTCTTTGAACATGAGTTCGTTCTCTAAAGATCAGGAAAAGGCGCTGAGTTTGGTGATGTTCTTTCAATTCTTCACTTGATTTGCACGTTGTCCTTTAGTGCACCTACACCTGCTCATTCAAACTCGTTTGTCATGCAATTAGCTCATAACAACGCTTTCAAACATAACATAAATAATCTCTTAAAAAACTTCATTAAATAATTAAGGTAAATCATTTTTCCCACAAAACAAGTGTATTTATTCTCCCTTTCTTGTGTTTTTGCTGTGGAGAAAGGCCTATCATATACCTGTATTTTGGACCCATCATTCTCCCCCATACTTGAAGGATTCACCCATCCTTGGGTGACATATTCAACTCATCGATGACCTCTCTGATGTCCCATGCTAAAACCCTGGGGGTCCCTGCCTGCCTGTGGTAGCCCATGGTATGATCCTCCTTGACCCATGCTCTCTTCTCTTCTTCTTCATTGATCTGTTCCTTAATAACCAGGGGAAGGAAGAATGGGGGATTTATCCTCATTCCAATCCATCTAAGTTGATTCTTTATCGGGGATTCCCTGTAGGGATTGGCTTTGAAAAGAGCATCTTTAAGTCTGAGAGGGGAGTGGAGCTCTTTTCTCTTTAGGTCGTTTGCTACTCTACGCCATCTTTCCTCAATGGACTCATGAACCTCTTTGTGTGTGCCTTGGAGAGTAACATCAAAATGAGCCATAGCCTCCTGCTATTTTGCAAGGAGAATGGGGACCAGCTCCTCATCCTAGGTGAGAATCCTATGGTTGTAAATGATTCTTTAAGGGTGAGTGGCCTCTACCCTGACCATTAATGGGGTTTTCCATTTTGCTGCAACGTAAATGTGGTAGTCCTGAGCTCGCTCAATTTCGTGATTCATCCATGAACATAGTGCCCTCAACTAGAAATCGCCCATGTAAGGGTTTGGTGACCAGTTGGGCGAGCTAGGGACTACAAAATTGTGTAAGAAAAATTCACTTAACTGGTCCTTCTCCAATTCTGTGGCATTCAGAGATGCATCCATAAATTTTTTGGGGGAGATTATCTCTATCGCGAGTCCCTGTTTGAACCTTTGGAGCTGGAATTGGCACCACTTCCCTTGTAGATAAACTGCATAAATTGCTGATGGCGGCCTGAGGTTCCGTAGTGTATCATATATTTTAGTGGTAGTAGCCAAAATGTCCCTTAATTGAACAATCTCCTGGTCCTTTTTGGCTAGCTCCCCTTGTGCCTCAGCCAATTTCTCTTTAAGTGTTGAATTTCTCTATTCAGCCAGTCTTAGCTCCCCTGCATGATGCATTTTCAGAATTTGTGTCTTCTCAGATGAGAACGGGGGTGATGCGGGCTGGATTCCTGATTCAATTCTCAATGTTGCTAGCTCTTTTATGAGATTTTCTAATTCTACCCATGCCTTAGTCAGTTGATTGACAACCCCAGGGTTTTCATTGTGCTCAGGAGGGTTCCCCTGGGGTTTTTCTTGCTCTTCTTGTTCATTTCGTTCTTCTTCTGCCTCCTATTCTTCTTGTTCATCCTGCATTTCCTGTTCATTCTGCTCTTCTTCTGCCTCCTGTTATTCTGGTTCATCCTGCATTTATTGCTCATCCTGCTCCTCTTCTGTAGTGGGATCCTTCTGATCTACCCAAAGATCATCGTCCTCATCCGACACATTTTGAACTATGGGACTGGGTTCCCTACTCTTTTCCTTGGTAATTCGGATTCTGGATGCTTGTGTGAATCTCTTACTTCTTCTCTTCGGCCCTTGATTACTGGCAGGAATCCCTAGGTTCGTTTTGGGAGAGTCATCTCATGAATGCTTTATTTTCACCATGGTATCAGCCACACTGTCCAAGTCAATTTTCCTCTCCGCTTCTGATGTAGAGGCGGTTTTGTTCATTTCTCCTGGTGGTAGGGGTACTCCAGCTGTGGGTGTACCCTTCATTCTTTGAACATCTTCAGTGGATACAAACAAGAATTCTTCCCAATAAAGCTCTGGTATCTGCGCTGTTAATTCCTCACAAACGATTAATTTGATCATCCCATGATGGGCTAAGGCATCCTCCTCACCTTTAATCACTTTCTTACTCATTTTTGCTAGAGATTGGAGCAGGTAGTATGGAATACTAATGTTGTTGTTTGGTGGACGATGGGCCCTGTGCCTTAACAGCTCTAGAATTCAAAAATGGAAAATGGGGACATAACTTAACCTACCAGAGCATGTAATGTACTTCTGAACGATTACAGCCACTTCCTCCCATGGTGTCGGCATGGAGAGTCTTTTGAATTTGTTTTTGTCTTCATCATAGACCTCTCCTTGCTCGAAAAATGCCGCCTTTGCTTCATGGTTTGGCTCCCGGTCATCCCTGCTCCAATGCAAACCCTTATGTAGACCAGTGAATTTGGCAATCACATCATCATCCAACTTTATACGTAACCCCTTCACTCGGGTGACGAACTGTTCATCCTTGATACGTTTTAAATCTCTTGCAAACTCCAGAGCCACCCCTGTATTGTACCCTTTCAATCCCAGGATGAAAGGCATCCAACCCGCGCTGCGGATGGTTGTTAATATTCGCAGGTTCTAGTAAATGGCGTTGTGCTCCTCTAGTTCACTTTTCTTGAATCCCTTTGTCATCTTAAAACCTCTTCTGTAATCAACAAAACCAAAAATTTTAATTGTGGCTTTTATCTCAACTGGTCAGGGTCAATTACAGGCTCGAGGACAGAATTGCTGGCTGAGTGACCACACTACTTCTGGTTCCTTATGTCTGGAGAGTTCTGAGAGGTTCGCATTTGCAAAACTGGCCCTTTAGACGCTTATACAGCCTTACTTAGCTGCCTTCCCGCACTTAACCTCATCATCGCTTAGTGTACTTGCCGCTTTATCCCTTTCTTTCCATAACCAAGCCCTTCGTTTCGTTTCATGATTGTACTTTTGCACTTCTGCTCCAATTATTGGGAAGTATGGTGGTTTTATGCGGGTTCATCATTTGCTGATATGACGGGGGTGTGCAATCATGATTTTGTAATCTGAACCTTGCACTTCTGCTCCGATTATTGGGAAGTATGGTGGCTTTATGTGGGTTCATCATTTGTTGATATGACGGGGGTGTGCAATCATGATTTTGTAATCTGAACCTTTCCCCCCCCCCCCCCCCCGACTTTATTGAAAATTTGTCCTCAGCTTAAAAAATAACCGTTTTGGGGATAATGATTTGACTGTAAGAATATAACAAAGAGGTTTAGAGATTACCTCGTTATGCCTTAGCGTACCTGAGATGATGAGTTTGCTCGATTTCTATGTGTGCAGGATTTTGTCGTAGATTCAGCATGTTCTGTAGTAAATTTTGGCATGTCAGTAGTTACGTGTGCTGTGTGCATTTTTATTTGGCTCGTTTGAATTTGTTGTATCACCTTCATTTGAACTTCGTGCCATTTCTTATTTGACATTGTGATAAAGCTGTGCAATGATTTTTGATCTCGTTCTGTGCTGGCTCGCTTGAAGATGTGGTAGGCTCATGTGATCATATGGTAGAGTTCATTGAACAGTGTGCTTTGATGTATTCCTGTAGTGGTAGATATCTTTGCTGGCTCTCTTGAATACATGTCTGGCTCGCTTGATTGCTGTGGATGTTTGATAATTCTCGGGCTTGCTTGATTTGTTGGCTGGCTTGCTTGCATATTGATGTTTCTTTTGCTTGATATTTCTCTTTGCAATTTTTAATTCCGCATCTTCATAGGTATGTATGTGGCCCTGTAATTTGTCCTGTTATTCGTTGAACAATATTTATTTTTCTTTCTTTCTTTTACTTTTTATTTTTTTGCTTCTTTTTTCATCTTTTTTCATTTTTCTCTTTTTCTCTTTTTCTTTCATCATTTTTTTCAATAATATTCCATATTCTCTATCAGCATCAGTTGTTGCTGGTAGAGTACCTGTGTAAACTCTTCCTTTGACTATGGTTTCTTGTAAAGTTTTATCCAATGTCCATTCACTATCATGGGAAACTGTTGTTCGTCTATTGTAACAATTTTGACTGCTCCATTGTCATAGATATGCTCAATGATGTAAGGTCCTAGCCATCTAGTTGTTAGTTTTCCTTTGAATGTGTGAAACCTGGAGTCATAAAGTAGTGCCCAGTCACCTTCCTTGAACTTTTTATCCTTTAGGTGTTTGTCATGCCACTTCTTTCTTTGCTGCTAGATGATTTTAGTGTGGGCAAGTGCTTGTTAGCATTGCTCATCCAGTTGATTCAACTGTAGCATGCGTTCTTGTTGTATTTCTAATAGTTCCATCTTCAACTCTGCTGCAATTCTTAATGTTTTTATTTCAAATTCAATTGGCAACATGACTTTCTTTCCATATACCAGTTCATATGGTGTGAATCCTGTTGTTGTCTTCCATGTGGTATTATAGGCCCAAACAACCTCACTTAGTCTGTCAGCCCAATCTCTTTTGTGTAGTTGGACTGTCTTTGTCAGAATTCTCTCTAATTCTTTGTTTGTGACCTCAGCTTGACCATTTGCTTGAGGGTGATAGGAGTAGGATTGTATGTGCTTGACTTTGTTTCTCTTAAGCAAGTCTTCTATTAAATTTGATGTAAATTGTGGGCCTTGATCAAAAACTAGTTCTCTTGGTACTCCAAACCTATGAAATATTTGCTCAGTGAAGAATTTTGCTACATTGGTTTCTTTGGCTGCAGCAAGTGCTGCTACCTCAGTCCACTTTGTGAGGTAGTCAGTGCATACTAGGATGTAGCTCTTCTGATTTGACTGTGGGTTGATTGGACCAACAAAATCAAATCCCCATTTTTCGAATGCCTCCAAGGAGATCTGTGGATGGAGTGGCATTTCTTCCTTTTGTGTTGGTTTTCCCATCCTTTGGCAGTCATCACAATGTGAAACATATTCATAAGTATCCTTGTGGAGTGTTGGCCAATAGTATCCTGTTTGTAAAATCTTATAGGCTGTCCTCTTTGCAGAATAGTGTCCTCCACATGGTTCATTGTGAGTGGCATGCATTATGTCATGCACTTCATCTTCTCTGATGCACCTTTTGAGTATTTGATCAGGTCCTTACTTGAAGAGCATGCCTTCTATCCATGTGTATGTTGCACTTTGCCTTATTAGTTTTGTCTTTTCTTTATAACTGTAATGTTCTAGAAACTTTCCAAACACTAAATAGTTTTCTATGTCAGCAAACCACGGGCTTCTTGTGGATATGGCAAAAAGGTGCTCATATGGAAAACTGTCTTTGATTACTTCACTGTCTTGTCCATGTGTCAGTCTGGATAGAAAGTCAGCCACTACATTGTGTTTACCTGGATTGTCTAAAATCGTGATGTCAAACTCTTGGAGTAGTAGCAGCCATCTAATTACTCGAGCACTTGTGTTGGGTTTGTTTATTAGATATCTTATGGTTGAATGGTTTGTCTGAACAAAGACTTGGTAGCCAGTGATATAGTGCCTGAATTTATTGATGGCATGGATGACAGCCAAAAAGTCCTTCTCTGTTACAGCATAATTCAATTCTGCCCCTAATAAATTTTTATTGATATAATATATTGCATATGGATTCTTTTCTTTTTCTTGTCCAAGGACAGACCCGATTGCCTTATCTAATGCATTGGAGTGGATGTGGAATGGAAGTGCCCAATCTGGTCCTTGGAGTACTGGAGCTGTAATTGTTTTCTCCTTAATATTTTCAAATGTTGTCATGCAATTGTTTGCCCATATGAACTCAGTGTCTTTTGTGAGAAGTGCAAACATCGGGGCAATAATTCTGCTATAATTTTCAATAAACCTTATGTAGTACCTTGTTTGTCCAAGGAAACTTCTCACATCCCTTTGTTTAATAGGTGGTGGCAGCGTTTTGATTACTGAGACTTTTGCTTGATCAACCTCTATCCCCCTCTGTGATATATGATGTCCTAAAATGATGCCTTCTTCCATTAACATTCTGCATTTGTCATTGCTAAGGCATAGGCTCATCTCAATACATTTTTTTAATACCAATTCAAGATGGTTCAATGCTTGACCAAAGTTTTGTCCATAAGGTGTGAAGTCATCCATGAAGACTTCCATTTGATCATTTATGAAATCAGAGAATATACTGAGTATGGCCCTTTGGAATGTTGTTGGAGCATTACATAACCCAAAGGGTCGTACTCTGTATGCGTAAGTACCCCAGGGGCATGTAAATGTTGTCTTATCTTGATCAGCTGGGTGTATTAAAATTTGGTTGTACCCACTGAAGCCATCTAGAAATGAAAAATACTTGTTCCCAGCTAATGTGTCCAGCACCTAATCTATAAATGGCAGTGGAAAGTGATCTTTCTTGGTTTCTTTATTTAGCTCTCTGTAGTCCACACAAATTCTCCATTTGCCTCCTTTTTTTGGTACTATAACTAGTGGTGAGACCCATTCGCTATCAGAGATGGGATAGATGAACCCTGCATCCAATAATTTCTGTAGTTCTACTTTGACAATGTCCTTTAATGTTGGGTTCAACCTCCTTTGTGGCTGCCTGATAGGGATAGAACCTTCTTTGATGTAAATATAATGTTTGCATATATCAGGATGTATACCTTTCATGTCTGCATATGTCCATGCAAAAGATTTATTTTGTTCTGATAATACTTTCATTAATTTCTTTTCTTGCTCTAGCTTGAGATTGGAATGAATGTTACTATCTTTCCAGGAATAATTTCCACTGTCTTTCCCTTTTCTGATTGTTCTTCCAGATGTAGTACTTCTGCCCACATTTTATTGAAGTTCTGGTTTAAACTTTCACCGTCTTGTTGCTGTGCTGTGGCAAAAAATCTTTCAAGACCAACATTGTTAGAATATGCATTTTGTATAAACCTATCTATATGGCCATCTTCATCTATTGCTTTCAATGATAGTGCAACATCAATTGTTAGGATAGGTCGTAGGTTCTGATTTGGTGTGTCGTGATAATCATCAGTCCAATTTTGATATTCTAAATTTGAAGATTTCCTTGCTAGTGGGTAGATCATGATTTTCTTCCTAGCATGTCCACCAGTGATAGTCATATTTCCTGATTGGCAACCTATGTAAGCATCCGCAGGTGCTAACCAAGGTCTACCTAGTATGATTGGATAACCACTAAGTTTTCTTTTTACTTCAATTACTATGAAATCAGCTAGGTACTCCCAGGATTCAATATTGATCATAATGTCTTCGAGCATTCCTTTGAGTTTCACAGTGGATTTGTCAGCTAGCTAGAGTACTATAGTTGTTGGTCTGAGCAACGATTGGAGTCCTAGGTATATCATGGTTTCCTTAGTCATGACGTTGATAGCGGCTCCCAAATCTATTAGGATTTTATTTATTTGCTTACTATTGATGGTGACGTTCACTACAGGGCTACCTGGATCAAGATACTTAGGGTTAATAATAATACCCAGCATTAAATCAGCCAATTGTCCTACTACATTTATTGTTGGTGGGTCATGCTTTCTCCTTCCAGGTTTCTTCAGACAATTTTCTCTAATAAATTTGTTATAGATGGGTACATCCCTTATGGCTTGCAAAATCGGGATTTGGATGTTTAAATGTTTTAATTCGTTTAAAATTGCATTTTCTTCTTCCTGTTTTGTATTTCGTATAAGCTTCTCTGGAAATGGAGGGGTTTTGTTTCGTGGGAGTGGTTGGGTTTCTTCCTCTGGAGGATTTTGTTCATCCGGATGTTGAACATAGGGTTCTATTGTTTGCTCTTGAGCTTGAGGTTGTGGGATATTCTGTGTTGATGTATTTTGCAACGTTTTTCTGGATCTAAGGTTTATTTCGTTTATTTCCATGGTGTCTATGACATAGGTAGGGAATTGTGTGATATCAGTGTTATAAGTTTGTTGTTGTTGTGGAGGTTTGTTATTATTCGGGTTTGGGATGGGTTGGGCTGGGATTGGTGGGGGTCTGGGGGGGTTGTTGTGCCTGTGGGGGTGGCATAATAAGTGGCTGTTGTAATGGGGCCCTCCAATTTGATGGATGGGGGTATTGATTTTCATAATTCGTGGTTGATGGAGGGAAAGGTGGGGGGTAAGGAGGGTAAGATGGTGGGTAGTAAGATTGTTGATAAGGTGATTGATAAGTTTGTTGATTCTGTTGATAAGTCTGCTGATTTTGCTGCCATTGATTTGGATTTAGCTGTGCTTGCCATGGAGTTGGTGCAGAGTTCCAATTTTGCTGGCCCTGATTATAGTAGGATTGCTAGGTTGATATGGTCTAACAAAGTTACTCTTCCTTTGATTTATAAAACAGAGTTGTTCTATTTCTCCTTCAACTGCGGGATCTTGAATAGCAGCCTTACATGAGAGTAAGAGGGGACATTTATCAGTGGAGTGGTCGTCAGTGCAGAGACCACATATTTCTATGGTGTTTAAAGTGCACTGCCCCTTCTCATGTTTCTTTCTACGAGGATAGAATACTGCCAAGGCTTGGTTAATTTCATCCTGCTTCTTTTTTATCTGAAGTGCATCAAGTTGCATGTCCAGAGATTGTAAGATGTCGGTCTTCATATCATCTAACAAGTTTCCTAAATCAGATTTTGTAAGATTGGGTCCTAAAGATGATGAGGATCCTATGGGTAGATGTGTATCTCTTGTCCCATTCTTGCTTTTCCTAGATCTAGAATGGTTCTTGAATATATGGAGTATCTAGTCATAAGTCTTCTGAAATATGTCTCCATCTCCTAAGAGGTTTAAGATCTCAAAATTCTCTTCTTTGATCCCTCTAAGAAAGACAAGTTTCAGCGATTCAGGGTTTAGGGTGCAATGGTTAGCTCATTTTTAGCTGAGCTGAAAACGTTGGGCATAGTCTTCTAAGGATTCACGGTCTCCCTGCTGCATCCTAAATATTTCATCCCTTGTATCCTTTGCTTTGCAGTAGTCCCTATATTTTTCTAGGAATGCCCGTTTCATCTGATCCCAACTGAAAATACTATTTCCTTCTAAACTCATGAACCACCTAAGTGATAAATATTTCAGTGTGGAGGGAAAAAGTCTCAGTTTTTGTGCATCCGTAGTGTAATCAAAGGATCTGCAAACTACCTCAAATTCAAATAGGAATGTGTCGGGATCTTCTGAAGTCAATCCATGGAAGTTTGGTAAATTGTTAGGGTTGATATTCTTCATCCTAGCATCTCCAAGAGGTTTGCTAATGGGGAAGGTGAACAGCTCCCTAGGTTCCTCTTCTTTGTCTGCCATAGTGGTGTTTGAGCTGGAACTAGTAGAGAAGTTGTCTCTGTTTGGATCGTATGTGGAGTCATTTTCTGAGTTTAGAAATTCAAACTGAGAATTGTCAGAACTGTTGTTACTGTTGTTTCTCATGGGACGCTTAGGTATAAAGTGTCCAAATCTATCCCTTTGCTGATGAGGCATTCATTGGTAAAAATATTTATTTTTTCTTTTTGTGATTTTTCTATTCTCTCTCTTTTGTTGTTTTTGAAGATGTCCTAAGAGATTTAACACCTCCCCGGCAACGGCACCAAAAAATGGTGAGCTCTCAGAAGGGATGCCTAATAAGACATCTAGACTAAGAGCCTACTTTAATTATCAACCTAGGGGACGTACAAACTTCAGAGGTGTAGGCACTATATGTGCTCTCTAGGATAGTCTTTGTCGAAGTTGGGTGTTTATATCAATGTTTTTAAAGAGTTGCCTAAAAAGGATTAAATGACTGTAAAAAATGATTGTTTAATCTATGGAGGGGAAATTCCTATGCTAAGAAATTCAAATACTGAAATCAGGAAATCCGTGTCTAAAACATTAAATGCAGGCAACAATAATCATATCTTTAAGAATTAACTTGCTGAAAGCAGTAAAAACTATACTATGGAATTGAATGCTGAAAATATAAAAGATATATTCTAAAGTAATGAAAGCTTGATCTCTAATCCAAGGAGTAATTATTGTAAATCGAATGCATAAAAATCAAGGTCTGATCTAACATAATCGAATGCTAAGACTAAGTTCGGAATACCATTATCTAATGTTGCAATTTTAATCAAAAACCTTAAGAAATGAATATCATCATGTAACCAAAATATACTGAAAGTGATTGATCTTCATGAGCAGCTATAATAATGAATCAAATACATGGGCTTTAAGATATGAATCACTGCTTCATAAGTAAATGCAAACACATAAGAAAATAGGTGTTTAAATTATGCCTTGGCGGAATGCTGCTACAGGACTACAGACACAGCGTTACCAAACTACATAATGCATTATAATGAACTACGGAATCAAGAAGGTTCACTTACTACAGAAATCAAATCGTGCGATTCAAATGCTATTTAAAATACTCTCATCTGAAATATAAATTCAACCAATGTAAAACACGTAATGAAAAATACCTGAACAGTAAGATCTCTTGACTTACGTGTTGGAGGGGCCCTCTCCAACCCGTACTCATGAGTGAAGGGGTCTTATAAACGTTGAATTGTAAGTAACATCAAGTCTTTATTTAAAATAAGAACTTCATAGTTTAAAACCAGGTTTGTAACACAACTATCTCGGTGGTATGAAACGTAAAACAATAATTCTCCAAAATAGCAGCAGGGGCCTCCCGCTACCCGAGAGTTCCATATTTATATAATTCTAATGCTTAACCTAACTAAATTTCTAAATGCCGATTCTCTTTTAACAGGAGTTCGTTCTCTACAGATCAGGAAAAAGGCGTTAAGTTTGGTGATGTTCTTTTAGTTCTTCACTTGATTTGCACGTTGTCCTTTAGTGCACCTACACCTGCTCATTCAAACTCGTTTGTCATGCAATTAGCTCATAACAATGCTTTCAAACATAACAGAAATAATCTCTTAAACAAATTCATTAGATAATTAAGGTAAATCATTTTTCCCACAAAACAAGTGTATTTCTTCTCCCTTTCTTGTGTTTTTGCTGTGGGGAAAGGCCTATCAGATACCTATATTTTGGACCCATCAGGTACCGCATCGTCAGGCCCTTTTTCCACCATCCTTTCGTTTTGACTTGCAGGAACTTCATGTGGGGATTTCAAGAGTCGCTACCTTCTATCCTCCGTCTACACACTATTAGGTACTAATGGCGCTGAGGAGTGAGTCTGTTCTCACTGCGTGCCCCTCGAATCATACGTGACCAGCTCCATCATGGCCCACCTCATACGCCCTCATGCTTTCCTCTTGAGCAAGCGGATCAATGCTTATCTGCTCATGCGTGGTATTCCGTCGAAAGTCGACATCGTCGTCGCTCTCCCCGTGTGTGATTTATCCGTACTCTACGACCCTTCAATTCCTTTGTGTGTCCGTCGGTGAACCGTTTCACCTGTCGCTATACACATTTCTCACAAACATATATTAGTAATAATGTCCTCAATTATCATAATTTGATTCATCAATCTGCTACTTCGTTAAGCATTTATATTTTACTCATAACATTACTCATTCATCTAATCAGAAATGCATCTCGTCAATATTTACGTTCTTCATTCTCATCACATAATCACTCATACAGCTAGTCGTTAAGCATCATTCACATGTACATTTTCCACAATCAAAGTTAATCGTTAAACAACATGTAATCATTCATTTACATCAACTATCCAGATACACATATATCATTATTTATTGATTCACAATCAATCCTAATCATGAACACACTCAAAATAAAATCAAAGGGTCATTTTATTAATGTTTCAATTAGTCGGGTCACTCGAAAAGTTCCCTCAAGGTCTACAACCATCTAGGAGCACTAAACTCCTTCACAGTTCAAGAATCCATCAGTAGGTGCTCTTTGATTCATGTCCAAAGTAGAGTCTTTATCAGAATGATCTTCAATATTTTCAATGGAATCTTCTTCATGCTCATGTGATGTTTCTTCATCTTTTTCAGAGTCACTTGGGAGTGACTTTCGATCCTCTTCATGTAATGCTTCTTATGCTTCACCTATTTCAGAACTAGGTGGCTCATGGGTCTCATCATTTTGCTCCTCCTTTTCACTCAAACATATATGATTTTCTCTCCAAGGTATTTTGAAAGAAGGGAATATACCTTTATTCAATAAATCCACATCTCCAATCTTGGGCCTATTTCCAAACACCCAATCAACATAGTCTTCAAAAGGAATGGCCTTTTGTGTATCTCCCTTATACAGATCAAGATATGCTTGATATTGTTGGGGAAAGGTTTTACATGTTGCTCTCAATATTTATAATTCATTCATAAGATTATACTTTGGTTTTTCAACACATTCATATTCATAATACATAGAGTCATATGAATAAACTTCATTCCTTATGAAATTGTAAGAAGTGCTGCATGATGGCACCTCTTCCTCATACCATTCACATTCTTCTTCATATTGTTCATAAGAATTGTACTCATAGGAGTCATAATAATAGTAAGAAATGGCTGAAAATTCCTCTTCAATGGATTATATTAATGCACAGGTGCAAGGACCATTCTCTAATACCACTGTAATATCCCTAATTTGAAAGTTTACACAATTTGGCCAATTTTCGAATCTTGGACTAGTGAAACCCCAAACTATCCCAAATGATCCCAAATGGTTTCAAATTATGTATGGGGATAATTAGGAGGATATAGGACACATTAATACATATATCAGACACCCAAACAAATGATATACCCATCCATGGTATGCAATTTGCAAGGAAAGAGTTTCGAGACAAGAGTAGTTAATTTGAGACGTGCAAATCCCCCCTAGGTCTTCCATTAAATGCTCTCCCAAACACTGTACGGAATTCACTAATTATTGGCATGAGACTTGGATATGTTAGAGAACATTAATTAAAATATGTGTGCAACATTATATTTGGTTTTAGGTTCGAATATGTATCCCAATGAACAACAACTTCTAGAGTCTAGAATTTGTAGTGAAAATGGTGGACAAGGAGTCTCGAATTTAGTCATAAACCATAACGACACTTCAGGGGTATGAAAACATCATTTGGGAAATAAAGGTAAAATCATATACATATCATAAAATGGATAAATATCTCATCAAAATCTGATATGGAACAGGTACAACATCATTCCAAAATCACTATGCAAATGCTATGGGGAAAATGGCTTGAATCTCTTTCTTGATTGGAAATATCACTTGAAATACATGGTGTTTCGAGCTGTGGATCTCATGATATGATTATTGAAGATATATGTAGCAAATAACATGTCTATGAAGTAAAAATAACAATCCTCCACTAAATATATGCAACAATAATTGCACCATCACACTTTTACATGGCATTGAGAGAAAGAGGAAACTAGCTCGAATATCAATGTTACTTGGAGAAATAGTACATGGAGTGCTTGGTATTTTGAGCTGTGGATCTCATTATCTATCCATTACAGATTTATGCATCCATTAACAATTTCATAAGTTCGAAACAAAAGCCTTCCATTATCTATATGCAATCTCACTTTACATGAACAATGAGAGAAAGATAGGAGAATGATAGTAGAGAAGGAAGAGATATATGAAATTGAAATTAGATGGGGGTTGAACCTGCATAAAAACATCTCCATGAAGATATTTTGAGAGGTATTAATGGCCTCTCCATCAACCAACTTGGATGGGAATCTTGCACCCTCGAAATTGGTACTAAGGCAAAGAGGATGAACATCCACCATGCAAGGACAAGCTTGAAGCTCTCCAAATTGCTGGAGATACAAAATGATCAAAATCTACTCCATTTAGACTTGGAATCCTTTTAATAGCTTTATTTGATTCATTTACCTCCTTATAACTCAAATTATCTCCTAGTTACTCATGAAATTTGAATTAGTGGGGCTTATGACCCTTCATTGGCCCCACATGACACTTGACTCATCTTTTATCTCCAACTCCTCCATGAATTAGACTTGGGGAATATTTTGGATGCTTTATAGATGTTTAACTCCTATCATGCTCCCTCTTCGTCTATTTTTAGATCTTACATTGTCACAAATGTCATAGTATCTGTCATAAGTGTCATAAGGCTTGTCATAGTTGTCATAGAATATGTCATTGCCTATTTTTATCCCTATGACTCTTCCTCTTCCTCTTCCTTAATGAATTGTACCTCTTTCCTTCAAACTCGAATTTGGGGATGGATCCATGTTTAAAGGATGAATATTCCCTTATGTGGACCCCACATGTCCACTTATGCGCCCCCGAGTCCAACTAGGACCTAATGCCACTTCATTTTGGATCGTTTAAAATTTATTCCATAATTTATTGGCCTATTTTTCCACCATCAATTTAGAATATTGAATATTGAATATTTTTCCACCATCAATTTAGAATAATACCCACCCATCCATGTGTCAGTTTCTCTAGGAGATGCACCAACTTTCCTAAGTTTGCTCATGTTTGTCCCCAAGATATTTCACTTAACTCCTAGATTTGTGGTGTAGGTGGAGTTGACTAGGTGTCCATGCCTAGGATTCCATTTTGCTCCTAAGTAAATATTTTTAATATTTTTAAATACTCAAGAATATTATTTCATGTGCAAATGCATAAATAACCATTTCTAATATTTTAAATGCCAAAATATTCTTTTATGTGCAAATGCATAAATAACAATTTCTAATGTTAAAAGTACTAAAAATGCATTTTCCTAAGTAAATGCTATAGGTGCAATTTATACGTTTTTAGGCCATTAAGTTAACAATCATTTTTACTAGGATCCCGGTGCCACGACGTTGGTCCTCCTCGTTCCTTAATTCATTTCCCCCACATGGAACCACTCCGTTAGGTCCAGTCATCAATCGTTTCCATTTCTCGGCAAGGTACCACATCGTCGGGTCCTTGCGTCCATTCTTTCCATTCTCGGCAGGGTACTGGTGAGCTCTCAGAAGGGATTCCTAATAAGGGTAGCTGGACTAAGAGCCTACTTTAATTATCAACCTGGGGGACGTACAAACTTCAGTGGTGCAGGCACTATATGTGCTCTCTAGGATAGTCTTTGTCGAAGTTGGGTGTTTGTATCAATGTTTTTAAAGAGTTGCCTAAAAAGGATTAAATGAATGTAAAAAAGGATTGTTTAATCTATGGAGGGGAAATTCCTATGCTAAGAAATTCAAATACTGAAATGAGGAAATCTGTGTCTAAGACATTAAACGCAGGCAACAGTAATCATATATTTAAGAATTAACTTGCTGAAAGCAATAAAAACTATACTATGGAATTGAATGCTGAAAATATAACGGATCTATTCTAAAGTAATGAAAGCTTGATCTTTAATCTAAGGAGTAATTATTGTAAATCGAATGCATAAAACTCAAGGTCTGATCTAACATAATCGAATGCTAAGACTAAATTCGGAATACCATTATCTAATGCTGCAATTTTAATCAAAACATTAAGAAATGAATATCATCATGTAACCAAAAAATACTAAAAGTAATTGATCTTCATGAGCAGCTATAATAGTGAATTAAATACATGGGCTTTAAGATCTGGATCGCTGCTTCATAAGTACATGCAAGCACATAAGAAAATAGGTGTTTAAATTATGCCTTGGCGGAATGCTGCTACAGGACTACAAACACAACATTACCAAACTACATAATGCGTTATAATGAACTACAAAATCATAAAGGTTCACTTACTACAGAAATCAAATCGTGCGATTCAAATGCTATTTAAAATACTCTCATCTGCGATATAAATTCAACCAATGTAAAACACGTAATGAGAAATACCTTAACAGTAAGATCTCCTGACTTACGTGTTGGAGGGGCCCTCTCCAACCCGTACTCAGTAGTGAAGGGGACTTATAAACGTTGAATTGTAAGTAACATCAAATCTTTATTTAAAATACGAACTTCATAGTTTAAAACCAGGTCTGTAACACAATTGTCTCGGTGGTATGAAACGTAAAACAATAATTCTCCAAAATAGAAGCAGGGGCCTCCGACTACCCGAGAGGTCCATATTTATATAATTCTAATGCTTAACCTAACTAAATGTCTAAATGCCGATTCTCTTTGAACATGAGTTCGTTCTCTAAAGATCAGGAAAAGGCGCTGAGTTTGGTGATGTTCTTTCAATTCTTCACTTGATTTGCACGTTGTCCTTTAGTGCACCTACACCTGCTCATTCAAACTCGTTTGTCATGCAATTAGCTCATAACAACGCTTTCAAACATAACATAAATAATCTCTTAAAAAACTTCATTAAATAATTAAGGTAAATCATTTTTCCCACAAAACAAGTGTATTTATTCTCCCTTTCTTGTGTTTTTGCTGTGGAGAAAGGCCTATCATATACCTGTATTTTGGACCCATCATTCTCCCCCATACTTGAAGGATTCACCCATCCTTGGGTGACATATTCAACTCATCGATGACCTCTCTGATGTCCCATGCTAAAACCCTGGGGGTCCCTGCCTGCCTGTGGTAGCCCATGGTCTGATCCTCCTTGACCCATGCTCTCTTCTCTTCTTCTTCATTGATCTGTTCCTTAATAACCAGGGGAAGGAAGAATGGGGGATTTATCCTCATTCCAATCCATCTAAGTTGATTCTTTATCGGGGATTCCCTGTAGGGCTTGGATTTGAAAAGAGCATCTTTAAGTCTGAGAGGGGAGTGGAGCTCTTTTCTCTTTAGGTCGTTTGCTACTCTACGCCATCTTTCCTCAATGGACTCATGAACCTCTTTGTGTGTGCCTTGGAGAGTAACATCAAAATGAGCCATAGCCTCCTGCTATTTTGCAAGGAGAATGGGGACCAGCTCCTCATCCTAGGTGAGAATCCTATGGTTGTAAATGATTCTTTAAGGGTGAGTGGCCTCTACCCTGACCATTAATGGGGTTTTCCATTTTGCTGCAACGTAAATGTGGTAGTCCTGAGCTCGCTCAATTTCGTGATTCATCCATGAACATAGTGCCCTCAACTAGAAATCGCCCATGTAAGGGTTTGGTGACCAGTTGGGCGAGCTAGGGACTACAAAATTGTGTAAGAAAAATTCACTTAACTGGTCCTTCTCCAATTCTGTGGCATTCAGAGATGCATCCATAAATTTTTTGGGGGAGATTATCTCTATCGCGAGTCCCTGTTTGAACCTTTGGAGCTGGAATTGGCACCACTTCCCTTGTAGATAAACTGCATAAATTGCTGATGGCGGCCTGAGGTTCCGTAGTGTATCATATATTTTAGTGGTAGTAGCCAAAATGTCCCTTAATTGAACAATCTCCTGGTCCTTTTTGGCTAGCTCCCCTTGTGCCTCAGCCAATTTCTCTTTAAGTGTTGAATTTCTCTATTCAGCCAGTCTTAGCTCCCCTGCATGATGCATTTTCAGAATTTGTATCTTCTCAGATGAGAACGGGGGTGATGCGGGCTGGCTTCCTGATTCAATTCTCAATGTTGCTAGCTCTTTTATGAGATTTTCTAATTCTACCCATGCCTTAGTCAGTTGATTGACAACCCCAGGGTTTTCATTGTGCTCAGGAGGGTTCCCCTGGGGTTTTTCTTGCTCTTCTTGTTCATTTCGTTCTTCTTCTGCCTCCTATTCTTCTTGTTCATCCTGCATTTCCTGTTCATTCTGCTCTTCTTCTGCCTCCTGTTATTCTGGTTCATCCTGCATTTATTGCTCATCCTGCTCCTCTTCTGTAGTGGGATCCTTCTGATCTACCCAAAGATCATCGTCCTCATCCGACACATTTTGAACTATGGGACTGGGTTCCCTACTCTTTTCCTTGGTAATTCGGATTCTGGATGCTTGTGTGAATCTCTTACTTCTTCTCTTCGGCCCTTGATTACTGGCAGGAATCCCTAGGTTCGTTTTGGGAGAGTCATCTCATGAATGCTTTATTTTCACCATGGTATCAGCCACACTGTCCAAGTCAATTTTCCTCTCCGCTTCTGATGTAGAGGCGGTTTTGTTCATTTCTCCTGGTGGTAGGGGTACTCCAGCTGTGGGTGTACCCTTCATTCTTTGAACATCTTCAGTGGATACAAACAAGAATTCTTCCCAATAAAGCTCTGGTATCTGCGCTGTTAATTCCTCACAAACGATTAATTTGATCATCCCATGATGGGCTAAGGCATCCTCCTCACCTTTAATCACTTTCTTACTCATTTTTGCTAGAGATTGGAGCAGGTAGTATGGAATACTAATGTTGTTGTTTGGTGGACGATGGGCCCTGTGCCTTAACAGCTCTAGAATTCAAAAATGGAAAATGGGGACATAACTTAACCTACCAGAGCATGTAATGTACTTCTGAACGATTACAGCCACTTCCTCCCATGGTGCCGGCATGGAGAGTCTTTTGAATTTGTTTTTGTCTTCATCATAGACCTCTCCTTGCTCGAAAAATGCCGCCTTTGCTTCATGGTTTGGCTCCCGGTCATCCCTGCTCCAATGCAAACCCTTATGTAGACCAGTGAATTTGGCAATCACATCATCATCCAACTTTATACGTAACCCCTTCACTCGGGTGACGAACTGTTCATCCTTGATACGTTTTAAATTTCTTGCAAACTCCAGAGCCACCCCTGTATTGTACCCTTTCAATCCCAGGATGAAAGGCATCCAACCCGCGCTGCGGATGGTTGTTAATATTCGCAGGTTCTAGTAAATGGCGTTGTGCTCCTCTAGTTCACTTTTCTTGAATCCCTTTGTCATCTTAAAACCTCTTCTGTAATCAACAAAACCAAAAATTTTAATTGTGGCTTTTATCTCAACTGGTCGGGGTCAATTACAGGCTCGAGGACAGAATTGCTGGCTGAGTGACCACACTACTTCTGGTTCCTTATGTCTGGAGAGTTCTGAGAGGTTCGCATTTGCAAAACTGGCCCTTTAGACGCTTATACAGCCTTACTTAGCTGCCTTCCCGCACTTAACCTCATCATCGCTTAGTGTACTTGCCACTTTATCCCTTTCTTTCCATAACCAAGCCCTTCGTTTCGTTTCATGATTGTACTTTTGCACTTCTGCTCCAATTATTGGGAAGTATGGTGGTTTTATGCGGGTTCATCATTTGCTGATATGACGGGGGTGTGCAATCATGATTTTGTAATCTGAACCTTGCACTTCTGCTCCGATTATTGGGAAGTATGGTGGCTTTATGTGGGTTCATCATTTGTTGATATGACGGGGGTGTGCAATCATGATTTTGTAATCTGAACCTTTCCCCCCCCCCCCCCCCCCCCCCCGACTTTATTGAAAATTTGTCCTCAGCTTAAAAAATAACCGTTTTGGGGATAATGATTTGACTGTAAGAATATAACAAAGAGGTTTAGAGATTACCTCGTTATGCCTTAGCGTACCTGAGATGATGAGTTTGCTCGATTTCTATGTGTGCAGGATTTTGTCGTAGATTCAGCATGTTCTGTAGTAAATTTTGGCATGTCAGTAGTTACGTGTGCTGTTTGCATTTTTATTTGGCTCGTTTGAATTTGTTGTATCACCTTCATTTGAACTTCGTGCCATTTCTGATTTGACATTGTGATAAAGCTGTGCAATGATTTTTGATCTCGTTCTGTGCTGGCTCGCTTGAAGATGTGGTAGGCTCATGTGATCATATGGTAGAGTTCATTGAACAGTGTGCTTTGATGTATTCCTGTAGTGGTAGATATCTTTGCTGGCTCTCTTGAATACATGTCTGGCTCGCTTGATTGCTGTGGATGTTTGATAATTCTCGGGCTTGCTTGATTTGTTGGCTGGCTCGCTTGCATATTGATGTTTCTTTTGCTTGATATTTCTCTTTGCAATTTTTAATTCCGCATCTTCATAGGTATGTATGTGGCCCTGTAATTTGTCCTGTTATTCGTTGAACAATATTTATTTTTCTTTCTTTCTTTTACTTTTTATTTTTTTGCTTCTTTTTTCATCTTTTTTCATTTTTCTCTTTTTCTCTTTTTCTTTCATCATTTTTTTCAATAATATTCCATATTCTCTATCAGCATCAGTTGTTGCTGGTAGAGTACCTGTGTAAACTCTTCCTTTGACTATGGTTTCTTGTAAAGTTTTATCCAATGTCCATTCACTATCATGGGAAACTGTTGTTCGTCTATTGTAACAATTTTGACTGCTCCATTGTCATAGATATGCTCAATGATGTAAGGTCCTAGCCATCTAGTTGTTAGTTTTCCTTTGAATGTGTGAAACCTGGAGTCATAAAGTAGTGCCCAGTCACCTTCCTTGAACTTTTTATCCTTTAGGTGTTTGTCATGCCACTTCTTTCTTTGCTGCTAGATGATTTTAGTGTGGGCAAGTGCTTGTTAGCATTGCTCATCCAGTTGATTCAACTGTAGCATGCGTTCTTGTTGTATTTCTAATAGTTCCATCTTCAACTCTGCTGCAATTCTTAATGTTTTTATTTCAAATTCAATTGGCAACATGACTTTCTTTCCATATACCAGTTCATATGGTGTGAATCCTGTTGTTGTCTTCCATGTGGTATTATAGGCCCAAACAACCTCACTTAGTCTGTCAGCCCAATCTCTTTTGTGTAGTTGGACTGTCTTTGTCAGAATTCTCTCTAATTCTTTGTTTGTGACCTCAGCTTGACCATTTGCTTGAGGGTGATAGGAGTAGGATTGTATGTGCTTGACTTTGTTTCTCTTAAGCAAGTCTTCTATTAAATTTGATGTAAATTGTGGGCCTTGATCAAAAACTAGTTCTCTTGGTACTCCAAACCTATGAAATATTTGCTCAGTGAAGAATTTTGCTACATTGGTTTCTTTGGCTGCAGCAAGTGCTGCTACCTCAGTCCACTTTGTGAGGTAGTCAGTGCATACTAGGATGTAGCTCTTCTGATTTGACTGTGGGTTGATTGGACCAACAAAATCAAATCCCCATTTTTCGAATGCCTCCAAGGAGATCTGTGGATGGAGTGGCATTTCTTCCTTTTGTGTTGGTTTTCCCATCCTTTGGCAGTCATCACAATGTGAAACATATTCATAAGTATCCTTGTGGAGTGTTGGCCAATAGTATCCTGTTTGTAAAATCTTATAGGCTGTCCTCTTTGCAGAATAGTGTCCTCCACATGGTTCATTGTGAGTGGCATGCATTATGTCATGCACTTCATCTTCTCTGATGCACCTTTTGAGTATTTGATCAGGTCCTTACTTGAAGAGCATGCCTTCTATCCATGTGTATGTTGCACTTTGCCTTATTAGTTTTGTCTTTTCTTTATAACTGTAATGTTCTAGAAACTTTCCAAACACTAAATAGTTTTCTATGTCAGCAAACCACGGGCTTCTTGTGGATATGGAAAAAAGGTGCTCATATGGAAAACTGTCTTTGATTACTTCACTGTCTTGTCCATGTGTCAGTCTGTATAGAAAGTCAGCCACTACATTGTGTTTACCTGGATTGTCTAAAATCGTGATGTCAAACTCTTGGAGTAGTAGCAGCCATCTAATTACTCGAGCACTTGTGTTGGGTTTGTTTATTAGATATCTTATGGTTGAATGGTTTGTCTGAACAAAGACTTGGTAGCCAGTGATATAGTGCCTGAATTTATTGATGGCATGGATGACAGCCAAAAAGTCCTTCTCTGTTACAGCATAATTCAATTCTGCCCCTAATAAATTTTTATTGATATAATATATTGCATATGGATTCTTTTCTTTTTCTTGTCCAAGGACAGACCCGATTGCCTTATCTAATGCATTGGAGTGGATGTGGAATGGAAGTGCCCAATCTGGTCCTTGGAGTACTGGAGCTGTAATTGTTTTCTCCTTAATATTTTCAAATGTTGTCATGCAATTGTTTGCCCATATGAACTCAGTGTCTTTTGTGAGAAGTGCAAACATCGGGGCAATAATTCTGCTATAATTTTCAATAAACCTTATGTAGTACCTTGTTTGTCCAAGGAAACTTCTCACATCCCTTTGTTTAATAGGTGGTGGCAGCGTTTTGATTACTGAGACTTTTGCTTGATCAACCTCTATCCCCCTCTGTGATATATGATGTCCTAAAATGATGCCTTCTTCCATTAACATTCTGCATTTGTCATTGCTAAGGCATAGGCTCATCTCAATACATTTTTTTAATACCAATTCAAGATGGTTCAATGCTTGACCAAAGTTTTGTCCATAAGGTGTGAAGTCATCCATGAAGACTTCCATTTGATCATTTATGAAATCAGAGAATATACTGAGTATGGCCCTTTGGAATGTTGTTGGAGCATTACATAACCCAAAGGGTCGTACTCTGTATGCGTAAGTACCCCAGGGGCATGTAAATGTTGTCTTATCTTGATCAGCTGGGTGTATTAAAATTTGGTTGTACCCACTGAAGCCATCTAGAAATGAAAAATACTTGTTCCCAGCTAATGTGTCCAGCACCTAATCTATAAATGGCAGTGGAAAGTGATCTTTCTTGGTTTCTTTATTTAGCTCTCTGTAGTCCACACAAATTCTCCATTTGCCTCCTTTTTTTGGTACTATAACTAGTGGTGAGACCCATTCGCTATCAGAGATGGGATAGATGAACCCTGCATCCAATAATTTCTGTAGTTCTACTTTGACAATGTCCTTTAATGTTGGGTTCAACCTCCTTTGTGGCTGCCTGATAGGGATAGAACCTTCTTTGATGTAAATATAATGTTTGCATATATCAGGATGTATACCTTTCATGTCTGCATATGTCCATGCAAAAGATTTATTTTGTTCTGATAATACTTTCATTAATTTCTTTTCTTGCTCTAGCTTGAGATTGGAATGAATGTTACTATCTTTCCAGGAATAATTTCCACTGTCTTTCCCTTTTCTGATTGTTCTTCCAGATGTAGTACTTCTGCCCACATTTTATTGAAGTTCTGGTTTAAACTTTCACCGTCTTGTTGCTGTGCTGTGGCAAAAAATCTTTCAAGACCAACATTGTTAGAATATGCATTTTGTATAAACCTATCTATATGGCCATCTTCATCTATTGCTTTCAATGATAGTGCAACATCAATTGTTAGGATAGGTCGTAGGTTCTGATTTGGTGTGTCGTGATAATCATCAGTCCAATTTTGATATTCTAAATTTGAAGATTTCCTTGCTAGTGGGTAGATCATGATTTTCTTCCTAGCATGTCCACCAGTGATAGTCATATTTCCTGATTGGCAACCTATGTAAGCATCCGCAGGTGCTAACCAAGGTCTACCTAGTATGATTGGATAACCACTAAGTTTTCTTTTTACTTCAATTACTATGAAATCAGCTAGGTACTCCCAGGATTCAATATTGATCATAATGTCTTCGAGCATTCCTTTGAGTTTCACAGTGGATTTGTCAGCTAGCTAGAGTACTATAGTTGTTGGTCTGAGCAACGATTGGAGTCCTAGGTATATCATGGTTTCCTTAGTCATGACGTTGATAGCGGCTCCCAAATCTATTAGGATTTTATTTATTTGCTTACTATTGATGGTGACGTTCACTACAGGGCTACCTGGATCAAGATACTTAGGGTTAATAATAATACCCAGCATTAAATCAGCCAATTGTCCTACTACATTTATTGTTGGTGGGTCATGCTTTCTCCTTCCAGGTTTCTTCAGACAATTTTCTCTAATAAATTTGTTATAGATGGGTACATCCCTTATGGCTTGCAAAATCGGGATTTGGATGTTTAAATGTTTTAATTCGTTTAAAATTGCATTTTCTTCTTCCTGTTTTGTATTTCGTATAAGCTTCTCTGGAAATGGAGGGGTTTTGTTTCGTGGGAGTGGTTGGGTTTCTTCCTCTGGAGGATTTTGTTCATCCGGATGTTGAACATAGGGTTCTATTGTTTGCTCTTGAGCTTGAGGTTGTGGGATATTCTGTGTTGATGTATTTTGCAACGTTTTTCTGGATCTAAGGTTTATTTCGTTTATTTCCATGGTGTCTATGACATAGGTAGGGAATTGTGTGATATCAGTGTTATAAGTTTGTTGTTGTTGTGGAGGTTTGTTATTATTCGGGTTTGGGATGGGTTGGGCTGGGATTGGTGGGGGTCTGGGGGGGTTGTTGTGCCTGTGGGGGTGGCATAATAAGTGGCTGTTGTAATGGGGCCCTCCAATTTGATGGATGGGGGTATTGATTTTCATAATTCGTGGTTGATGGAGGGAAAGGTGGGGGGTAAGGAGGGTAAGATGGTGGGTAGTAAGATTGTTGATAAGGTGATTGATAAGTTTGTTGATTCTGTTGATAAGTCTGCTGATTTTGCTGCCATTGATTTGGATTTAGCTGTGCTTGCCATGGAGTTGGTGCAGAGTTCCAATTTTGCTGGCCCTGATTATAGTAGGATTGCTAGGTTGATATGGTCTAACAAAGTTACTCTTCCTTTGATTTATAAAACAGAGTTGTTCTATTTCTCCTTCAACTGCGGGATCTTGAATAGCAGCCTTACATGAGAGTAAGAGGGGACATTTATCAGTGGAGTGGTCGTCAGTGCAGAGACCACATATTTCTATGGTGTTTAAAGTGCACTGCCCCTTCTCATGTTTCTTTCTACGAGGATAGAATACTGCCAAGGCTTGGTTAATTTCATCCTGCTTCTTTTTTATCTGAAGTGCATCAAGTTGCATGTCCAGAGATTGTAAGATGTCGGTCTTCATATCATCTAACAAGTTTCCTAAATCAGATTTTGTAAGATTGGGTCCTAAAGATGATGAGGATCCTATGGGTAGATGTGTATCTCTTGTCCCATTCTTGCTTTTCCTAGATCTAGAATGGTTCTTGAATATATGGAGTATCTAGTCATAAGTCTTCTGAAATATGTCTCCATCTCCTAAGAGGTTTAAGATCTCAAAATTCTCTTCTTTGATCCCTCTAAGAAAGACAAGTTTCAGCGATTCAGGGTTTAGGGTGCAATGGTTAGCTCATTTTTAGCTGAGCTGAAAACGTTGGGCATAGTCTTCTAAGGATTCACGGTCTCCCTGCTGCATCCTAAATATTTCATCCCTTGTATCCTTTGCTTTGCAGTAGTCCCTATATTTTTCTAGGAATGCCCGTTTCATCTGATCCCAACTGAAAATACTATTTCCTTCTAAACTCATGAACCACCTAAGTGATAAATATTTCAGTGTGGAGGGAAAAAGTCTCAGTTTTTGTGCATCCGTAGTGTAATCAAAGGATCTGCAAACTACCTCAAATTCAAATAGGAATGTGTCGGGATCTTCTGAAGTCAATCCATGGAAGTTTGGTAAATTGTTAGGGTTGATATTCTTCATCCTAGCATCTCCAAGAGGTTTGCTAATGGGGAAGGTGAACAGCTCCCTAGGTTCCTCTTCTTTGTCTGCCATAGTGGTGTTTGAGCTGGAACTAGTAGAGAAGTTGTCTCTGTTTGGATCGTATGTGGAGTCATTTTCTGAGTTTAGAAATTCAAACTGAGAATTGTCAGAACTGTTGTTACTGTTGTTTCTCATGGGACGCTTAGGTATAAAGTGTCCAAATCTATCCCTTTGCTGATGAGGCATTCATTGGTAAAAATATTTATTTTTTCTTTTTGTGATTTTTCTATTCTCTCTCTTTTGTTGTTTTTGAAGATGTCCTAAGAGATTTAACACCTCCCCGGCAACGGCACCAAAAAATGGTGAGCTCTCAGAAGGGATTCCTAATAAGACATCTAGACTAAGAGCCTACTTTAATTATCAACCTAGGGGACGTACAAACTTCAGAGGTGTAGGCACTATATGTGCTCTCTAGGATAGTCTTTGTCGAAGTTGGGTGTTTATATCAATGTTTTTAAAGAGTTGCCTAAAAAGGATTAAATGACTGTAAAAAATGATTGTTTAATCTATGGAGGGGAAATTCCTATGCTAAGAAATTCAAATACTGAAATCAGGAAATCCGTGTCTAAAACATTAAATGCAGGCAACAATAATCATATCTTTAAGAATTAACTTGCTGAAAGCAGTAAAAACTATACTATGGAATTGAATGCTGAAAATATAAAAGATATATTCTAAAGTAATGAAAGCTTGATCTCTAATCCAAGGAGTAATTATTGTAAATCGAATGCATAAAAATCAAGGTCTGATCTAACATAATCGAATGCTAAGACTAAGTTCGGAATACCATTATCTAATGTTGCAATTTTAATCAAAAACCTTAAGAAATGAATATCATCATGTAACCAAAATATACTGAAAGTGATTGATCTTCATGAGCAGCTATAATAATGAATCAAATACATGGGCTTTAAGATATGAATCACTGCTTCATAAGTAAATGCAAACACATAAGAAAATAGGTGTTTAAATTATGCCTTGGCGGAATGCTGCTACAGGACTACAGACACAGCGTTACCAAACTACATAATGCATTATAATGAACTACGGAATCAAGAAGGTTCACTTACTACAGAAATCAAATCGTGCGATTCAAATGCTATTTAAAATACTCTCATCTGAAATATAAATTCAACCAATGTAAAACACGTAATGAAAAATACCTGAACAGTAAGATCTCTTGACTTACGTGTTGGAGGGGCCCTCTCCAACCCGTACTCATGAGTGAAGGGGTCTTATAAACGTTGAATTGTAAGTAACATCAAGTCTTTATTTAAAATAAGAACTTCATAGTTTAAAACCAGGTTTGTAACACAACTATCTCGGTGGTATGAAACGTAAAACAATAATTCTCCAAAATAGCAGCAGGGGCCTCCCGCTACCCGAGAGTTCCATATTTATATAATTCTAATGCTTAACCTAACTAAATTTCTAAATGCCGATTCTCTTTTAACAGGAGTTCGTTCTCTACAGATCATGAAAAAGGCGTTAAGTTTGGTGATGTTCTTTTAGTTCTTCACTTGATTTGCACGTTGTCCTTTAGTGCACCTACACCTGCTCATTCAAACTCGTTTGTCATGCAATTAGCTCATAACAATGCTTTCAAACATAACAGAAATAATCTCTTAAACAAATTCATTAGATAATTAAGGTAAATCATTTTTCCCACAAAACAAGTGTATTTCTTCTCCCTTTCTTGTGTTTTTGCTGTGGGGAAAGGCCTATCAGATACCTATATTTTGGACCCATCAGGTACCGCATCGTCAGGCCCTTTTTCCACCATCCTTTCGTTTTGACTTGCAGGAACTTCATGTGGGGATTTCAAGAGTCGCTACCTTCTATCCTCCGTCTACACACTATTAGGTACTAATGGCGCTGAGGAGTGAGTCTGTTCTCACTGCGTGCCCCCCGAATCATACGTGACCAGCTCCATCATGGCCCACCTCATACGCCCTCATGCTTTCCTCTTGAGCAAGCGGATCAATGCTTATCTGCTCATGCGTGGTATTCCGTCGAAAGTCGACATCGTCGTCGCTCTCCCCGTGTGTGATTTATCCGTACTCTACGACCCTTCAATTCCTTTGTGTGTCCGTCGGTGAACCGTTTCACCTGTCGCTATACACATTTCTCACAAACATATATTAGTAATAATGTCCTCAATTATCATAATTTGATTCATCAATCTGCTACTTCGTTAAGCATTTATATTTTACTCATAACATTACTCATTCATCTAATCAGAAATGCATCTCGTCAATATTTACGTTCTTCATTCTCATCACATAATCACTCATACAGCTAGTCGTTAAGCATCATTCACATGTACATTTTCCACAATCAAAGTTAATCGTTAAACAACATGTAATCATTCATTTACATCAACTATCCAGATACACATATATCATTATTTATTGATTCACAATCAATCCTAATCATGAACACACTCAAAATAAAATCAAAGGGTCATTTTATTAATGTTTCAATTAGTCGGGTCACTCGAAAAGTTCCCTCAAGGTCTACAACCATCTAGGAGCATTACACTCCTTCACAGTTCAAGAATCCATCAGTAGGTGCTCTTTGATTCATGTCCAAAGTAGAGTCTTTATCAGAATGATCTTCAATATTTTCAATGGAATCTTCTTCATGCTCATGTGATGTTTCTTCATCTTTTTCAGAGTCACTTGGGAGTGACTTTCGATCCTCTTCATGTAATGCTTCTTATGCTTCACCTATTTCAGAACTAGGTGGCTCATGGGTCTCATCATTTTGCTCCTCCTTTTCACTCAAACATATATGATTTTCTCTCCAAGGTATTTTGAAAGAAGGGAATATACCTTTATTCAATAAATCCACATCTCCAATCTTGGGCCTATTTCCAAACACCCAATCAACATAGTCTTCAAAAGGAATGGCCTTTTGTGTATCTCCCTTATACAGATCAAGATATGCTTGATATTGTTGGGGAAAGGTTTTACATGTTGCTCTCAATATTTATAATTCATTCATAAGATTATACTTTGGTTTTTCAACACATTCATATTCATAATACATAGAGTCATATGAATAAACTTCATTCCTTATGAAATTGTAAGAAGTGCTGCATGATGGCACCTCTTCCTCATACCATTCACATTCTTCTTCATATTGTTCATAAGAATTGTACTCATAGGAGTCATAATAATAGTAAGAAATGGCTGAAAATTCCTCTTCAATGGATTATATTAATGCACAGGTGCAAGGACCATTCTCTAATACCACTGTAATATCCCTAATTTGAAAGTTTACACAATTTGGCCAATTTTCGAATCTTGGACTAGTGAAACCCCAAACTATCCCAAATGATCCCAAATGGTTTCAAATTATGTATGGGGATAATTAGGAGGATATAGGACACATTAATACATATATCAGACACCCAAACAAATGATATACCCATCCATGGTATGCAATTTGCAAGGAAAGAGTTTCGAGACAAGAGTAGTTAATTTGAGACGTGCAAATCCCCCCTAGGTCTTCCATTAAATGCTCTCCCAAACACTGTACGGAATTCACTAATTATTGGCATGAGACTTGGATATGTTAGAGAACATTAATTAAAATATGTGTGCAACATTATATTTGGTTTTAGGTTCGAATATGTATCCCAATGAACAACAACTTCTAGAGTCTAGAATTTGTAGTGAAAATGGTGGACAAGGAGTCTCGAATTTAGTCATAAACCATAACGACACTTCAGGGGTATGAAAACATCATTTGGGAAATAAAGGTAAAATCATATACATATCATAAAATGGATAAATATCTCATCAAAATCTGATATGGAACAGGTACAACATCATTCCAAAATCACTATGCAAATGCTATGGGGAAAATGGCTTGAATCTCTTTCTTGATTGGAAATATCACTTGAAATACATGGTGTTTCGAGCTGTGGATCTCATGATATGATTATTGAAGATATATGTAGCAAATAACATGTCCATGAAGTAAAAATAACAATCCTCCACTAAATATATGCAACAATAATTGCACCATCACACTTTTACATGGCATTGAGAGAAAGAGGAAACTAGCTCGAATATCAATGTTACTTGGAGAAATAGTACATGGAGTGCTTGGTATTTTGAGCTGTGGATCTCATTATCTATCCATTACAGATTTATGCATCCATTAACAATTTCATAAGTTCGAAACAAAAGCCTTCCATTATCTATATGCAATCTCACTTTACATGAACAATGAGAGAAAGATAGGAGAATGATAGTAGAGAAGGAAGAGATATATGAAATTGAAATTAGATGGGGGTTGAACCTGCATAAAAACATCTCCATGAAGATATTTTGAGAGGTATTAATGGCCTCTCCATCAACCAACTTGGATGGGAATCTTGCACCCTCGAAATTGGTACTAAGGCAAAGAGGATGAACATCCACCATGCAAGGACAAGCTTGAAGCTCTCCAAATTGCTGGAGATACAAAATGATCAAAATCTACTCCATTTAGACTTGGAATCCTTTTAATAGCTTTATTTGATTCATTTACCTCCTTATAACTCAAATTATCTCCTAGTTACTCATGAAATTTGAATTAGTGGGGCTTATGACCCTTCATTGGCCCCACATGACACTTGACTCATCTTTTATCTCCAACTCCTCCATGAATTAGACTTGGGGAATATTTTGGATGCTTTATAGATGTTTAACTCCTATCATGCTCCCTCTTCGTCTATTTTTAGATCTTACATTGTCACAAATGTCATAGTATCTGTCATAAGTGTCATAAGGCTTGTCATAGTTGTCATAGAATATGTCATTGCCTATTTTTATCCCTATGACTCTTCCTCTTCCTCTTCCTTAATGAATTGTACCTCTTTCCTTCAAACTCGAATTTGGGGATGGATCCATGTTTAAAGGATGAATATTCCCTTATGTGGACCCCACATGTCCACTTATGCGCCCCCGAGTCCAACTAGGACCTAATGCCACTTCATTTTGGATCGTTTAAAATTTATTCCATAATTTATTGGCCTATTTTTCCACCATCAATTTAGAATATTGAATTTTCATGAGAAACTATAGACCTTGGAGTTAAATGTCAATATTTTAATTCTTCCACATAACCCTTAGGAATTGGGTAGGCCAACTTAATTATTTATCTCAAAATCATTTAATTGGGGACATGACAACATTTAAGATACTCACCACTGCCGACTTGAAAAGTCAACACTATAAATATTATATTATTATTTTATTCAAATGTATTTAATGCTAAAATAGTGAGTGGGACTAGTAATTAACCCTCCATCTCATGAAAGTCCCAAGTGAACATATCAAAGATTTATTAATGAATATGCAGTCAACTCACCCAACTAAATTAATTGACAATTATGCCATTGAACTACTCGAGAAAACAAGTACCTAAAAATATATTATTTTATTAGGATGGAAATAAATGTTCTGGGATTTGGAGTGATTTGATGGGAGCGGTGGAGTAATCCCGAAGGTCGAGTAGCATGAAAAGAGTATCTAGGAGGAAAAAAAGATAGAGGGGAGAAGGGGGCTCTCGGGGGAAGAAAAATGAACACTATGAAGGAATGAGGATTTTCTTTTAGGGGAAATCTTCGAGGAGGGGGACAACTCAGGGTTTGGAGGAAAGGAGGGATTCAAACTAAATAGCAAAGGAGGATTGTTTCTTATTGTTGAGGGAAATAATGAACTGCTTGGACGGGTTGTACTCAAGTTTTTGGGCTCGAGGGTCCAAGAAGAAATTCTTGGAGCTAGGAAGTCGGAGAGACTTTCCTAGTTGGTAGGGTGGAAAACCTATTTTGGCGGGTTGAGTTTTTTGCTGCTAACCTACATGTATTTTACTTGTATTTAAATTCAATATTTTTCATTTAGAAAATGATATAAAATATCTAACCTCTTGAAAAAAAATATAGATAGAAGTGATGTTGCTTATAACTGTTCGCAGTTGATCTCTACGTGTTAGAATTGTTGTCTATATAAAAAACAAAAGTATTTTACTTCTATATATATATATAATAATCCAAATATTTGATAATACCACTGAATGAAAGAAACATAAGGACTCAAACAAAATTACTTAAACAATCTTTTAAAGTGCAAGATTCCATTAAACAAACTAAGGACCTAGTGAGCTCCTTACACATGGTATCAGAGCATGAACCATGCTCTCTGACCTTAAGGGCCTTTCTCATGCATAAAACTAAACATGATTAATGAGAAATCTAGGTAAAATTCTATGAGGAAATATTAATTTTATGCAGAAAAATGTCATTAAAATATGTAAACCTATTAAACAACCCCATTTTTTTTTTCCAATTCCCTGTAACATTAGATCACCTACAAGAAACAAAATAGAGACTTGTTAGAAAATTTATATTTATAATTGAAAAAATGAACATTTTCAACAGTCATAAAATATATAATCCAAAAAAGAAAAGAAAAGAGAGAGTGTAGTTATCTATTTGAGGATTCACATGCATATCCCTTTGTGAAGTTGTGACCTTGGTTGCTAGCGCAACCATTCCATTGGTATTTGCCTATGTTCCATGGGTACATCCAAGAGTGGGTATGGGTACAACAAAAATGAAATTTTTTTGAGCTATGGGTACGTGATACTATTATTCTCTTTTGTAAAGGAGAAGATCAAAGGGTATGGGTACAACAAAAATGAAATTTTTTTGAGCTATGGGTACGTGATACTATTATTCTCTTTCGTAAAGGAGAAGATCGAGGATTTGGGAACGAGGGTTAAGCTTGGGGCGAATAGAATTACCTATGCAACCATGGTACTTGCTAAGCCCTCATTTGGAAATGTATGGTAATCGGTAATTAGTTTGAATAAGGAGTTACTGTACTACTATTTGCTCCTGGATTTTTTCAATTAGTTTAATACATTGGTTAAATCATATATGATAATGAAATCAACTCTATGATTCTAAGTTATAACATGATTCTAGACTTGAGGCTAATTTGCATGATATTCTCACATTAAGATTTTAGGGTATAAATATGTAATTACCAGCTTCAGAGAATGGAAAAATTCTTATAATAGGCTCCTTTTCACTATCTCAGAATAGAGGTAACATATAAAATATAAAATAAATAAGAAATAGGCAACAAAGGCTACTATCAAGATTTTCAGGATAGTGAACTAAAATGTAAATCAAAGACAGGTACACTGCAATCTTTACTTCCCATCTGTAATTGCATGTTCTCAGTAAAGACAATGCAAGTCTGATGTACAAGTATTGGGTTATTTTCTACTAAAATATTTTCATTATATCAACATAAACCATCATATGCTTCCTTGACAATTTGTCAGAAGTTCAGAGTCCTTCATAGCCAGACCACTTCCACAAGCAGTCTGTCAACTAGTGATGAATTCACCATTAAGACATCAAGCACTATGAAAATACAGAACAAGCCTCCCCATGTAGACCTTTGAGAGGCCTTAAACCTTTGGGGAAATTAGATATCAAGCAGTAAGAGACCTGGTAAGTGGGCACTTGAGACCATACATACACCCAAACACTATCTTGCAGTAAAAATTATTCCATGTTAGGCATTTGGATACCTATATCTATTCTCATCTCACTTTTTCAACTCTTCATTTCAAGTTAGGGAATGAAGAATCTAATACCTGATATGCCATGGCATCAGTAGGAGGCAGAAACATCAACCAGGATGCAGCATAATGAATTCCTATCATATGGATCGATCTGTGAGAAAGAATGGTAGTTGAAATAAACTTGCCCTGTTTTGGTGCAACCTAAAAGAATACGTGCAACAAAAGCCATATCATAAGCAAGTTGGAACTAGCCATCGACACTTCAGATTGACAGCAGAGGAGAACGAGCTGCTAAGAGCGAAATGAGAATGCTTTGTGGTGAATTCTGTCCCATCTCAACAATGCACGTTAGAGTTTAGAAGTGACTATTTCTCTTTTTAAAACATATTTGTTCTGCGGACTGGGTCTGGACAATGGCGCCAAGACATATAATTCTTAGGGCTCATCAACAACAATCGTTAACCTCATTTATCAGCCTTGTGGAGGGAACTTGATCCTCCATTTGAACTCTCTATACTCATCGCCCCCCACGCATCCTACACTACACGCTATAAAAATATTTAAAAGAAAAAAAAAACTGCCAAACCAAATCACAAGCCCACAGCTTGTGCTGTGAGAGACCACTGGTGCGCTATGCGATCAGACCCAGTCATTACCTGATATATATATAAAAATAATATGTCTTCGATGCGTATGGATTTAGTGAATCATTCCCACCCACCACGGAATGATTCCAGAACAGTAGTTGCTGTCTAAAGCAACTGGGAGGTTTAATAAAGCAAATAGGGCGATGTTCGGCGACGAATTGATGCAGCAACGGGAGGGACCAGAATTATAATGTGCCTACGGCCCCCGACCTACAATCGTAGAAAATATGAAAGAAATAAAATATGCATAAGGAAGGCATGCTCCTCATTTCAAGATGTTACGGTCACTGATAAGGTACATAACAACGAGACGAGCAATCAAATAAGCCTGTCCTACAATCTGTCTTAGTAGTTAGGGAGGCCTTCCCAACGAACCAGGACCAACCACACTTTGTCTCTGAAGCAAGGTATAATATTTATGTCCTTGGGTTAGTTGGTCCAGTCTGGTCGATCCCCGAAACGCCCTGAAATGCGATTTAAGATATATCAAACCCTTTGTTCTCTGAGAGGGATATGGGCATGAAATAGACGCACGAGAGATTCAAGGTAAAAATTTCTATCAACCACACTTGCTCTGCATGTTAAAATAATACTAATAATATATATATGTGTGTGCGCGCGCACCGACCCACTAGTCTCCAAAGATACCATTGTTTCCATACTTGGCAGCCCTTGGGTGTAAACATTAGAGCTCACCCGGACAACAGTGATAAATACTGGAGTGGGAAGACTGTTGGGCCTAGATGCATGGCCATGGCCATGCGGACAATAAACCGCCTCCAACGCAGCGAACTGCAAACAGTTGGAGAAATGGAGGGGGTGCAGAGGCCGCCACTCCAAAGCGTGATTAAAAAAGGGGGATAATTGTACAAGACTAAGTCATAGGAAGCCCTAGATAACTGTAAAGAAGAGCCCAGGAATCCGTAAGAACCTTGAAAATCATATTGAAGAAAATAATCAGGAGTAAGAACATACCTTTGCCGAGGACCTCCGTGGAGCTGTCGAGGAGATTCTGTTGGATCCAAGCTGGGTTGCAGAGCTTAGCTCAGTGGAGACTCGTAAGCATGAATTGGTGCACGAGGCGGGATATGAGAGAAGCCATGAATCTCATCAAATGACTAACTTCCAGAGCGATCTCGTTACAGAACCGAGCTCGCTAAAAATTGATGGAAGAAATGACGGGCGAGGAGACTTTGTCCCTTTTTGGGTTTGGTGAATTCTTTATTAAGTTTATTTTGCATGTAGGTCGCGTGGCCTGCATGCGGCATAGCCTTCACGTGGATGGGGTAAGTGAAGGAGGTTTTAAGTGGATGCGGGTTAGTGAAGTAGGTCTCCACCTCTGAAATGATAAATAAATGCACCTTTATATTATAACTTTATATGTAAGTTTTAAAGTTAATATAAAATAAAATATGTATAATATATATATATATAAAATAATTATTTAAGTTTAAAATTTTAAAATTTAAGGTTATTTATCAATTTATCAATTTTAATTATATTCAGGATTTTAATTAATTTTAAATTAATTATATATAAACTTAATGCAATTATATATAATTAATTTAATATTTAATTAAATTGAAATGAGATTATAATTTAATTAGATGTTAAACTAAATGTTATATATTGGATGTTATAGGAAATTTGTAAATTTTGAATTAATAGTGGATTTAGTGTTAATATTATTATTGATACTGGAATTAATCTCTTTTATCAAACATTTAATTTAAATAGGACATGCACCTTATATTTGATGTACAATTGATAATCCATGGTATCATTGTGGGACGCAAACCCTAGGATAGACAAATAACATTAGAGTTCACTAGATCATGGTATCGTGTCGATAAACATGTCTGGAGTATTTGTACTTTTGTTGATGCAATAGAAGGAGGTGCTAAGATTTACGAGATGAAAAACCTAGAGGAGACTTGAAATGCTAGGGTTAGTGTCATTATGAGAGGACTAGGATTGGACGCAAGGAAACTATAGGGGGGGATATTTTCAAGGGTTTCTTTGGAAATCTTGTGCGAGGTAATATGGAAGAAGGATTGAAGTTGGACTTGTTGGTGTTGATTCCAACTTCTTGTAATACCCCATTTTGACCCTTAGGATATATTAGCTTTTAATGTAAATAATGTATACATGTGATGTATGTTTTCCTAGTGTGGAGCTCAAGGCCAAGGCCCCGCTAGTGGAAGCTCGAATTTTATTTAAAAGGCAAGCATTAGATATTATGTTACCCATGTGTTATTTAGCCATGGAACATTGTAAAAATGATGTAAATAAACATCATGCAATAAAATACCAAAACTGGCTATGGAAGCAGCTAATGAGAAGGGGCCATGTGTATCCACTAGGGAGTGGTGAGGAGGTTGTGGTATTGAACCATAGGTTTCCAAATGTCATTGTGAGAACCCACTTGACTTTCTTGCTGACATTTAATTCTGTTGTAAGGAAGTTTTTGAAGAATTCATCCCATGACTTCAATGGAGTATGGGCAGCCCAGAAATTTGTATGGCAGAGTATGGGCTCTGTTTTCTTGTACCACAATTCACTCTACCTCATGGGAATGTGTTTTTCATCATTCCCATTCCATTGTAGAACAACCTAGCATCATTTTTCATCCATTACGAATTCCTAACAGTGAGAAAAACTAGAAATCGCAACTTTGCAAGAACCCACGTTTTGAAGAGCCATAAACACCCAGAATTGATATTTGACAATAAAATCCAATGGGGGATCCATAGATATGAACCTTGGGGAAAAATTGAGAGTATTAGATACTTCGAAATCCATTGGAAAACCCAGTTTTTATAGCCCAGAAGTCTAGTGACGGGATGGAGTTATTTGATGATAGAATTGTGAGAAATCCAAGGGTGAATGTTTGAACAGAGGATTGGATTGCTTGAATTTAGCTTGAGATGTCTGTAGCTCTGTGGTTGAGCTCACTGGCTTAGCATCTTCCTCCTTCGCTTATTGCATGCTTGGTAAACCCAACTGTGTGTTGGCTTAGCATGACCGTTGAGTGAAACCATGGTTGTGAGTGAGCCTGCCTAGTTCCTCCTTAGTGGATACACAACCCAGCTCGGGGGTGATCTTTCAGCTGAAAGAATACAGGCTAGACAGAGATCTATGGTTGGGTGGAACGTTGCTTTCACATAGGCAGTTGTTGGACAGCTTCATCCCAAAGATAAGTAGTCTCTGTGGTTTAAATTATGATCATTATGTGTTATGTTCGGCATGTTCAATTATTCATGTTAATTGAATGAAATGATTATCTTAAACTAGTTGGCATGAAGCCTGTGCATAGCATGAGAGTGAGATTGATTATTGTATGATTGTTTCATTATTCTGCCTGAAAGAAATATATTGATGCATTCCAGTCTGTGTGTGTGTTAATATGTTTTTAATTCCGTTGTGTAAATTCAGTTTTTAATTCCGTTGTGTAAATTCAGTAGGCATTTGTGTTTATATTGAGTATGATTCTGCACTACATTTCAAGATAAGTATTCGTGTGGGTTGAGTTATGTTAATTCTATGCTCTGCAAGGTTTTAATTAATGACTGTTGTTTATATGTTGAATGCTTGATGAAATAGTGTGTGGATAGTGTGTAATTCTGTTGTGTTTATTAAGAATGAATTTGTACACAGAAGTTTTTCGTTATCATGAATTTCTTACTAATGAATGGGGTTGAGATTTCCAAATAAGCCCTGGTATGTTAGTCATGTTTCCTCTGTGATTTGTAATGATGGGAGGGGACGTGACACTTGTTGAGCCTTTTAGAGTGGCTAGGAGTAGCTTAGTACAATCCCTTGCTAAGCCATAATTGTTGGTTCGGGTTTTATTTCTTAAGGTGGATGCCCTAGCTAGGGATTGGATGTGTTAGAGAGTCATCACTTGTGATCAAAGTTGTGAACGTCGTATCTAGGAATATATCGCCTTGGGTCGGGAAAGAAACTTATCGAAAATGCTGGGAGAAATCAAAGATATTGCAACATTGCTTTTGATAAGCTTGAAGGACAAACTTGTACCAGCTTGTGATAAGTTGTTAGTATGTATTTATAACTTCATTCGTTGTACATACGAAGTGTACTTTGCTACCAAACTTCACACGTCGCAGGTCTGATTTTCAGCTTATGTTCTCACGATGATAGAGCAAATTCTAGTGCTAGTTATGTATGCCATTTAACATAATGAGAAGATTTTGTTGAGTTGTTGAGTAAATAAAAGAATAAGTCCATAACTATTAGAATGTTCACCTAAGAAAAACTTTCATATCCATTTAAGCGAAGAGTAATTTGTTTCCATGATTGGAATTAGTTTTAAATCTAATAATGAGTAAGGGGCATGTTCGCCCTAGTGTTGAACCTTTTTTTTTTTGGAAAGAAGGTTTAGTAGGAGGAAAGATATCAAGGGAGTATTAACGAGTAAACAACTAAATAGGCTCAAGTGATTTAAGAACATGTGGAATGCCAATAGAAGCAAGAACATATAATCACCCTATTGGATATAATACTTGCAGCAACTGTATCTGGTTGGACTCTTAATAGTCGTATCCGAATTTCATATTGAATGATAAATAAGAATTATATATTAGATGATGCTGATAAAATTACAATAAGATCGCCTTTATAGGGCTTGAGCAAGCATAGTGAAGGGTTATGCCCTTTCACTAGTAACCTAATAATCTATTAATTTATAAATAATAATATTAATTAAATATTCACAACATTGCCTTCCCCTTAGGAAAGCTTTGTCCTCAAAGCTTGAGTATTTTCCTAATGTCGTCCTTCATTCAGATTCGGTGTCGGTATTAGAATCAGACAAGATTTCTTGTGCAGAGACTTGCACTCCCTATCCATTAGTGATTCTACATTGTGTTGTCTGATTGTTCCTACATTTATGGCCTAGGGTCCAGTCATCACCGCATCGACGACATATGTTTTTCTTTTATCAGAGTAATTGTTAGATGACTTTGATCTATTTTCCATTTCATATGCATATTATTGAGGTTTGTGGCATTGATGGCCAGGTGACCAAGTATCTGCACATTACCTACATTGTGTCTCTTTTTTCTCGTCGATAATGGTTTTCGCCTCTTGTTTTTATTCCTTCCAATTTGCATTCTACGGATTTTGCTTTATGTCTTGCTACTTATACGTTAGGTATGTCATGTAAATTTAACTCCTTTTGGAGGTATGGTTTAAGACCTCCTAAATAGGTTTAGAGTCTTTGCTTGTCAGACAACCCAAATACTCGTGTCGATAAGGATTCCCACTAATGTGTGAATTCCTCCATGCTTCCAATCTCTTGTAATCTGGTAAGTTTACTAAAAAATTCATCTTCTTTGATTCATTGACACCTATTAAAAAATCATTTTTGAACAAGTTCCAGGTGTAGGAAAAATTGTCTCTCTTCCACCATAAGTACCAATTATAGGCGTACCCTTCCATATGCATTGACGCATATTTCACCTTCTCCTTGTCAGATTGAATATTGTAAATGTTGAAGTATTCTTCCGCTTTGTTTAGCCAAGCAACGCATTGGTCTTCACTTCCATTGTATTTCGACAACTCTATTTTTTCTTTAGGTGGGTACACTATGTAAGGGTGATATTGATTGCCTTTTGCTTTATGGTTTGATGGTGGATCGAAACTACTGGATGATGTAAGTGACATATTTGAACTGCTTCGTTGTTGGCGGTGATTTTTAGCTTTTTTATTCTCTACTATCTTACTGATAGCTTTTATTTTGTTGTTTAATCGTGCCTCCATATCTGGCAGTACTTTTGTTTCTATCTCTTGCTTAAGCGTCACATTGTTAATCTTTATTTCTTTTTGCAATTCTTCTTGATTCTTGGCAAGTGCTTCTTGTGTGAAAATATGAAATGAGGCATCTAGCATGTCTGGACGGCTGACTTGGTCTGTCTTAGGCATTAGTATTTGTAACACCTCCATTAATGTATTATGGTTCTGCGTCATGGTGCTCAAGTTCTGGGTTATGATGTTTATGTTTTGAGTCATAGCACTCATTTTGTCATCCAAGTCTTTTTGTTTTTCGTTTGGGATGCCAAAATTTTCATCCAGCCTTCTTTCTAGTACCAGAACAACTTTGTCTTTGATTTCTTTTTTAAGCACTGTATTGTTATTTTTCATCTCTTCCTTCAAGTTTTTTTGGTTAGCAACGAGGGATTTGATGTCCTTCTCCATTTTTTCGATTTGCTCTTTTAGTTCCGCCATGGTTCTTGATTTGGTGTGGGGAGGTGAATATTTGGGCCCAATTTTGGCTTTATGAGGGGTGGAAAAAATGATAATTTCTTTGGAAAGTGTTGAATCAATAATAATTATTATAGTAATAAGAATTACTATAAATTTTTGTGTAGTTAAATAAAAATAATAAATATTATATTCAATTATTTTTGTTATAAGGTGGATCAATAAAGTTTTAATAAAATATTTCATTACTTTTTTTTTGGTTTTGTTTTTGTGTAGGGCTACGTGGATAAGATTGGGAGTTGGCCGAGAGGACTGGCGTGAGAGCAGAAAGAGGTGGGCACAGTCGCAGTAGGGGGTAGCAGCGGCGTGGATGATAGGATGTTGGGCGCAAGGTGGAGCAATGTGTAGGCTGGAAAGGATGGCGTGGGAAAATGTAGGCAGGCGTAGGAAGGAGTGGTGTTATGTGGAGGGAGGGAAGGAGGAAGGAGCAGGGAAGTAGCATCATGAAAGGCGGGGATTGGGATAGGCGGTGGAAGGATGGGGAAGAGCACGATGGAGGGAGATGGTAGGGATGATGAGTGGGATGTGGTGGACGACGTAGTAGAGAGGGGACACGATGGTAGGGAAAGAAATAGTGCAGGCGGAGAGCATGCGGTGGGAGAGGAGGAGGGAGTGCGGTGTAAGTGGAGGGTTGCGTGAAGGGAATGGAGTGGCTGGAAAGGATGGCGTGGGAAAATGTAGGCAGGCGTAGGAAGGAGTGGTGTTATGTGGAGGGAGGGAAGGATGAAGGAGCAGGGAAGTAGCATCATGAAAGGCGGGGATTGGGATAGGCGGTGGAAGGATGGGGAAGAGCACGATGGAGGGAGATGGTAGGGATGATGAGTGGGATGTGGTGGACGACGTAGTAGAGAGGGGACACGATGGTAGGGAAAGAAATAGTGCAGGTGGAGAGCATGCGGTGGGAGAGGAGGAGGGAGTGCAGTGTAAGTGGAGGGTTGCGTGAAGGGAATGGAGGAGATGGAAATGGTGGGGAAAAAAGGAGGATGTGGAGGGATCTGGGTCATGAGAAAAGGAAGAGAGCAGAGAGGAGGTAGTGCAGAAACGCGCGGGAAGGGAAGAGTGAGGAGGAGGTAGGATGAAGCTAAGGGAGGACGAATGATGAACGTGGTATGAGCAGTGGAAAGTGAGAAGGGTGGTGAAAGAGCCGAATCCAAGCTTTGAGGGGAGGAGCCAAATCTCTGATACCAAATGCAGCAACCGTATCCGGTTGGACTATTAATAGTCGTATCCAACTTTCATATTGAATGATAAATAAGAATAATATATTAGATGATGCTGATAAAATTACAATAAGATCTCCTTTATAGGGCTTGAGCAAGCATAGTGAAGGGTTATGCCCTTTCACTAGTAACCTAATAATCTATTAATTTATAAATAATAATATTAATTAAATATTCACAACAATACTATAGAATTGCAAGATATGAGAATAATCGTCAAGGCGCAGTATGTGAGTATTATTATATGATCAGGATAAAAAGGCATCGATGAAAAGGAAGTGAACATAAGAGAACTAAAAGAAATAAGTGCATTTATATAAAGATAGGTGGTAGTTATAGTGGACACAAGTATCGACGTAGTTGGTGCATGGGTGATAATAGGTATGCATATCAAGATGAATACATTTATGATACATTGAGATAAACTACGAGTAAAGACAAAGGAGCAAGCACTCAATGAACCCGGTATACTAAAATGAGTAAGGGCATAGGATAAAATATTATTAAATGAATTAAAACATAAACAATGTGCGTATGGGCCACGTAATGTGAACATTAATATAATGCAATGGTGAAGGATATAATTCTCAACTGATATGGCGATCAATGTAATGGAAAACACTATGAAATAGAGGGTGATGTGCTTAAGTGTGGATGGTAAAGAGTAAAGCATGAGGAGAACCTATGCAATGGATTGTATCAACAAATAATGTCTAATGAATTTGCATGAGATGACATGTACATTAATGTATGAGAGATGGAAGTAGTATCGAAGGTAGAAAATGGAACTATTATCACGTTGGTGGATAGAGTTATGCGAGCAAAGTAACAAACTGATGAAGGAAAGAAGTTAGTAATATCATAATTGTGGGATAAACGGATCAGGATTGTCAGTAAGTAGTGTATAGTTAAATAATGAAATAGAAGCGGCATTATCATTAAGCCTAAAATGTGCAACACACATAGGTATAAAGGAACATATTGATGTGGTAACATGAAAATGTTTAGGGCATATATCATCCCTATTAGGGAGAGTATAATAACACAAGATATATATGTAAGTTAAGGATGAAAGAACGTGGCAAAGAAAGCGGATAACAACTATAGTAAAGGAACTTAGATCATAATAGAACAAACATGTGCACATGGTGACTAGTCATGGGGGTACATAAGATCAATTTTACTACCTCAAGTAAAGGCATGTTCTTCACCTTCACCTAGTAAAGACAGGTTAAGAGTAGATCGACAATGCATGGGGTTGTCAAATCGGAAAATTTATAAGGTCATGGTAACTTGACATTCATGGTGCATATGAGATGATGGTATTCTATAAGGGAGTGCGCTTGAGTTAAAAATTTAATCTATAACTAAAGGGTGTATTGCGAGATGCATGAGTTAGAATTCATAAGGAGCATTAAGTAATGATATGTAATTCAATGATGGGAAAAATGACGAGAGGGGTAAATTATGCATAAGGAGGATAAAAGGGTATAATATGAAAAGGAGTAAATAGAAATCATTAAAATATTAACCAAAGAGGGTGATATAAATAGAGGTCAAGCAAACAATATGTTAATGACATATAATTCCATATGAATGTTAGTAATAGAAAGAGAGGTGCAAAAAGGATGGAGTATTTCAATCCTAATTAGAGTAAAAGAGGTGAATGTATAAATAACATTAGATATCATCATAAGAAATGACATGACAAGCATGTAGATTAATAATTAAAATGCATGGTATCAAAAGTATGGCACATTACTAAGGTTACCAAGAAAGATGTGGCAATTATATTATGACATTATAGGAGTACTATAAGGGACTAATATCAAACAAATGGACTAGGTTAAGGTCTAGTGGGACCAATATAGCCCATGTTCTACTATCTAGGAAGATGTAGAGCCCCTGGGTCATGATATTTCCCACACTACTATGAGTATAACTTCGGGACAAAGTTTCCTGAAGGGTGGGTATATGTAATGCCCATTCTATCCTTATCACTTGAACTATCATTAATTGTTTGTATTTGCTTCTTATTGTGAAACTTAGTCAGTTTGATTACACTGTGGACATATGGATTTACTATTTTGCAGAGTTTACATAGATACAGGTGTGATGTTAATATGACAAATTATGTTCATTCTTTGACTATGTCTCTAAAATGAAAATTTAATAAATGATGGGTACGTGGATACCAAGCTAAAGTTATACGTTGCATGGATGGATATGATACCAGGTGCATGGTACATAGGAAAATCATTTTTCATTTACTGTTCATTAGTAATGAAATGTATATACATGTCAATGATTACACAATATTCCTGATCTTGTGATTGGAGACTAACCTACAGGTTAAAAGATCTAAGTGATAGCTGAGTCCTATGAGGTGGGAGTACCTCTGGGACATGAATTCCGAAAGATAAATGGTATGCAAGTGATGCTTTATTGTTTAGCATGATTATTGTGTTATTATCATGATGTGTGGGCATGTGTGGGGTTTTAGGAAACCCAACCGCCAAACTTGGTTATTCGATGAAAAATATTGAGTACAACAGTCACAACATAATCACTATGTCGATGTAGACATAGTCCCTTGTTCCATTAGGGGGGTGGAGGCATTACCCACCATTTTTCCCCAAAAATCAGAGTCATGGGATGGCTGTGCTACAACATGCTCCCCAAGGTGTGTGATGATGACAGGTGGGTTCCTACTGGGGAAGCTTGGTCGATGTAGTCGACACTTCTGATTACGGGTTCTAAATGGAGCCGGTCATGGCGTGACACTTCAGGGTAGTCTAATAAAGGAAGGATAGGATGTGGAAGTTAGATGTGAATTAGGTAGAAGGAGGTAGGTATATAGGAACGTCTTGGATTTTTTAGAGGGAACTTAACTAACTGTGTGTGTGTTGAAACCTATGTCTGATTCTTGTGTTGTAACTCAGTATATTACATTTGTGTCATAAATTATTATGATCTAAGTTAGTGGTAGTAGGTACCCTTCCTTGTAATTGATTGATTAAACTAATGTGAATATACAGATAATGATATGAAACCTTATATGGATAACTACTAAAAAAAGTAATAATGCTAAAGTAATTAGGTTATATGTATGCTTGTTCTACCTGCATGGAATATTATTATGATTAGTTAGCAAGTATGCTTATGCGAGATAATGTTGATTATAGTACATATTCGACCTGTGCATACACTGGCCACACATGCACACTTTGCACATGTACGCTAGTATCGATATATGAATACTAGACATGTTAAATAATTGTATAAGTTGTTATGAATAACTAAGTTAATTATGCGATGATCCAATAAAGATAATGAAAATTTAAGTTGTTAAGTATATGTGAACATTGTAATAAGCAATTGATTAAGTATCTTCAATTAGAATTGTCGTAAGTAAATTATCGTGAATAAAACATAAATATTGTTCCATATGCGTTAGTAGAATTGTATTGTTTAATCGTTATCAAGATTGTTTAAAACCCTTAAGGGTGCTTTGTTTACAAATATAAGCATGTTGTGTTGGTACTAGGGTACTTGTCGGTTAAACAAATAAATATTATTATTGTTTATTAAACAATAATTATTATTATTTATTATTATAATTATTATTATTTAATTAATGTTAATGATAATAAAATTGTCATTTACCATAATATATAGAGGAACAAATCAATTATTATAAGGATTATTGAGTAAAGTAATTAATCAAAGTATTAATCAAAGCATTTGTGAAAAAGTTAAAAAGAAATATTTAAAAGATGAGATAGGATGGCATTAAAGTAATAGAGTTATTAATTTATTACCATTGATCCAGATGGGTAATACATTTAAGATACTCACCACTACCGACTTGAAAATTCAACACTAATAACTATTACATTATTATTTTATTCAAACGTATTTAATGCTAAAATAGTGAGTGGGACTAGTAATTAACCCTCCATCTCGTGAAAATCCCAAGTGAACATATCAAAGATTTATTAATGAATGTGCAACCAACTCACCCAACTAAATTAATTGACATTTATGCTATTGAACTACTCTAGAAAATAGGTACCTAAAAATATATTATTTTATTAGGACGGAAATAAATGTTTTGGGATTTGGAGTGATTTGATGGTTGCCGTGGAGTAAGATCGAAGGTTGAGTAGGATGAAAAGAGTATTTAGGAGGAAATAAAGATAGATGGGAGAAGGGGGTTCTCGGCGGAAGAAAAAGGAACACTATGAAGGAATGATGGTTTTTTTTTAGGGGAAGTCTTCGAGGAGGGGGACAACTCGGGGTTTGGAGGAAAGGAGGGATTCAAGAGAAACAACAGAGGAGGACTGTTTCTTATTGTTGAGGGAAATACTGAACTCATTGGACAGGTTGTACTCAAGTTTTGGGCTCGGGGGTCCAAGAAGAAATTCTTGGAGCTAGGAAGTCGACGAGACTTTCCTAGTTGGCAGGGTGGAAAACCTATTTTGGCGAGTTGAATTTTCTGCTGCTAACCTGCAGGTATTTTAATTGTATGTAAATTCAATATTTTTCATTTAGAAAATGATATAAAATACATGTAACCTGTTGAAAATAAATATAGATAGGACAGATGCTGCTTATAACTGTTCATAGTTGATATCTACGTGTTAAAATTGCTATCTATATAAAAAAAAGTATTTTTCTTCTATATATATATATCATAATCCAAATATTTGACAATACCATTGAATGAAAGAAACATAAGGACTCAAACAAAATAACTTTAACAATATTTTAAAGTGCAAAATTTCCATTAAACAAATTGAGGACCTAGTGAGGTCCTTACACATATCGTGAAAATACCAAGTGAGCATATCAAATATTTATTAATGAATATGCATCCAACTCACCCAACTAAATTAATTGACATTTGTGCCATTGAACTACTCGAGAAAATAGGTACCTAAAAATATATTATTTTATTAGGATGGAAATAAATGTTTTGGGATTTGGAGTGATTTGATGGGGGCGGTGGAGTAAGCCCGAAGGTTTAGTAGGATGAAAAGAGTATTTAGGAGAAAAAAAAAGATAGAGGGGAGAAGGGGGTTCTCGGGGGAAGAAAAATGAACACTACGAAGGAATGATGATTTTTTTTTAGGGGAAGTCTTCGAGGAGGGGGACAAATCATGGTTTGGAGGAAAGGAGGTATTCAGGAGAAACAACCAAGGATGACTGTTTCTTATTTTTTAGGGAAATACTAAACTGGTTGGACGGGTTGTACTCAAGTTTTGGGCTCGGGGGTCCAAGAATAAATTCTTGAAGCTAGGAATTCAGCGAGACTTTCTTAGTTGGTAGGGTGGCAAACCTCTTTTGGCAGGTTGAGTTTTCTGTTGCTAACCTACAAGTATTTTAGTATTTTACTTGTATACAAATTCAATATTTTGCATTTAGAAAATAATATAAATTTTGTAACCCATTGAAAAGAAATATAGATAGAACTGATGCTGCTTATAACTGTTCATAGTTGATCTCTATGTGTTAGAATTGATGTATATATATAAAAAAAAAGTATTTTACTTCTATATATATATATATATATATCATAATCCAAATATTTGACAATACCACTGAATGAAAGAAACAAAAGGACTCAAACAAAATAACTTAAGCAATATTTTAAAGTGCAAGATTTCCATTAAACAAACTAAGGTCCTTAGAACCACCAACTAGATCAAAAAAATCAAGGAATAATTATGGAGGCCATCCATCCAATCCCGATATTTTATCCCTTTGGAACACTTTGAGAGCACATAATAGTTCTTCACCAGTCACCTCCTAGGATAACAAATCATTATTCTTAAGGGACACCATATGAGGGAATCTCTTGATTATCTAAATCATTCCCAACATATCTTGGTTTTCTTGCTCAGAATGTAACCTTTGAAAGTGAGCAATCTCTAGGTTAAATAGATTATTAAAACCTCTTACGACAATACCTCAAGAGTCTTGAAGCTCTCATATAGTATTATAATTCTGTCAATGAGCTGCCACCTTTTGGAAGAATTTGGTGTGTTGATCACCAACCTCCAAACATAAAACCCTTCTTTTCAAACTCCATTCAACTTCAAATTCCTCTAGGATGGTATGCTTTTCCTTCTCACGGGAAACTATCTCTTTCCTACATTCCTTTGAAGAGAATACAATCAGGTCACCATAGTATAGACACTCCAACTCCTTCTCTACCTTTACCAAATGTGTTTCTCTTTCCCTCCACATCAACACAAATTTCCATTTAACTACATGCTCTTATACTAGTATCTCAAATTATTTTCCATATGAACATAGGCACTATCATTTCCACCAACAATGATATGCCGCCAATTCGACATAAATAGGGCTTGAAATTGTGGAGAATTATCCTAGTCAGAGTTATACTTGAAAGGAGAACCTGGGTTTTCCTCTGGTTCCCCAATTTCTAAGAATATAGGGAAATGATCGGAGAACAAACAAGGACCAACCCAAGATCTTAAAGAAGGCAAGCTAGAAGCTAAACTAACATGCATAAAATAACAGTCAAGTCTCTTGAAAATACCTTGGCCTCCAGAGTGTTTATTGGTCCATGTAGGTTTGATGACCATTGGCTTTACATCCAACCAATTGTTGAATTCAAAAAGATCCCTTATGACATGGCCTAATGGATCGAATTGAGTTGCTTCCCCCAGATTTCATATACCGCTAAAGTCACATTCAGATTACCTCCTACTATGATATTTTATTCCTTATAATAATTTCACGAGAGCATGGATGTCCAAAAATCTACCTTGTCCTCATACGATCCATAAATATTAAGGATAAAGAAACTCCTATCAAGTTCAACACAAAAAAATTCAACCCCCAAAACAAGTCTTCTAGCAAGAGAGTTTTAAATCTGCAATTTCCTCGCAAACGCAAAAACCAACCCTCCTGATCTACCCATCACATCCACAACCAAAAAATACATTTGAGGAAAAAATTTCTCTAGAACCGCCATAGCCGCCAAACCCACCATCATCGATTCCTGGCACAACAAAATATCCAGTTTCTCAACTTCCACCAAACACTTGAGGGCATTTATTTTGGATTTCCCTCCTAGTCCATGAACATTAATTGAGGAAAGATTCATTAAGGAAACCACGTTGGGGGTTTTCCTTCTCTAATAACCCTGTAAATTTTCATCTGTCTTCCCTGTGATATTTCACGCCTAGCCTTTTATTTTGCAAGGAACATCTTATATTTTTGACTTGCTTTACCTGGAATTGAGCCTGATATTTCCTCCAACTCTAACCCAAGTCCTATCAAGAGAGTTCCATTTTTCCTTGAGCAGAGGAGGTATGGACCTCGCATACTATTCCCTAAAGAGATACCACCTTTCGATTCCAATGAGGTCTTCGAAGACACTTTCAGGGACGAGCCACTTCCCATCCCTATAACTAGGTCTTCTTCCAAAATAACTCCTTGAATCAAACTCAACGACCGAGCCTGGAGATTTTCTTTCCCACCATCCTCCTCTTCTACAATTGTTATCCCCAAACAACTAGGTCCCAATCCCTACCTTGAGCCTTGTACCTGATCCCCACTATTCTGCCACATCTTCACAACTTTCTCCAACTGGATGTTAGACATCTCAACCCCTTCCATTAACTCTGAAACTAGTGGGAATTTGACCTCGAAAACATGTACATCAGAGGGTAGGAATTCGTCGCGAATGATCTCAAATTCGTGGATCGTCTTCTCTGCCACCTTACGTTTATCACCATGCACGACACCAGCCAAGTTTACATAATGGGAATTATTGTCATCACCTACTGGCGCTTACTTTCTTTTCAAGATTTGTTTTTTAAATTTCAACAAGCAATCAACCACCACATGCTCGTACAAATGACACCAGGAACATCTAAGTGGGACATGTAGATAATCTAGGTGTTGCGTAAAAATGAAACTCTCCCACCACTAAATCAATGGACTCGAACATACCAAGTCTAGCATCAACCTCCACCAAGATTCTTTCCATTGAACGACGCTACAAGTTGAACATGTCTGCATCCACCACCAAAAATTTACCAATTGCATCTCCGATGTCCTTGAAGCTTTCAGACGACCAACAATCCTAGGGTAGGCATGACAATTTTACCTAGATCATAAAGGAGTCCAACGAGTCTTTTTGAGGATCAAACAGAGGGTGCCATGGTTTAAGAGTGAGAGGACTAGAGCCATTTAGCCACTCTCTATGTAAAATGCTTTCATATTCCTCCTGGATTTTGAATTCAAATCCCAACCACCCCTTGGTCAAAAACAAAACTTTCGACAGTTCTTCAACTGCATGCCTCCAGGCCACCTTCACCCAACTCCTCACTAAATCTTCAAAGAAATGCCAACCAAAAAATTTTCCATTCAACATTCTACTAGTAAAACGAGGAATATCCATCACCGAAATATCCTTTCCCACCACCAGTTCTAAGTTGTTACCTCTATTCAAAAGAACCTTCCTTTTTTTCCATCCCACAGCACCACTACTCGTCTTAGCAGAGAACACTTCCAATTTGTTTAACACCAGACCACTTCCAATGAACCCACCACCTTTAGGAATAGTATCATATAAGGGGACACCATCAATAGCTCCTACCGCCATAGATCTAGATCCATCATGATCCAAAGAGGGTCTTATCTCATGACTAGAACCAACATGAAACTTTGCATGCGATCTAGGGTGGCCGAAAGTGGGTCTCATGTACCTTCTTTAGAGGTTGTTGTCATTCCATGAGGGTTAGTTATTACCTCATCTACCCATCCACCCAAATGATTGCCAATATTTGTACTAGTTTCCCAGGCCGCTGCTTTCCCAATGGACTCTCTTGGATTCAGTGCTGCCAACCTCACCTGCACCGGAAAAGAACTGAACAGTGTGAAGAATCTTCCTTCTAACAGCCCTTCCTACCTCCTAATGAGGTTTTCAAGACCCCAACTACCTCCTAGCTCACACACCTTTCAATATTTAGGTGGTTGATATTTGACTTCATCGTCTGAGCATAAAATGCTAGAGATCTGCCCTGAATCATCCGAATAGTCTACCAGCTGACTGCATACTTCCTCCATAGCTAAATGTTGGTTACACCCTTCAAAAATTTTAAACCCTAGTCTGGTTCCTCAAAACCCTATCCATGCGATCCTGCATCATGCCAACTTAAATTTAAATACTACAATGAATTTTATAAAATATATTTATTGACATAAGCTTGCCTTATCCATTTAATGCAAATTTGTGATAAGAACAACACACATATATGATGTTCTATACCACATAACACCGTGTATTTTAGATATTTGATAAGTTTGTGAGTTATCTATTGTGAAATTCGGTTTAAAAAAACACAGTGTTTTATTTTTTCTTTAATAAACATATGATTGCATCAAACTAACTTTGTTTGTTTGATTGAACTTCTTCAAGAGCAAGGTCAAATTGAAGAGTCTACTCACATTGGGAAATGCCTTGTAACTTGGGAGATGGAAGGAATCATGTTCATGTTCAAACTATTTTTTAAATTAAAACAATCTTGAAATAGTTTAATCAATCCATTTTCAAATTGAAAAATTCAATGGAACTAAAAGTTGGACTAGACATTAGTTCCATAAATCTATTGAGATGATATATTCCATGCCTCTTCAATAATGTTCTCTAATATGTTCCAAAATCTCTCAACCACTTAGTTTTTCACATACACACATGGTGGAGGAGGTAGGTTGGGTTTAGTTAGATTTCTCAATAACCCTTCCCATTATAGCTACATCCACTGTTGACTTATAGTGAGTGATATTATAAAAAACACTTTAATACATTCATAAAGATGCACTTGACAAAAAAATTTCACCATCTTTCATATAAGCTAGAAGGAATAACCCTAGAAATATAAGGGTGGGAATGATGGTAAAAACTCATTATCAAAACATTCCATCTAGATGCTATTATTGTTTTGGTTACAATTATTCAATTAAATGGCACTAGAAAAAAAAGTAAAAGAAAGGAAACTGATTTTGATACTGTACTTTGAAATGAGAAATAGTTAAAATGTTGTAAAGTACTTAAAAAATTGACATACACGGAGGAAAATGTATCCAAAAAAGTTATAGATATTATCCAAGAATTATAACCAAGTTCTCCAAAATAGAATAATTAGCCTCGAAACAATCAATGCTATTATTTTTTTGGTTACATTTTATCTAGTTAAATTACACTTGGGAAAAAATAAAAGAAAGGATATTGAATGAAATCGGTCCATGACATGGAAAATAATTAGAGGTTGTAAAATGCTTACTAATATCACATCTAAGGGGGGAAATGTATCCAATAAAGTTATAGATATTAACAAATAATTAGAACCAAGTTCTCCAAATTAAAAATAGTCAAAGATAGTAAAGATGAAAGCATACCCATCATGCCTAGACATGTTCCTTCTCTCTCCTTTGGATTGGTTCTTTGGATCGGTGGTGATTAGTCTTTGGATTATCTTGGACATGGTTGATCTCGATTTGGTCTTCATGGTGTTTTCTGTTTTCTTTTGTTATAGGGAGGTTGTGTTGTCTTTGGATTGGCTCCTCCCGGTTCTACCTCTTTCTTCATTGAATTGGTTGTAATGATTTATTTATATATATTTTTAATGAATATATAACTATTTTTCTGTTGGAAAAAAAAAGCAGATGTAGCCATAACTTCCCTTGGCGTATTCTACTCATTATAAACTTTATGCATTTATACACCGGTGGCACGAACATTCTGAGAAGATCAGAAAGACATCTTGCTTCTTTACTTGCTTGCTATTAGATGTTCCCAAGTTGACACCATATTATATATTGAGGTCCCCCATGTTGACCCCCGGATGGGGTGGATATTCTTTAGGTTGTAACGAATATTATAAAAAAAATCAAAATACCCACCCCTATAAAAAAAATACAAAAGAAAGAAATAACTAAGCCAATGAACATGTTAGTAACCACAAAAAAATATTTATGCAAGCTGTCAATGAGATTAACGGTGAAATAACAAGCAAAACAAATCACAATTGTGATGTGAATATGGCAAGGTTGGTATATTTAGTTATAAATGTGTTAAAAGGATGAGGAAAGAACAAATTTGCATCCTTGAAAAACAATAATTGAATAGATACCTCCACATGGTGTTCTTCAACTTGATGATTAATATCAAGTTGAAGAAGTCGAGGATAGGTGTTGAAGTAGGGTACCTAAATTGTTTGAGTTATAATGTTCATTTGAACTAGCATAATAGTAAAGTCACTTTTTTTTTACTATTAGTTTAATTTATGCTTTTTAATCTTTAGTGTTGTAATAAAGATTTAAAATACATTTAAGTCATTTTTCTAGGGTTGATGAATCTAGGATCTTTGATGTATCTAGGTTTTATGGTTAGGATTGATGCACTTAGGTTTATGTATTTTGCTATAAAGAGAGAATGGATCTCTTCTTTTTTGAGCTGAGCCATAAACAAAAAAGAATAATACAAAGTAAAAAGTAAATATGAGGGAGATCTTGTAAGTTTGTCGAGTGTTTGTGGAGTAACAAAATAATACAAAGTAAACAAAAAAGAATAATACAAAATAAAAAGTAATAAATATTATGTCGGCCATAAACAAAAAAGAATAATACAAAGTAAAAAGTAAATATAAGGGAGATTTGATCATTCTCGACTTTTGATAGAGCCTAGGATTTGGATCTACGCTAGTGTAATACACTAAATTAATACCAAGAAATATTTATCTCTTAAATTCTCTCTTATGTTTTTGGTTTCTTTGTGTTAAATATTCATTATATGATATTAGAGCCACACTAAATGGAAGTTGAAATGAGTGAAGGCCCAAGAACTACACAACTCAGTAAGAGACCAAGGAATTGATTTTAAATAAACATTGAGAACTGAAAATGCTTTTGGGCAAAGAAAGCTAAATGTAATTTGTTGTTAAGTTTTTAGTCATATTTTTATTAAAAAAGAAATGCTAGCTTCATATTTTGGTTTTGAAAGACAAACTAAATTCTTTTTTTTTAATTTAAAGATAAATTTGGTAAGTTTTAAAGGAAAAAAAAATAAATTATTATTTGTTTGTTCATTTTTTGTTTCTCAGCGAATGAAAAGAAAATAAGGAAGTTTTTTTGGTTCTTATTGGGAATGGGTGGTAGTCTTCTCCATAATAAGCTATCATATGATCATAAAAACCCTTACATACACAAACAAATCTAGATTGACCCATATGAATCATGATCTATGCTCTATAGATCCATTCAAACACAATTGCAAGTCATATGATTTGTATAATTGATAGTACAATGCTAAGAGAGGTAAATAATACATGTCTGGACATTTTATGACAATCAATAATGAAAACTGTTACAAGACTACCTGTTCTGTTATTCAGAATGTACACAACATAACGAAAATAAAGCCAAAAAATGTCTCAGCGAAATTGAATCTAAATGAATAGAATGAAATCTATTTATCCCCACCAACGCACATACACAGAAAAATTTACATGCTCAAATTATCTTATTCTCTTCTCTTTTCTCTTTTCCTTTGCTTTTCTCTTTTTCTTTGCTGACTGTACTTTCCATGACTTCTTCTTCTACCCTTCTCTTCTTCATTTCTCTCTCTTTATTTTTTCCTATCTATCTTCCATCGCCTTCACTAGATGCTTCTCAGACTCCGGCCTTCTGTTCTTCTTCCATGCAGCTCTGGCAGACACTGACCTATACTCTTGCGGCGTATCACCCTTTACCCTACGGCCCTCCCAAACTGTGCTGTTTTGCAACTCCGTCGAGCTCTGCAATAAGAATTTTCCCGTTCAAATCTGATGACTGTGATTTGTCTGGATGATCAATCGGACTGCCATGATGCTCCTGCATAATAAAAACAATTGCCTAAGTTAGAAATTGGCAATTCGTACAACTTTTACAAATGATTAGAAGAAGAAATTACTTGGTTTGTGGATAGATTCAACCATCTAACAATCATATTTTTTTCTATTTGACTTTGATCGTGCAAAGCCAACCAGTAATTGATTGGAATTTGTTAGATTGGACATGTAGGTAGATATGCAACATATTTGTGCTGTTTTTAGAAGGAAGGATTACATGGAGGTTGAATTTTGGTGTTTTAATGGTTAGTATTTGGTATTTTATCTAATTATTTGAAAATATCTATATTATTAGCAATTGCCTCAGTAGGGTAAAAGGAATGTTGAGACCTTTGATTAACTAAGGGAAGCACTCACATGATGTAAACACTTTCAAAGTAACTAAGAAAATCCAAAACAATCTTTATGAAATTGGAAAACTCCAATGTGAGAAAATGAGATGTAAAACACAATAATTAAATTCCAAAACCATACCTACCTTCTACGACCCTACTGCAATGAAGAAATATCTAGTATTTTATTGCTAAAACTAAATATCAAAGTAAGACAATAAATTACAACTCAACACTCATAGTAATTAAGTAGAGGGGGAGGAGGACACTTCTCTTCATTAAATGTATGCTTTGCAATATACAATGCAAGAAGGTCTTTATATTGAGAATATATGATTAATTACATAAGAATTCACTTTAATTTGAGGCAATTTAAGATTATATTTTTTTGTTATAAAAGTGTTTTTTTTAACTTATGTAGTTTTTGGGAGACTTATAAAAAGATAAACTTTGTTGAAAAGAACTTGATTTGAAAATCTAACTTAAAAAACATATAGTACGTGATTCTCTAAAGTATCTATTTCATTTGTGATCTTCTTTATGTTGTAGGTATTTTTTTAACTTCAAAATATGAAATAGATGATTGTTTAAAGTATACCATTTCATTTGTCATCTGCTTTATTAATGACTGTGACACTCATTTGTCATTATATGTTGATGGTTTCCATTTAATAATGATACATTTGTCATTTATATAATGCATGAAGTCCATGAGTAATTATTAAAAGTAAATCAAGATTATTTTTTAGAGTAAATGACATAAAATATTTATTTTAAAACCACAATAGATCATATTTTAATTTTTTTACATCTCCAAAATTTTGATTCATGTTGGTTTTAAATTTTTTTATGGAATATGGATATTGTGCAACTCTAAAAAAATAGCTATGTTGTAAGTATTTTTTAACTTCAAAACAAGAGTAAATAATTGTCTAAAGTATACCATTTCATTTATCATCTCCTTTATTAATGATAGTGTAATCCATTTGTCCTTATAAACTTATGGTTTCCATTTGCAGTGATACATTTGTCATCGATATAATGCATGGATGAAACCATGACAATATCCATATGTGAGTAATTATTAAAAGTAAATCAAAATTATCTTTTAAAGTAAATGACATTAAATAGTAATTCTAAAATAAATTTAGAACTCTAAATCTAGATGAAAATAGCCTAACATAAACATAAAAATTACCACTTTCAATTGTTCTAAAGAGTTGGCACATTACATAATGAAACTAAAATGCTAACTTAATAATATTGAGTATTAAAGAAATTTTTTTATATAACCAATCAAATAAATTAAAATTTAAAGGAGTGAATAATTATAGAAAGAAAATCAATTAAATGACTTTAAAATCTAAATCTAAATTAGAATGAACATTAAGATAAAACTTACCACTTTCAATTGTTTCCGGCCCATTACATATCAAAATTAAAGTAATAAAATGTATATATTTTTATCTTATAGTATGCTGAAAACAAGATATTGAAAGGACATATGTAATTGAGAAGACTCTAATTCAAAACTTTAAAATAAAACCAATAAACTAGTTAAATTAAAATAAAAAAAATTAACATCATTCAAACCAATTTATCCTTTTTAACTCATTGTTGCAAGAATAGAAAAAGATTAAGAAATATCATCACAAAAATTGGAACACCTTCATTCCACTCGAAAAAATCATTGCATCAACCATGTTTTAAGGAAAAGATCCAAAGGGATTAGCACAATCCTCATATTCCCTCATTCAATGAGATCATGACTTCCATAGTAACAACAGTTTCAATGGCGCTTTCTGCATAATTTCCTTCTTCCCATATCTCAAAGAGAGCTTCTTTAATGTTGAGAATATTTTCAAGGGAAAAATCTGTTTTTTCCTGTTTGGACTGAAGTGCTCACTTGATGTTGACATCGAATGTTTTTAATCCCTCTTAGTGTTTGATAGATTTTGGTTTAAGATTGGTATGTTGGTTTTAATTTTTTCACCTTTTTGTAATTTAAAATTGAACTGACATATGTTGCATAATAACTATTTAATTTTGTTTGTTGTCACTTAACTTTGTTATTCTCATTGAACTGGACTATAAAGCACCTATTTACTCTTAGTGCAACAAGAAGACACCTAGAACACATTAACTTTGTAATATGGACAAGAAAACAACCCTTGAAGTTCAAAACACCACATATGAGAGATACATTTGGTTGTCATTTCGTAAAGGGTCTCTTGGCATAGTGATGGCCATTGCATCAATTCTCATGGACTAAAAGGAAAATGGATCATATCTTACAAGAAAAATGTACATTAAGATTGACACATGCGAGTGCTATAGAGAGGTTATACCAGATACCCCAACTTGAAGAGCATATTTTTGCGAGTGTTGCATAGCGGTCATACCAGATCCCCCAAATTGAAGAGTATCTTTGTTTTTACTTTTTTCAAAGAATGGACATCCTAGCTGAAATCTGAAGCATCAAATCAAATCTAAATGTAAAAACTTCTACAAGGTTGAATGAGTTAGAGACAAACCTGAATTCCTATTTGAACATAGGATTTGTTGCATACCAAATCTTGTTTACCCAAATCCTCACAGGCATTTTTTTCATTGGTTTCAGCTATGCAAATTGTATGTTATCAAGTGAGATGGAATACCTAAGGCTGTGTATTTTGATAAGATCACAGCTAGGTTGAAGAAACTCAACTATGGAGTCAATGTTGATAACTGTGACGATGTGCTTGTTGCACATAAGGTTTGCACAAGGGTTTACTGTGAACAATATATTTTCAACGGGAAATTATAATGCCATAAGGCATCATTCCAACAGTCCACCGACTCAATATCTTCTTCTTCTCTCAGAACCATCTTCTTCTTCTCTCTCAATATATATATTTTGAATGAGGATTTTTCAGACCCCATCCTCCCAACTCCTTTGGGAGAGCTAATTTATCCCAAGCTATCTAAGCAAATGACTTACCTTCAGGGAATCCCTTCCAGAGAAAGCTGTAGCATAGATTTCTAATTTGATTTAATGTGTTGACATGAACATAGAATAAGGAAGTCCAGAAAAATGGAATGGATTCTAGAACAAGTTTTCTCATAATTTGTCTCCCTCTTCTAGAGAGCCATTTGTTGCACAACAACAATAATTTGATTGTAACATTGCTAATAGATTAAATATTCTCATAGAATTTATTGCAAACTACCATTGACTATACATGGTTAGATTTGAAAATTTCTTGAGGTATTGGGACACTTTGAAAATTTTGATAACTTTGTGCTATATACCATAGTTAAACAATAGTGTCAATATACCATAGTTAAACAATAGTGTCATGACAAATTTTTCGATTATCTATGGATTAAGACTTACGCAGGATTCAAATGTTATGCCAGGGGAACTATTTTAAGATGCCACATGTAATTCAAACATTTGTTCCATTCAATTAAACCAAGAAGGATACAAGGATGAATGTTCATTTTATATTATATGCAAGTATATACTTTTGTTAATTGAATACACTTTCAATATTATTTCCGCTCAGTGAGTCTATTGCTACATTGTTGAAATACATGTTCAACCGTATAAACTATGAATACATTGTTGAAATACATGTTCAACCATATAAACTATGAATTCAATGTTTGGGATTATTTTTTAACTTCTTTACAAGAATGTTATAATTATTGGAGGTATATGATATTTACTCGTGAGCCCTTTAGTGAAGTTTGAGCACCTAACGAAAAAGTATGACCATGCATCTCCATTTTCTCCAAATATAAAATCATACTTCTCTATATTTTCACTTTTCCTTTGAATTTTCTTAACTACATTACAAAATCATACTTCTCTGTATTTTCACTTTTCCTTTGAATTTTCTTAACTAAATTGTAGTTAGTCTTTATTTTCACTTTTCCTTTGAATTTTCTTAACTACATTGTAGTGAGTCTTTAGGATATAGTGATGATTATTAATTGATTCTTTCTAAAGCTAATGAAGAATATCTTTTTTTAATTTGAGAAATTTAATTCATGTCTTGTAATCTTCATTTGATTTGAAATTTGGATGGGAAATAAACATAAAGGATGGAAATCATTTAAGGAGAATTTTGTGAAGTGTTAGAGACACGTATCTAAGAAAGAAGCAACTTATTGAGAAAAGGAAGAATTTTGTTAAGGAGATAATTTCCAAGCAATAGGACTAGGGAAAATGGTGAAATTGGCTAAGGGGTGAATCACTGAGCATAAGAGGATTGAGCTCGATAGGGCACACTGGCTTAGTGCTTGGAGACAAATATTTGATAGTGAAAGCACGGTGCGCTTGTGAAGCATGAAATTGGTGTTACTAAAAAAATTGAGTTGTGTCCATCGAACAAGTAGGAAAATGATTGCATAGGAGGCAAGTGAGCCTAAGAACATTTGGCAATGTAAATTATTTATCCATAACCCTATGAACTCCAAAACATGAAGGAAGGGGTGTGTCATTGGCGCAAGGGGGGGGGGGGTCTGGTCGAACCCCCTTGCTTAACAATGATACACAATAAACACACAAATGCGCTCACAAAGACAGGATGTGAACTGGAAATGCCATGAAGTTGGCTTCTATTACTTGAATCAAATTCAATGTTACATACAAAGCAAAATAAAACAAGTCGGCCTTAGCCTATTACAGTAAACACCAATAAAACTCTATTCTATCGGTGTGTTACTACCCTTTGTGTGTGATCCTCTCAGTATCCTGATCCTCTAAACAACAAAAGAATGATCTTCGGATCCCTCACTATGTGCCTCCGCACCAATATTCTACTCTGCTCCACTGTGGTTCCCGAGGTCCACCCTGCTGGCTTCCTCGAGACGTCCTTCCCTATCCACCGCTCTACCTCTGACCCGACGGATCCTGTAGTTGTCAGCGCCCCCTGACCATGCTGCACAAACTCCTCCTGTGGTGACACCTGGACTAGTTTCAACTACCTTCTTAACTTCCATAAATTCCTCAACAACCCTCAACGCTTGTAGGTCGATTACCTCGACTACAACGCTTCTCTGACTTTGCTACAGTTTTCGGTCTTGTCATTGTCCTCTTTCGACTGATCTGCACTCCACCGCGTAAGCCATTTTAACTTGTCGATTCTCGACTTAACTCGTCGACTTTACTTAGTCTCTACGGCTGCCTTTTATTCTGCCCCGTCCTCCACGCTTGGCCTATGCTGCACTTCTTTTCGATGTCGCATCTCGACCATATTGTCTACTTTCAACTCGTTCGACTTCCGCATCCTGTTGACTATACTTCGATAACTTCTGCTCGAATTCCTGGCTTCGACAACCAGTTTTCTTTGCACTAGTGGTCGTCGACAATCCCCCTGGTCGACCTCATTCTATTGATCATCTTCGACTGTTTAGCCTAGGCCCCGATGCCACTACATCAGTCTCCCCAGGTGAAAAAGAACTCAACTGCTCTGTCAGTATTCTGTATTCTTCCTATGAAATACATTTCGCCTCATTCATCTCATCATTTCTCCATCAGACCAAGTATTCCTTCTTCCACAAACTCCTTGTGCATCCAACTTTGCGCTCCTCCACCACTTCAGCGATCTCTTCCTCGTGTCAATTTGGAATTTTCCCTGTCCAGTTGATATTTGACACCTCTGTGCTACTGCTTATTGAACCTTCTTCATACTTGTACAGATTTGAGACATTGAACATACGACAAATGTTCAATTCTGTCGGTAGGTCAAACACATAAGCATTGTTTGAAATATTCTTCAGAATCTTACATGGTCCAATCTTCTTCAGCTTCAGCTTGTTATATGTTCCTGTCGGGAACCTCTCTTTCCTCAAGTACACATAGACTAAGTCACCATCACTGAACGACTCTAGCCTCTTCTTTCTGTCAGATCTTAACTTATATGTCACGTTTCTCTTCTCCATGCGCTTGCGTACATGTTTGTGTACTTCTTTCATATACTCTATGAATGTTTCTGCATCCGCACTCTTTCTGATCTCTGTTGGTATCGCAACCAAATCTACCACACCATGTGGGATTCAAACTTGAACAATATGGAATGGTCTCACACCTGTCGACCGATTCACAGAGTTGTTATATGTGAATTCTGCTTGTGCCACATTCTCCCACTTCTTGGTTCTGTCGGCCGTCAAACACCTCAGAAGGTTTCCCAAACTTTTGTTTACTACCTCGATCTGTTCATCAGTCTATGGATTAAATTCCGAGCTAAACTACAAATTCGTGTCCAGCTTCTTCCACAGGGTTCTCCAGAAATGACCCATAAACTTGGTATCTATGTCCAATGTTATACTCTTTGGTAACCCATGCAATCTGACTATTTCCTTGAAGAATAGTAAAACAATGCTTGTGGCGTCACTTGTCTTCCGACATGGAATAAAGTGTGTCATTTTTGAAAATATGTCGACTACAAAAAAAATTGAGTCGTTACCTTGCTGTGTCTTCGACAATCCTAGCACAAAATCCATGCTCAAGTGCTCCCATGGGACATTCAGTACTGGTAATGGTGCATACAACCCTGTATTATGACTTTGTCCCTTTTCCAACTGGAAATTTCAACACTGTCGTACCCACTTACTGACATCTATCGCCATCCTTGGCCAATGGTATTTTTCATTGACCAATGCCTTGGTCTTGTCGATGCCAAAATGACCTGGTAATCTGCCACTATGCAGTTCTCGGATTAGGTTCTCTCTTACGGATCCCATGGGAATACACAACTATTGTCCCTTGAATAGGTATCCCTCTTGGATAAAATAACCAAGTATGGAGTTTTGTCGACACTCCATGGTTCACGACTAGCCTTCCATGCTTTCGCAAAATCCTCATCGGTCTCATACTTTGTTTTCACCGACTCTATTCCTGTCACCTGAATTGTTGTCGTGTTCAGCAATGCAACTCTTAGACTCAGTGCGTCGGCAACCTTGTTTGATTTGCCCGACTTATGTCGCAACATGAAGGTATATCCATGCAGGAATCATTTCATGTGCCGCTGATTCAATTTCGATTGAGTATTCAAATACCTCAGTGCTTGGTGGTCTGTATAAAACACAAACTCTTTGGGAAACAAATAATGCCTCCACTTCTTCAATGCTTGTACGATAGCATAGAACTCCTGGTCGTAGACCTAATATTTTTGCTTCGCTTCATCCAAATTATCATTGAAGAATGCAATTGGTTGGCCCTCCTGGCTCAATACTGTGCCAATTGCCATTCCACTCACATCGCAATCAACTTGGAAAACACTGTCAAAATCTGGGAGAGATAATACTAGGCTCTCGGTCACCTTCTGCTTCAACTTATCGAAGGATTTATGGGCAGCTTCTGTCCACTTAAACTCCCCTTTCTTCATGCACTCTGTCAACGGTGCACATATCTGACTGAATCCTCTAATGAACTTCTTGTAAAAACTAGCAATTCCATGAAAACTCCGCACCCCTGTCGTGCTTGTCGGTTCTGGCCACTCCAGTATTGCCTTTACCTTTTCTGGGTCCATCACTAACCCTTTACCCGAGATTACAAATCCCAAGTACACCAGTTCTTCCTTCATGAAGAAATATTTTTGCAGGTTCACCATCATCTTTTCTTCCTGCAGCTTCCGCAACACTTGTCGAATGTGCTCCAAATGTTCGGCTTTGGTTCGACTGAAAATCAAGATGTCGTCGAGATACACTTCGACAAACTTTCCCAAGAATGATTTCAGTACCTTGTTCATCAACCGCATGAACAAACTGGGTGCATTAGTCAGTCCAAAGGGCATGACTAACCACTCATATAGTCCTTCCTTCATCTTGAAGGCTATCTTCCATTCATCGCCTTCTCTGACCTTGATCTGGTGATATCCACTCTTCAGGTCGATCTTGGTGAAGTATCTCACTCCACTCAAACTATCCATCAAGTCGTCCATCCTTGGAAATGGAATTCTGTACTTGATCGTGATATTGTTGATAGCTCTGGAGTCTGTACACATCCTTCATTCTCCACCCTTCTTCGACGCTAATACTATTGGTACCGCGCAAGGGCTCAGTCTTTATCTGATCAATACTCTGTCCAACAATTCCTGGACTTGTCGATTGAGTTTTCGACCCTCTGTCGGAGTCATTCTATGCAGTTCCTTGTTTGGAAAACTCAATCCTGGAATCAAGTCGATCTGATGGGATATGCTTCTCGTCGGTGCCTTGTCGACTATTATGCTTTCAAACTCATCGAGCATTTATTCGACTTCGACTGGAATTATTTTCGTCGCTGACCTTTCGACACATGGTCCATTCGGAATGATGGAAAAACATCCTGATTGTTTCTCTTCCTCCGCTAGGAATTCCTTTGTTGAGCACATCAGCACTCGCTTCTCCCAATAGTTTCTCTCACCCTACTTGCAGTCGATGCAATCCTCCTCCTTTGGCTTCAGCATCCTCCGCATGCAATTTTTCCACACTGTGACTGTGTTGGATCGATCATCATAGATCATCTCCCGATCATACTTCCATATCCTCCCCAACAACATATAACAAGTGTCCATTGGGATTACGTCGCATAGTACACTGTCTTCAAGCTTTCCAACCTTAAAGTTGACCATGCACTGTCTGGTTACCTTCACATGATGTCCTTTATGTAACCAGGATATTTTGTATGGATTTGGGTGTTGTTGACATCTCAAACCCAAATTTTCGATGACCTCTGTCGACACTAAGTTCTCTGTACTTCCACCATCGACAATGGTCTTGCAATACTTGTCGGTGATCAGCACTCTGGTCTGAAAAAATGGCCTTTCGTTGTGCCGATTCCTCCTCTTTTCACTGGTCATCCTGAACCAATGTTCTCCTGGCCTTCATGTTTCTACCTTTTCCTCTACCCTCTTCGCCACTATCGGATGTCGATTCCTTCCTCTCGTCGACTCACTCATCTCATCGACGTCTAGGTTTCGACTCATCCACCACGTGTAGATTCTCTGGGCATTCATAGGATTTGTGTCCCACTCCATGACACTTATAATAGAAAATCGTTGGTCTGTTAGCTCCTTTCCTTTCTACTGGACCACTTCGACCAAACGCACCCCGACCACGGGTCTCTCGACCATCCCGTGGATTTTCCTGTGCGTTCTCTCTGGTCACTGTCCCTTCCGCATGTCGGTTGTCTTCAATGACTTATCTCCTGGTTCCATTACTTTGTTCCTTCGAGGAAACAATCTTTGCACCTCGACCAATCATCCTTCCTCTAGTCGATGTAGTTCTTCTCAACAATGTTTCTTCTGCCTTCAGAGCTAGTTGGCAAGCTTCCCCAACCATTTTGAACTTCAATAGGCTCAACTCATCCTATATGACATACTTCAAGTCGTTACATATCTTGTGATTGCTTCTTCGCCTTCATTGGTTTAACCAGATCTAATTGACAGTCTATAGAACTCTTCCGTGTATTCCTTCATGGTCATCTCTTTCTGTCGAAATTTTTTCAACTTCCTAAACAAGGAAATCACATAATTGTTAGGCAGGAACTTCCCTTTCAGATTGTCAACCATTCTGTCCCAAGACTTGATTTTCTCCTTGTCTTTCTTGACTTTGTCATCCTGTACATTGTTCCACCACAATGAGGCATGACCCTTCAACTTCAGGCATGCAGTCTTAACCCTCTTAGGATCCTCTATCTTCTCTATGTCGAAGTATTTCTACATCTCTCTGAACCAATCTATCAAGTCTTCTGGATCCAGACTTCCTGAGTAGGTAGGTACGTCCATTTTTTCCTTACCCCTCATCTATGCTAATAGCTTGATGAATTGATCTTCTGGTTCTTCTTCGACCGCTTCCTGAGCTTCCACTTCCTCGACTTACTCATCGCTATGGTCAAGTGCATCAGGAATGCATCCACACTGATGGCTTTCTTTGATCGCTAGGACCTCATTGGTCAAGCTTCTCATTGTTCGCATGCACTCGTCGAACATCTCGTGATCAATTGTAACTCTTGTGCCTCGCGCTCTATGTCCTACACCACATACATTTACACCTCTTTGAGCCATTCTTTCAACTAAGGTTCTCTTCTCTTGTCCAATCGCAATCAGACTTTCACCACGCACGCACAACTCTACCCAATCATAGCTGGAGTTATTCACACCTTCACAGATTCAACCTCATCTTCAGGATGCTACTGCTTTGATACCACCTGGCGCAAGGGGGGGGTCTGGTCAAACCTCATTTCTTAACAATGACACACAGTAAACACACAAATACGCTCAGAAAGACTGGATGTGAACTGGAAATGCCATGAAGTTGGCTTCTATTACTTGAATCAATTTCAATGTTACATACAAAGAAAAATTGATCCGCACGTGGCCAGGAAGCACGCAAGAGACAACAGTTCGACTGAATGAGTCGGCTCTGTTATGGAAGAAGCATAAGAAAGAGAATAAGCAAAGCAGGAATACACTACATAGATGAACACATACACACATACAATATGCAGGAATGCGGATTGATATCTCTATTACTTGATGTAAAGATCATGACTTGATGTATGTCACAATATTATAAATGCTTATATAGAATGCTGAGACACTTGGGTGCTTTCCTGTTACGTTCAGTTACAAGAGAAGTTGTAACGGTTCGGCAATTCAACCGTTACAGTCGACTAGAAGACAGAGAGACAGTCTGTCATAGTTTGACAGTCGCAAGTCGCAGGTTGACACTGCATGTCGACGTCGTGGAACTTGTCGAAGTTGCGAAGTTGTCGAAGCCATGTCGAAGTCAGAACTTGTTCAAGATGTGTCGAAGTTAGCATCCGACAATAATTCCAACTACGATGTGGACCAGACCTCCTTCGTTAAGAAACAATGGTCCCCATTGTTTGCTCGTGAAGGTGAGGAAACTGGTCAGTCAGTTCAGTAGCAGAGTACCACTTTCCTTGTGCTGGGATCTGTCCGGCTTTAGCAACCTGAAACAAGGGAATTGTGGTCGTCCTTGTATGGAGTACTCGTCGTCCCACAATGGTGTCGCAAGGAAGAGGTCCATGAACATCTGGATTGATGTCATCGGGTTCCCCTGTCGGTAAGTCATTATGTTCCAACATGGTGCATGGTATGGTCGAAGTAGATCCACATTGAATACTGGATGCAGACCCAGGCATGCAGGAATGTCAAACTGAAAAGCGTTTTCTCCAATCTGTCGAAGAATATTGTACGGACCATATCGCAAAGGTTTGAGCTTCTTGAATGGACCGGTGAAGCACTCGTTCTTGAGATGTAACCAAACATTATCCCAAATTTGGAATAATGAGGAATACGGTGCTTGTCGTGTCGGGCCTTAGCTTTCTCGTTTGCTCGATGCAACATTTCGTGTGCTTGCTTCTAGATGTCGCAGATTTGATCTCGAAACTTCAAGGCTTTGTCAAATTCCCGTTGGCTGTAGTCGGTGTCGGAGTTCAACTATGTCGAGGAACTGATCAGGTCGATAGGCGATGAGGGTTGAAATCCATAATAGATCTCAAATGGAATCTTACCTGTAGATTTGTGCTGAGCACGATTGTAACAAAGCTGTATGTATGGAAGAATTTCATCCTATGTTCGTCGATTCTTGTGGTTGCATATGCGAAGCAGTTGTACTACCAAGTGATTCACAACTTCCGTCTGTCCGTCGGTCTGAGAATGGAAAGTTGTCGACAATGAGATTTGTTTGTCCAGTTGTTTCCAAAGAGTCTTCCAAAAGATTCTGACGAATCTGGCATCTCGGTCGGAAGTAATGGTTGTCGGTAAACCAAACTGTTTCCAAACATGTGTGAAGAAGAGCTGAGCAGACTGCTGCGCTGTCATGGTCTTCTTGCATGGAATGAGAATGGCCATCTTGGAAAATCTGTCAACTACTACTAAGATCGCATCATGCTGATGTTTCGTAGTAGGATATCCTATCAAGTATTCCATAGAAATAGATTCCCATGGTCGACTAGGAACTGACAGAGGTGTGTACAATCCCTATCGTCGATTAGGCAGTTTAGCAATGACATAAACCATGCATGATTGAATGTACTTGTTGACATCGGTTTTAAGTGTAGGCAAAAAGAAATACTTCTGCAGAATAGAAAGGGTCTTTGCTACTCCAAACTGTCATGTAGTCTTGCTGTAGTGCGTGTCCCAAATGAGTTGTTGTCGATGCTCACCTGTCGGTACACAAAGTTGTCCGAGCTTGAATAGCAAGGTATATTTCAGGAAATAGTCAACGGTCGACGACTTGTCAGTCTGAATTTGTCGATAGACTCATGAAAATTCGATGCCTTCCTGATACAACTGAGGCCAATTAGTGGTGTCATGTCCCTGTATACTCATCACTGTGAAAATGAGAGTAATGGGTGGTCGAATTAGACAATCGACATCGGCGTTAGATTTACCTTTCCAATACTTAATTATTAGCTGGAATTGTTGCAGGTAATTAATCCACTTGAGTTGTCGAGTTGTTTGTAGTTTCGACTGGGTCGGAGCGAACTGAAGAGGCTTATGGTCAGTGAGGATGACTGTTTCCTTGCCAGGGATGTAATTCCTCCATTGCTTGAGAGCTTGCACAATGGCGTACAGTTCTTTTTCGTACATTGAATATCTTCTAACAGTGTCATTAAAAGTTTCGAAATGAAAAGCGACTAGGTGACCAGGATGAGTGACCACTGCGCCCAAGGCATAGTCTGATGCGTTTGTCTCAATCTCAAAGGGCTGATGCAAATCAGGTAACACAAGTACTGGTGCAGTGCAAAGCTTGTTTTTGAGCTGTTCAAAAGCTGCTTGTTGTGTCGGTGTCCATTTGAAGACATTTTTCCCACTTCCTTTCGTCAACTGATTCAAGGTCCAGGCTATGTGACTGAAGCCGAGTATGAATTGTCGATAGAAATTCGCTAAACCAAGAAAAATTCTTAGTTCTTGAATGCTGTGAGGAATGGGCCAATCTTTGAGAATTTGTAATTTGTTTGGTTCAACGTGAATTCCTGCAGAGTCAATTACAAACCCCAAATATTTGATGTTGTTCATCGCAAAGGATCATTCTTCCATGTTCAAGTAGAGTCGATGTTGCTGGAGAGTGTCGAGGACTTGTTGAAGCTGTCCGACATGTTCTTCCCATGATTGAGTGAAAATCAATATGTCGTCAAGATAGACAATGACCCATTTTTCGATGAAAGGTCAAAGAATTTTATCCATGTATCGCATGAAGGTAGCATGTGCATTGGTTAAGCCGAAAGGCATGACTAACCATTCAAACAATCCTTCCTTGGTCTTGAAAGCAGTTTTCCATACATCTAAGGGCTCGATTGGAATCTGATGATATCCTGACTTGAGGTCGAGCTTAGTAAAGAACTTAGCACCTTTCAGACAGTCGATGAGCTCGTCTATCCACGACAGAGGGTACCGATTCTTCACCAATATTTTGTTGAGTGCCCTGTAGTCGATGCACATGCACCAAGTTCCGTCTTTCTTTGGAACCAGGATGACTAGAATTCCACAAGGAGAGGAGTTGGGTCGGATATGACCTTTGTTGATCAATTCTTGTATGTGTCTGTGAATCTCTTCATTTTCGAGAATGGATCTTCTGTAGACAGATGCGTTAGGTAAAGAAGAACCAGGAGCAGGTTCAATAGAGTGTTTTACCTGGAAATGTAGAGGTACTCCATCTGGATCTTGGAATAAACTTCGATACTCGTCGAGAATGTTGTCGATCAACTGCTTCTGTCGGGAGCTGCACTGGTTGGTGAGTCAACTCGTCGCTGCAATCTTCCTAGAATGTTGTGGTTTGATCATGATTAAAGCGAACTTCTGAGCATGATTGATGAGCTTCTTTGTTTGTTTATCAGATATCATTGAGACCATTGGTGGAGGTCATCGCTCTGGTATGTCGTACCATCGATTCTAAATTTTGACAATCACCTTCTGCGGTCGTGATTGATAACTTCCATGGCGATCCCATAGGTAAGGCTTCCCAAACAGGGCGTCAGATATAGAGAGTGGTGCTACGTCGCAGAGTACTTCATCTTCAAAAGGATTTATGAAGTAGGTGAGTTTTCATTGTCGGGTGATCCGTAGTTCCTGTCCATCCTTCATCCAACCGATGTTGTAAGATTGAGGATGCAGAGTGGTGACAAGACCTAGTTTCTTTACGAGACCTTCAGAAATGAAGTTCTTCTGGCTACTGTTATCCACAATCAGATGTAATGGATTGTGCTGAACCCATATCCGTGTATGGAACAGGCGCTCTTGTTCCTCCTTGTCGACGATAGTCGAGGCTGTTGGAGTGGTCGATGTTGATGTCAAAAGGGTCGTTGCGTCTGGATCAGATTCTACCACCATATTTTCTAACGCAATGGATGTTGACACTTTTTCCAAAAATGTCTTCCGAGATTTGCATTCAGACGTATCATTCCAAGATGAGTGGTGGTAATCACACCATTTTCTGGTCGGCAGTTGTTTGCTACGTTCCATTTTCTGAAAAGGATTTTTGCCATGATCTGGCTTTGGCAGAGTCGGATGAGAAGATTTCGGCTTGTCGAAGTCGGATGATGTCTTCTTGTCGGGTGGTCGTCCTGATTTCGGCTTTGTCACGAAGCGTGCTTTCCATTTCTGCTTGTTTTCAATTTTGCTGGCATAGTGGAATGCATCCATGAGCGTATTGACGGTAAACAATTCCATCTCCTGCTGAATGTACTAGGACAATCCACTAATGTACTTCAAAACAAGCAATTTCTCTTCTTCTTGGACGCCAAGTCTAGCCATGAGTCGATAGAACTCGTTGGTGTAACTCTGTACTGATTGGTATTTCCATTTCCTTAGCTGCTACCACTTCTTATACTGCTGCTCAAGGTACTTGGGCGGGTAAAATTCCTTTCGGATGTGTTTGAGGAATTTATCCCATGTGTTGATGGGGTCTCCGCTTTTCCCCATCCTTGTCGAGAGGTTCTCCCACCAGTAGTGCACAGATGTTGACATCTTCAAGGATGCAATGGTGATCTTGTTGGCTTTTGAGAGTTGATTCACAGAGTAATAAGATTCCAATTGTTGTACCCAATTGTTGACGGATTCTACGTCAATATTTCCTTCTAGATTCGGTATGTCCGAATTCATTTGCACTTTGAAGGGGCTGGTTTTTTCGTAGTTAGTTCTTCTCGAAAATGCTCCTGATGTCGAAGCAAATCGCGTGAGAATCTTGTTGAATTGGGCGAACATCTCAGTTCGTTGTCGAGCCAGTGCTTGCTCTATGAGCTGTTGTGTCTCATCGATTGCATGTCTATCGCCTATTTCTTCTGCCAACTCTGGAGGTAGTGTCTGCTTGGATTGCTGAGTCTGCAAGCGAGTTTGAACCGACATAAGTTAGGTAACTTCGCTGGAAGTGTCTACACAAAACTTATGCACGAACAAAGATGGTGCGCTCTGATGAAGCTCTGAATACCAATGATCTGCATGTGTCTAGGAAGCACGCGGGGGACAACAGTTCGACTGAATGAGTCGACTCTGTTATGGCGGAAGAAAAAGAAAGAGAATAAGCAAAGTAGGAATACACTACACAGATTAACACATACACACAGACAATATGCAGGAATGGGAACTGATATCTCTATTACTGGATGTAAAGATCATGACTTGATGTATGTTACAATATTATACATGCTTATATAGAATGCTGAGAGGCTTGGGTGCTTTCCCGTTCCGTTCAGTTACAAGAGAAGTTAGAACGGTTTGGCAGTTCAACCGTTACAGTCGACTGGAAGATAGAGAGACACTCTGTCGTAGTTTGGCAATCGCAAGTCATTGGTCGACGCTACATGTCGACGTCGCGAAACTGTGAGGTTGTGGAACTTGTCGAAGTCGCGAACTTGTCGAAGCCATGTCGAAATCGGAAATTTTCGAAGATGTGTTGAAGTTAGCATCCGACAATAATGCCAACTACGATGTGGATCAAAAATAAAATAAGTCGGCCTTAGCCTGTTACAGTAAACAACAATAAAACTCTATTATGTCGGTGTGTTTCTACCCTCTGTGTGTGATCCTCTTAGTCTCCCAATCCTCTGAACAATGAAAGAATGATCTCCAGATCCCTCACTCTGTGCCTCTGCACCAGTATTCTACTCTGCTCCACTGCGGTTCCCAATGTCCACCCTACTGGCTTCCCCGAGACGTCCTTCCCTATCCGTTGCTCTACCTCTGACCCGACGGATCCTGCAGTTATCAGCGCCCCCTACCATGCTGCACAACCTCCTCCTGTGGTGACACCTGGACTGGTTTCAACCACCTTCTTAACTGCCATAAATTCCTTAACAACCCTCAATGGTTGCAGGTCGATTACCTTGACTACAACGTTTCTCTGAATTTGCTACAGTTGTCGGTCTTGTCACTGTCCTCTTTCGACTGATCTGCACTCTGCCACGTAGACCATTTTAACTTGTCGATTCTCGAATTAACTCGTCGACTTTACTTAGTCTCTATGACTTCCTTTTATTCTGCTTCGTCCTCCATGCTTGGCCTCTGCCACACTTCTTGTCGATGTCGCATCTCGACCATCTTGTCGACTTTCGACTCATTCGACTTCCGCATACTGTCGACTATACTTCGATAGCTTCTGCTCAAATTCCTGGCTTCGACAGCCAGTCTTCTTTGCACTAGTGGTCGTTGACAATCCCCCTGGTCGACCTCATTCTATCTATCATCTTCGACTGCTTCTCCTAGGCCCCGATGCCCCTGCATCAATCATTGTTGGCATTGTCATGCGGTGCTTTACCAAACTTGAATAAAATCATTGAAATTTTGATTTCATAAGAGTTTATTTATTATGAAATTTCCATAAATTATGTATAATTTTTTAAAGATATGTTTAATTATTTTTCTTTAATATTATTTATTAAAATTAAAAATAAGTAATTCAAACCATTAAACATAAACAAATCAATTTCATTATTTGAATCCATAGATAAAAGACATTTTTTTTTCCCGCGAAAAAAAGCATACTACTGCTATTCAATTATATCTAAATCAAGTAGTACAGATGTTCATCCAATAGATATTACAATACTTTTTCAGAAAGACCCTGTAGAAAAGGTCTTTCTATCCCAAACAAAATTACACAAAATTACAAAATGGACAGATATCCATGGATATCAACTATCAAACCTATCTCCCTTAATAACTTAGTAAAGAAAATAATGAGAATCGGAATCCACCACCACTTCTTCACAGACATCCTCCTAGAATAAGATACCTTCATCACCATCGATCGCCAGCTTTGATAACATGTCAGCTTGTGAGTTAAACTCACGATATATATGGTCCAGCAAAAAAGAAGTGAAAGAACTAAGATCGCGCTGAATGCGAATGCACCAATAGACAAGATTCAGAACCTTTAGATCAAACTCCCCACGAGCCCATTTTATAGTGACTCTAGAATCCCCAAATATTTTCACCTTGGTCAATCCAAAACAAAGTGCAACCTTGACAACACACGAGAGAGCTAATAGCTTGCTTTAATATTAGTTCCAAATCCTCCATGCATGTAAAGAGTGTAATAATGATCGGAGTTAAGAAAAATAACTCCGCCAATACCACATTTTCCAGAAGTTGCAGCCCCATCAAAGAATAGAATAGGGTCATCAACAGTGAAGTGAAACCGTTCAATGGTCCTTGCTCGCCATATCGCCCAATAAATAAAGACTGACAAAGTAATATGAGTTTTACCAACCTTCACCCATTCAAACAAACTTTTCGATTATAGCTTGCTCATAAAAATATGAATCATAAACAATTATACTTGAAAACCAATGAGAAGAATCATAAACTTTTTAACTCAATGAAAAGAGAGTTAACTTTTCAAAACATTAACTTTCACAATTACTTAATGAACAAAATGCAAAGCACTGAGAGATGCAAGCATAATAAGGAGAAGAGAATTAACTTAACTTTCAAAACATTTTATACATTAAAAATCATTTAAAAATAAAGTTAATAAAAAAAATTACATATGTGAGTACAACCAACTTTCACAACTACTTTATGAACAAAATCCATGACATGGAGAGATGCGAGCATAATAAGCATGTTTGATCAAAAAAGTAATATACCAAAGAACATTATTAATTATTAATTAAATGATGTTTGAGAATTGCGTGGCCCCACTGTTTTAATATTACCCAGAACATAATCTATGAATTTTGTCGGCCATTATTAAATCCATGAGCTTCATAAATATGAAAATCATCAATGTTTCTGGTTGAATTAAAATAATGCCCTCAGGGGGAGGAGTAATCTACAAACAAATATCCAGATGGATCAATTGACATGTTAAAGGGGAAGCCGGGTGTCGATTCAACGAAGTGTTCGAGAGTCAAGCTTCTGCCTCTTGGCTTGAGACGTAAAGTAATTAAAAATTTGATGTTTTCTGTTCTTTTACATGCATTTCTTTCATCAACTTGAATGAAATCTATGAAATTTGTGGCATGTATGGAGCCAACCAATGTCGCATCCGTGACTCGATCCTTGCTTCTGATTTTATTATGTGCTTGTCAACTTTTGAGCGGTCTAGCTTTGGATTCCTGGCTCTGTGATATTTGGCAGTTTTCTGGAGTCCTTTTGTGGAGAGATTGTGAAATTTGCAGTTTGTTTTGGTATCTTGTCGTGGATATTGTTAAATGTGCATGTTTTAAATGATCTTATGTCGTTGAGTGCAGTTTCGGCGGCCAGGTTGAAAAGGATTGCCCAACTTGAAAAGGATTGTTTTAAATTTTAATAAAGTTTTGTTCATTTTATTTTGGGTAAAATATCGATCACAGAACCTTAAGAGCTGTAAATTATTTCAAGGGCATGCTTATTTTGCCGTTTTACAGGGAATTTCGGCAAAGGTTGATGCATGCGGGTGTTTGTGTGAAGAATAAGACTTTTTGAGCCGAGAGCGACCATAGGAGCTCTCAATATTCTCGGCAGTAAATGAGTAAAGATTTTCAATGGTTTATGAGCTTAAGGAGGTATTTATTTTTATGCGGATGTATATCATAAATTATGCAGTAAGGTTAGTACTTGGTTGATTTTTCAAGAAAATTCTTATCTATGGAGTGTTGAGCCTTTAGGCTTTGAAGACTAATTTTTTATGTGTAAAGGTTGTATTCCGAGGGGATTGTTCATGAAAGGCTAGTATTTTGTGTGTTTTTTTATAAAGAAAATACATTTACAAGCTGTTGAGGATTTAGAATTTAAAGAAGATTAACATTTGATGTGTTTTGATTCTTTACATAGGGGATTGTCCATGAAAGACTAGTATTTTGTTGTCTTTTGAAGAAGAATATACAGACAAGTTGTTAAGGGTTTAAGATTCAAACATAGATGTATGTCTTTTCAAAATTTGATTGCTTACTACAAATAAAAGGCTCTTTCTTTGAAATTTCTTCTGTTACATCTGAATGAGTAACAACTATTTGCTAGAGGTGTAAAATAGGGAATGCAATCTTAAACATAAGACAACATTTTCTTAACACTGCATATCAATTAACTTGTGATTTATACCAGTAAGTTAGGTTGTGTTTTTCTAATTCTTTTTTTTCATGTTATGTATTTCAAAACACTAAATACAAATAGATGCATTCTGCTGAATATGCCCCGGATTTGCACATGATTCCATCCTTGCTGAATATGCCCTAGATTTGCACATGATTCCATCCTTTTTATTCTATTATTTTGTTGAATGTGCCAGGAATTCATCTTTTGAGTAAGAAGCAAAGGAGATGAAAAAAATCTTCTACACACTTCCATTGAATTAGCTTGTAATTATTCTGCTGAATATGCCCTGGATTGCACATGATTCCATCCTTTTTGATATATTATTTTGTTGAATATGCCGAAATTCATCTGCATGCATTTTATTAAGAAGCACATGAGACTCATAAAATATTCTAGACAGTCCAATTGAATTAGCTTGCCAGTAACTATGTGATGAACTTCCCACAAGGGTTTAAAAAGTTTTGTCACCCGTGCTTCCAACTGGTATTAGAATTTGCATAACATTCTCTTTGTTTTCTGAATATGCTCTGAGATTGCATGTCTCATTTGAATGACATAAGCCACACTAAAATTGAATCCCTAAACAATCCATCAACCTCAAACAGTTAATCAAAGCTGGCCACTCATACATTTAATTATATATTTGATTAAAACTAATGAAGATATAGGATTTACACCTTAACTCTTTCCTGGACTGCTGGAGAACATCCCTCTTCCACACTTCTTGGAAGAGAAAGAGCAAGAGATGTAGCTGTGTGGGCTGTTGTTGCAATGTCCAAGAAATAGAGGGTTGAGATCATGATACAGCAGCAGGAAAACATGGGAATGGGGCCGAAAGTCCAGAGAAAAAGAGGGAACAAAAAGTAGAAGGGTCTGAACCCCAAAGACAAAAAATAGATCACCCTATTCAACGATCGACTCACATAGCTCTGCGAGTGCCCTGCCCCCGGCTTGGTGGGGGGCACGGTTATGACAAAAATGACATGGCTGTAGTACATGATGGAATGCACCTTGAATAGAAATGCTACCAAGAAACATAAAAGAATGGTAAAGTACTTAACAGGAGACCCCATTTTGCTATCATCTCTGTATACAATAGCAGCGGTCGCAGAGCTGCTGAAAAGTATGTCGATGAGAGAGTTGAGAGTGATTGTCGTGGATGCAAGAAGAGTGGAGGCCATTATGTTGTTCCACAGGGTTTGAACTGCCAACACACCATTCTTTATTCCATCCTAAAAAACAAACAAAATCAAGAACCAACTATAGAGTCTCTGCAATGTCAATCCAATCCACTTGGAGGGAATCTGAGTGAATGACTTACTGCCATCACGGTATCGACCCAGATTTCTCTGTTGAGGGCATTGAGTTCGACGAAAGTGGTCGTTGGATGATATATTATCTTGTACAAAAGCCATGCGTGATAGCTGGTCAACAATATAAGGCCTGCAGGGACCATGGTGAAATCAAGATACTGCTTCTCGAAACCTATTTTCTGATTCGAAAGAAAGATGGAGGTGGTTCAATCTCAACCCTAGAAGTTCCAGTAGGGAATCAAGGTTGGGCAGAATTCTGAAAATCTAAACGCGGAGGAAAATCAAGGTTGGGCTTCAGTACACGAGCTAATGCTGCGTCGGTATCATTAGCCGCTGCTTTGGGCTACAGTAGCGCAGCGCAGCAGCTGAAGAGCAACAGTCGTTGCGGACAACGAGGAGGACGAGGACATCGTTAAAACCAGCAGACAAAAGGAAAACATTAATTCATTGGAGGCAAAGACGACGAATCTTCAAACAGTGTCGTGGGAGACTATCTCGTTGAATAACTTCAATATGTTGTCAAACGAGAGAAATGTGTTCAATATATATTTGAAACAAGAGAAAATGTGTCCATGTAGACAATACAATTTTATAAAAGGGATAATTTAATGGGTTGTCATCATTATATAAAAAAAAAAAAAAAATAATGAAGATAAACAAAATGGTGATTTTTTGTGCCTAAATTATTTGAATTAGATTAATATGGATTTTTTTATTTATTTTGGTGCTTTGTAGGTGGCCAAATTGGATGAATTGGCTTGTAGGGTGTATTTTAGGGGTAGGGCTTACTTTGTAGATTTGAGTTCCAAAACCTTTTGAGACCCATTTGAGAGATAATTTAATGGGTTGTCATCATTATATAAGAAAAAAAGAAAGTAATAATGAAGACAAACAAAATGGTGATTTTTTGTGCCTAAATTATCTGAATTAGATTAATATGGATTTTTTCATTTATTTTGGTGCTTTGTAGGTGGCCAAATTGGATGAATTGGCTTGTAGGGTGTATTTTAGGGGTAGGGCTTACTTTGTAGATTTGAGTTCCAAAACCTTTTGAGACCCATTTGAGGGCTTAAACAATGTTTTTTGGGGTTAAAAGTTTATGGAAATCAATTTATATGAAATGTGACCTGGAAGGAAATTTGCAATTTGAACAATTTTTTAGAGGAACTACTAATGTGACCACTATACTTGTATTGTCCACCACGAGCGTTCCTAACCTGCAAAATTGGGCTAGCACAAGATATGCGCATTTCTTCAATTTGAAAATGGATAATACAATGGGTTTGTCACCATGGTAAACATTGCCGATGCTGTTATGTTTATGGATCACATTGATGGGCTTCGCCAGCTTGCACTTATGAGTGAAGAAATGGTGTACGCCATGCTTAATGCCCCCATGCCCTCTAACATAACTCTACCAAGGGATCCTTTGCTCGACCATCCAAAAGGTTTTGCTGTGTTCGTAAAATTGGATAACAACGGAATAGTGAAGAGTTTTCAACATCATGGAGCAACAGATGGGGCTCATTCATTGGTCATGAGATTGACTTAGCATAATATCACATTTGCGGCACCGAATAGCTTATAATATTAATATGGTGTCAACAGTAAATAAGCTAACACGAGGCGGCGTCTGATAGGTTCTTGATAGACGACGAAGGCTTGATTCCATTTTGAGAATCAATGACCATCATTTTCTCTATGGCATTGATTGCAAATGTGTCCATTGAGAGATGGAAGAGTAAGAATGCTAGGATATAATTCCATACAAGTAGTACATGTATGCATGATAGAAAAGGCATCAATCCGTTTGCAGAAAGACTGGGTAGCATGTGGGTGGCCATGATATTGAAGAGTACATATTGGAAAATGCAAAAGAGGTTGTTGTTTAGTATATATACATTGTGGTCTCTCAAAGTCTCCTTATTCTATCTTTCTTTGCAACATATCTTCTCCTACATATCTTTATAATGTAAGCAGATTAAGGTTAGTGCTGCATATAGAAGTTGTATCTTATTTTGTAGAATTTTAAATGCCCGTATGTCATGGTTGCTTTAAATGCCCATATGTCATGGTTGCTTTACACACATTTGTATTGTATTCTTCATAGTAGCATAAAAGTAGATGCCCATTTCCATCATCTTCAAAAGATACACCACTTCCATCATCTTCTTCACTTTCATCTTCAGATGACCCACTGATTGACTTGGCCATTAAATCGCACTTTTCTTCTAATGTTTCTTGAGCTCCACGCAACACTTTATTGTTTATGGGTCCTACCTCTTTTATAATCCTACAAGGTAACTATCTATCCATTAAAAATGGTTTAACTTAAAAAAAATACTATTAAACATAATTGTTAATTGTTCGCATTAAACCTCCCCCAAAAGACATTAAGTGCTTTTTATGATTGGGGGAAGAGTATCAGGAAGGAAATAGGGAAGAAAAATTCGGCTACTATAGGTCTTCTTGCGGTTGCAGAGGTTTTGGAGCCGAAATGAGTGGCTCTTGATTTTGGACACAATGTATAGGATGACTCTATATCTTAAGCAATGTAACAAAAGGATCTGAGTTGTTGAAAATGATGAAGTTTATTATGCTTAAATAGAGCCTTCCAAGTTTCCCTTGACATGCATATTGCACATTGTAATGATGAAAATTATTAGAGAACGCAGACAACTTGTCAAACGTTTGTTATGAGTTATGAGTATGTGGAGCGGCTTCTTTGTGAAATACATGGATGGCCTCATTAAAAAAATCTCATTGGCCCTTTCCACTCAGATCAATACGGTATGAAGGATGCCATAAAAAGCAGGAAAAACAACCCTGTCAACTGCAGAGATGCTTATGGGCTTGCCTTTGGATGTTAAGGATATTGGGAACCTTTATAGCAGAGCTCCATGACGATCTAAACGTCGGAACTGAATTGCCTGCGTAAAAATCGATATGTGCACATGTTTTTTATGTTTTGACCCCAAGAAAGCTAAACATTGTAGGGTTTCTCATTTCTTAAATCCTAATCTAATAGGAGTCGCTGAGATACTTCTTATTCTTATGCCCTTACCATAGAAATAAATTGTGTTAAGAGTGAGGGAAGTTGTAATAATTTTTTGTCTAGCTAATTCACATACACGGTTTGGATTTCTTGTCTCACCCAGTAGTGAAATACAGATTCCATATTATATACATAGCCATAAGTGAAAATACAGGTAGTGCTACATAAATATTATTATTGCAAGCTTAGGCACGCTGTCATGTGTTAGAAAAAAGAAGAAGGATCTGCATTATCCCCTTCTTGCAGCTCGCCAAGCTACTTGCCAAACGAACCGGATTCGCCATCACGATAGCTAATACGTCCCTCAACATCCGAAGCCTGAAACACAAGATCGATTCAGCTGGCGCCGATCTAGACATCCGCCTGGCAGCGCTGCCCATGGTCTTCCTCCTTTATCCTCTCTGCTCTCTATTTTTTTGCAAAAAAACAATAACTATATTCAACAGAATATTGTAAAATGAAAAATAACTATAACTATATTCAGAAGAATACTGTAACATTTTGTAGATACTAATTATAGCATGATTAAAATATCAATTAAAAAATAAAATATAAACAAAACATTGAATTCCAGTTCAAAATATACGTCGGTTAAAAAAAAACTTAAAATCTCTCCTATATATAAAGTATTACTATTGTTTCATGTTGAGTATGGTACTATAGCATAATCAAAATATCAAAGAAAAAATTATCTTAAACAGAATCATAGTTCCAATCCATTGCATCCACTGTTTTTCAACCATAAAACTTGTTCTCCAACTGAGCTAGATGCTTGTTTCGGTTAGCCAATTCATGGAAAGGGGGTCAGAGTACTCTGACGAAGTCCCTTCCAGCTACTCTGTAATATGCCAGCTACCTGTGCTTGAATGTTGCCATATCCAATGACGTTTTAGAAATTTGATCTCCTCCATAATTTGTGCCAAGATTATATTTTTGCATTCCCAATCTCCATTAATCCACTCTTTCCTGGTGAGGACAAGATTCCCTCGCTCACAATCTTTTCATTCGTTTCATGGAAGCCTCAGAGCACCTGAAACTCCATTTCGAGCGCCTCATCTCAAGTTCTCGTTCCTTCTGACTTGAAGTCAATAATATGGCCTCAAGCTCCATCACTCTCGCAGATGAATTGTCCAGCTTTCCTGTAAGATCAGATATATGTTCAGAAAATTCTTTTGCTTTATCTTCGGTATCTGAATACCTCATTTCAATCAACTTTAGTTGTTCCTCGAGCTCCCTCACTGTTGCTAATGTTTCCTCCAGCTTCACTCTGAGTTCAGATACCTGCTCATAAAATATTTTTGCTTCAGTTTTAGTCTCATTACACCTTGTTTCTGCCAACCTTAGCTGTTCTTTGAGGTCACAGGTCCTTTGCTCTTCCATTTCCAGTAGTGATTCCAATTCTGCTAACTTCTTTGCAGTGTCCTCGTGCTTACTATGAGAAACAACGATTAAATCTTCAAGCTCAAAGTTTCTTTTCCTTGAGATACTAGCGTGTAACTCGTGTTCTGAGGAGCTGTCTTGAATGGACTTCAAATTCTGCTCCCTCGCTTCGTTCCTGGACGAAGCTTCGTCTTGCTCTGATGAAGATGTCAGAGCACTGATATTATCTTCGGATACTTTGACCTCGTTTTGTAAATGTGCATTCGACTCCTCGAGTTGATATATTTTATCGTTAAGCTGTGCCACAGTAGTTTCAACATCTGCTGATGTGCTCCCCAGCTTCCCTCTCAGTTCAGATGCCTGTTCAGAAAATTGTTTTGCTTCAATTTCAATTTCAGTCTCAATGCACCTTGTGTCTGCCAAATTCAGTTGTTCTTTGAGCTCAGAGCTCGTTTGCTTTTCCATTTCCAGTAGTGATTCCATTTCTGTGAACTTATTTGCAGTTTCCTCGTGAGAAACCTGCCGCTTTGCATCATCAGCGACATGTTCTTGGGATGGACGCTGGACGTGGGGCACTGCTGGGGTTTTTGGCACCTCCGTCTATTATTCCCTCTGGACTCATCTACCTGATAAAAGAGAGATTTATGACCCGTATGGAGAGGATGCACTTAAAAAGGATGGGTGGCAAAAGTTTATGATCCGTATAGATTTATGATCCTTAAAAGTTTTCCAATTCCCTTTGAAAATAACATATGTTGTCACCATATAACATATGTTGTCACCATATAACATATGTCGTAACCATATTGCACTAATAATGCATGTTGTCACCAACTTTACACAAAAATCCCGGTGGAAGAAGCCATCAATGTGGTGGAAGAAATCACTAACAAAGAGATTACCAACCTTGTAAGAATTTGTTTAAAATCGACATACTTCACCTTTCGTGGGGAGATGTATGAACAAACTAGTGGTGTTGTAATGGGATCCCCCCTTTCTCCTGTGATAGCCAACCTTTACATGGAACACTTTGACAAGAAAGCATTAGATTCTTACCCTCTTAAACCAAAAGAATGGAAACGTTTTGTGGATGACACCAATTTCTTTTGGCCGCATGGCAGGGAGAAATTGGATGACTTCCTTATGCATATGAACAATCAGTCCGAACACATAAAATTTACCATGGAGATCCAGGAAGACAACTCCCTTCCTTTTCTTGACGTACTAATCACTAAGAAGGAAGACGGCTCCCTAGCTCACCAGGTGTATCATAAGAAAACCCATACAGACACATACTTACATGCCAACTCACACCATCACCCTTCACAAAAACTTGGAATATTGCACACACTTGCTACACGGGCTGTGAGGATATCTGATAGGGAACACCTTGACGATGAACTAAGGCACCTGAATAAAACCCTCCAAAACAATGGTTACAAAAGAAAAGATATCAACGGAACTTTCAGAAGAGCCAAAGGCTTAGAAAATAAAAATCGTAACAACAGACAAGAAGACGTAGGAAGAACTTTTCTCCCTTATATCCAAGGAACAACAGATAAGATTGCCAAAATGTTGAGGAAGAAGAATATTAAAACAATATTCTGCCCTCCTAACTCCCTAAGAAATTTGTTAGATAGAGCTAAAGACCCCATTGACCCGAAACTAAGGAAAGGTGTTTATTCGTTCCTGTGCTCATGTGAAGACGTTTACATAGGCGAGACAGGACGCTCAATTCAGACAAGACTAAAAGAGCATTGTGCAGATGTTAGTCATGAAAGAATTAAGAAATCAGCCGTGGCTGAGCATTCGTCAATGACAAACCACCATATTTGCATTGAAGAAGCAAAAGTCATAGCAATTGAAGAGAACTACAATAGAAGACGCATACGTGAAGCAATTGAAATTGAGAAACACCCTAGAAACTTCAATAGGGACGATGGTCTTAACCTATGTGATTCGTGGAAACCAATCATTCACTCCCTTCGAAATAAAAACATAAATAAATAAAGATTTAAATTTAAAATTTAAAATTTAAGACTCCAAATTAAAAAATTAAAAATAAAAAATTATTGAATTGTAAAAATTGTGTTAAATTTTTTTAAAGAATTGTATAATTAAAATAAAAATAATAATTTTTAATAAATTATGAAAATAATAATTTTTAATGTTAAATACAACTTTAAGAAAATTATAAAACTTTATATACTTAATAATTTTAAAGTAATAAATATAATTTTTATAAGTAATAAGTAAAATTAGAAAACTTTATAAACTAAGAATTAAAAATTTTAAGGATTTAAAATTAAATTTAAAAATATCAACATTCTAGAAATTAATTTATTTATAATACTCAACTTCATAAACTTTAATAAGTTAAAATAATTCATAGAATAATAAAAACTATTGAAAAGTGTGAAGATGTGAAGATAAAAACTAATGAAAAAGGTTTGAAGTTTTGAAGGTAAACCATTAAAATTATTTGTTAATAAAATTAAAACAATTAAAATTATTATTTGTAAAAATTGAGATCTAAACATTTATATACTTAAGTTTTATTTTAACATTCTAAAGAATATTTTAGAAATATAATATGTTTAATTTAATAAGAAACATATTTAAAGATTAATTTGTTAATAATAAATTTAGATAAACAAATTTTTTTTGTAGATTGGATTATAATAAAATAGCATTAATTAATATTGATTTGATAGTAATTAGGTCGGTTCTCTTTTTAAATAAAATTAAGAAACAAACTATTATTATAAAAATGTAGATTCGTGGGGGTTGTTCATTTGAGATACCTTTTCTCCTGAAGATGGACTCAACTATAGAGTCCAAAACGCGTCGAGAGCAAAAACTCCACACAGGTCTCCAATTCCCTTTGAAAATAACATATGTTGTCACCATATAACATATGTCGTCACCATATTGCACTAATAATGCATTAGGTTCATTAAATTGACATTTGACATTGTTACCTATAATTTACAAGAAATTCAACTAATGCATTAATACAACAAGAATATATTAAAAATGTCATTTAATATGTTAGAAAATTCAAACTCTGTACATAAAAAATGGTTGTTTCACATCAAAATTATGACATAACCATTGTAATCTATCTCAAAATTTAATTTCTTTTACATACATATTGGTACATTGGTGTTTCATTGATATAGTGAAGTCTCATTGACCTATTCAAAGTTGATATAATCAAATTAACCATGTCATTTCTATAAAATATTACCTTGGGCGCAAGGTTAGGTAAAATTTAGTATACTGATGTCTATTGATGTTAGCAGTAAAAAGAAGAGTAAATTTCAATAATTTATAGAGAAATCTGATGTAAAAAATGGTTTATTACTATTGACATATGAGATTAATGCCATTTTTTTTTTGTGACTAGAGGAATCGACGACTAGGGCTACTCTCGTACTTGCATGACATGGGATCAATTTCGGTCCACTACCACTATAACCTTTAGGCATACCCGTTGCCCCACGTTTGACACATAGGGCTAGTTAGGGTTTGAACCAATGACTTCGCAAGGAGTGCCTTAATAGTGCACCCTATCACAAATTGATCTACACCTTGTGGGCCAATATTAATGCCATATTTTGATAGAGTATATATCAAAGTTTCTTAAACAAAAAAACCATATAGAAAATATATATTTTTCCTTCACAAGTTTTTAAGTAAATCCATTTGAGAGCTCCCTCCCTCCATTTTCCTTTCAGCGTTAGTCTCTTGTATTGCAATTTTCATAGGCATTTTTCACCCTAAGGGTAGAATATTGACTAATATCCCCTTTCTTTTCTTCTACTAGGATTTCCCTACTATTTTAGGCCTGCAAAGCCTCATCCCATCTCATGAGAGCAAGCACATTTTAATTTCCCATATTGTTATGTCATAGGACTTTGTGTTAAAGAATTGGTTACTCATAATCAATGGAAATAGGAATTTCCTATGTCAAGGAAAGGTATTTAAGTTTTTAATGTCCTATACATTTTATTAAATATTTTATTGTAAGAGTTGGTTGTTTCATAAGCTTCTACATTTTCATTAAATATTTTATTGTAAGAGTTGGTTGCTTCATAAGATTCTCTTGAGGTGGCAGGGACAACATTTGGCATGAGTCATGCCTATATTAATGACATATATGCCAAATCTAACAATGATTCATTAATGTTTTTTAAAATAGATTTAATGTTTAAATTGATGCTTTAATGATGTTTTTTTTAAATGTTGGGTGACTTTTTCAAATAGGAGCATAAATGTATACCAAACTTTATTGGCATTTCCCTCACCATGCATACATGTGGCATTAACAGATCCAGGTTTAAAATGGATATCTACTAATTGCATTAAGAGAGGTAAAGTGCTCTTACAATTTATGATAGAATGAATATATACCCATTTTTATGTTTTGGATGACACTAATAAAATAAATAAGAAAAATAAAAGTCAAAGACCAACTTAAGAAAGTCTACCTTTATTTTTCCAAATATAATTGAAGTCTATACCTTGAGATTTTATGATCTCTCTACACCTACTATATATATGTAGCTATGCTAATCATACGGAGAGAGACAAGGTTCTCTTCCATTGAGGTGGAAGAGATGCATGTAGGTGATATTAACGAGAGAATTTGGAAAATAGATAACATTCAACGTCCAACATAAAAATAAAAACAAGCATATCATTTTTTCTCTTGATGCTCTCAAAGTATTAGGTGGAAGAGATGCATGCCTACATTTATGTGTCTAAGAGTAATAACAATATAAAATAAAATAGAAAATACGATTTCTACTATCCAACATTTATTTAAAAAATAAAATAACTTTTTATTGCATAAATCTATTATATATTAAGCCACAAATATACCATAAAAAATAATGAAACTATCATAGATCCATGTTAAGCACTCAACTTTCAAACCACTAGAGGTTTTCATTTGGGTTAATTTTTTTATCCTACTACATAGATCCAAGGTTAGTTAAATCTAAATTCATAATAACAATTTATGTGAATATTAAATGCCAATGATAAATAAATCTATCCATTCTTGCATACTTTTTGAAAAACAACAATAGCAAAGGGCAACTAAAATGACGAATGAACACTCCCAATATGTTAGTTTCCCTTTGCCCTACAATCCCTACAGTCCCTTTGACCTACATTGGTACAATTAGGAGCATGAGTAGGAGCACCATACAATTTTATATCTATTCATTAGCTAGGAACACAAGGTTAATTAGGTATCATGGTAGTAGTACGCTGATGGATTTATTCCCCTACTCTATACAACTTTATTATATTAGGCATACTAGCCAATGTATGTTTCGTATATAATGTGTGTACTCATGTTTCCTAGTGAGATTGATACATACATTAATATGAAGAGAAGTGTACGTGAAGCTATTGTGAAATTCTAAATCACCATAGATCATCGGGTAGAGTATACCTCACAGAGAAAGAATGAGGAGAAAATATGAATTACAATGAAAATTGTAGTAAAAATGAGCAGACAATTAATCAGGCATGTGAACTCAGATAGGAACAGAATAATGTCACATGATCCAATAATCAATATAGTCAACAATGATGTTACAATGGAGAGAATTCGAATCACCTAGGAGAATTCGAGTCTCGGTTTGTCTAGCATAGGAATTGTCACCATTGGAGTGCTCCGAAAGACCCAAAATCAACTCAACTAAACCTAAACCTAGTTAACTGAAGACACAATCGGTTAACTGACCAAGGAGGGTGCATTAGTGAGTTGGTCATGCAAATCACTCAAAAAAGGGCACATGAGGCCACAATCAGTGGCATTCAGAGCATAACGCCCCACAAGAGTTAGCTAACTCAGGTGGACTGAACTAGAACACTGAGTAGGCTCCTAAAATATAGGGAACTGACTTAAGTGGTCCTAAAATGATGCATGCAGGGCGCATTAGGTGGTAGATGGATCCTAGATGACATCTACACACCACTAGGGAGAAAATGACATCATCAACTTCTAGGAAAAAAAAATGCTAGTTAGGACAAGGATGGGGTATTAATGATCCTAACACTCCCCCTTAATCCAAATTTGTGCATCCTAGGCCCTGGTTACTAAGACCAAAGGTCACCCATACAATCAAATAAATGATGAAAAATAAAAGAACTGTCCATGAACCAAGGAAATGGGGAAAACCTCATGGGAAACCCCCCCCCCCCCTCAAAATAGGACAACAGGAAGCTCAAACAACTTTTACACCAAGTAGAGATCCGAGATAAACAAATCTCTTCTGATTGAAAAACTTAGAGAATATGTCTGCAATCATCTCCTATGTAGGACAATAATGCAGTGAGATCGTCCTATTGTGCACTAGCTCCCTGATGTAGTGCATGTGAACCTAAATATGTTTGGTCTTTTGTTTATGTACTGAGTCATTGGAGATCCTGATGGCACTTTGGTTATCACAAAATAGGTCTACTGAAGAAGAAGTGCGAATGCCAAACTTAGTCAAGATCCCATGCAACCAAACTGCCTAGATTAATGCATTCACAACCCCTATGTACTTTGCCTTTGCTGAAGAAAGTGTGAGTGATGCTTGTGTCTTGCTTGACCAACAGATTGGTCATGATCCCAACATGAATATGTACCCTTAAGTAGACTTCCTATCAGTATTGTCTCCAACCTAGTCCAAGTCAGTAAAACCAACCAGATCTAGTTGAGCACCAACAAAATAATGTATACCAAACTCTCTCGTACCTTGCACATAGTGCAAGATCCTCTTAGCTGCTTTCCAATGCAGCTCATGTGGCTCCTACATCTACCTAGCCACATCACCAACAACATATGATAGATTTGTTCTCAAATGTGTCAAATACAACAAGCTACCAATCAACTGTCTGTAAATAATGCTATCAACCAAGGGTGTGGAACCACTTTTTTCCAATCTAATGCGAGATAGGAAGGGAAAAGATGTGGCTTTACAATCAACCATATGAAACTTTGTCAGTAAATCAGATGCATACCTTGACTGTGAAATCATGATCCCTAAAGCATTTTGAGTTACTTCAAGACCAATGAATTGCCTTAACAGTCCTAGATTTGTCATAACGAATGCTTTGTTCAAGGAAGACTTGATGTGCTTCAACCCAGTAGCAGATCCACCAGTGGTGAGCAAGTCATCCACATACAAAACAATCAACAATAGACATCCTCCCTTATGTTGCATTTACACATTGCAATCAGATTTGCATCTTTCAAACTTTTGTGACAGTAAGAAGAAATCCATCTTGGCATACCATGCCCTTGGGGATTGCTTGAGCCCATACAATGTTCTCCCCAGTCTGCATACCATGGAAGGATCATCAATGTACTCCTCAGGTTGTTTCAAGTAGATCTCTTCTTTTAAGTCACCATGCAAGAAGGCACTCTTCATCTATGGTTGCTTTCCATCTCGGATCATGGAAAGCCTCTATGTAAGACTGTGGATCAAACCCCACCATCATGAAGCACCTCTCAAGGAGAAGTGGATATGTAAGGCAAAGTGCAATGTTTGCATATTGGTATTGAGATCTTGTTCTTCTATAGTCAGATCAATCTCCAACAATGTCCCCAGCTGCCTCAATAAGCTTTTGAGCCCATTTAGGCTTTGGATTAGGAGTAGGTGTTGGATCTGGATCTGCTATATCTTCATACTCAATATCTATATGTGAATCATATTGATCTTCTTCTTTGGAATCTAAATGTGGATCACCTGTAGAAACATCATTAGGAGCGAATGGAAGAGGTAGACCAGTTATACCTTCTTCATCAATTGGTTGTAGATCATGCAATGGATCCTCATTGAATTGAACACTTCTTTCAATGAAGCATCTCTTTGTTGCAATATCCATCAATTTGTAATCCTTTGCATCTTTTGCATATCCAAGAAGAATGCATTCATTATTTTGAGGTTGAAGTGCTTTCCTCTTGTCGGAGGGGATTCTAGCCCATGCCTTGGATCCAAAAACCCTCAGATGAGAGACATTAGGTTTGTGTCCCTTCAATGCTTCGAATGGAGTGACCCCATCAACAGATTTGTGGGGTACTCTATTTTGAATGTATGTGGCACAGTTCACTACTTTTGCCCATATATTTGATGGGAGATCTCTTGCTTCAAGCAAGTAGGTAGCCATCTCTTTCAATGACCTATTCTTCCTCTCTGCTAAACCATTTTGTTGTGGTGTGTATGGGACATAATATTGCATTTGAATACCTTCGGAAGCACATAGCTATTGCAACTCATTCTTGATGTACTCCCCTCCATTATTTGATCTGAGTGCTTTCAAACACCTCGGATTTCTATATGAGAAAGGAGATCCAACAGACCCTAGAGTAGTTATCAATGAAGGCCATAAGGTATATGGATCCATTCATTGAAGCAGTAGGCATTGGTCCTGAAACGTCACTATGAATCAGATCTAGGATGGAGGAAGCTCTCTTTTCCTTCCCAACGTCATACTTTTGCTTTGGTGCTTCCCTACCAAGCAACCTTTGCAGATTCCTTGAGAGAACTTTATATTCGGCAAACCTTCAACAATCTCTTCCTTGTGCAATTGTTGTAGGTATTTGAAGTTTGGTGTCTGAATCTTTCATGCAAGAGTCTACTTGTCTCATTTGCATGAGTCAAGAGAGCACTTTGATGTGAGTATGACAAGAAGTAGAACTCATATGCCTTGGAGGCATGGTTTGCAACTCCTTTGGCTATCAACTTCCCAAATGAGATCTCTGCAACCTCAACTGTGTCAGGTCCAAATACTACTTTCTTTGGTGAACCTGTGTGTGTCATCTAGTAAACAAACAACAGATTAGCTTCTAGAGAAGGCACATACAACACATTGTTGAACTTTCCATGCTCAAACTGTATAGTACCCTTCCCTTCAGCAAGGATTTGAGAGTCATCTCCCATGTGTATGTTGAGTCCATCGGTGAATCTAATGAAGAAAATGGCTCTTTGGAGGCAACCATGTGGTTGGAGGCTCCATAATCAATAAGAAAAGCTTGGGATTGTGAGAATCCAGCCTTCAATGCATGGAATCTCTCATGATCTTCTGACTTGCCACCTAGATCAATCTTCCTTGCGCCTTCAGGGAGGGCAATGTTATGTTGTTCAAGGAGTTTTGCCATTTGATCTATGGTCTTCTTTATACAAGAACTCTCAAGATGATTACCCTTCTTGCAGTATGTACACATGGATTTCTCAAATTTTTTTTGTTTGTCCTTCTTGGAGTTGGAGGCTCCTTTCAATGGACTATACTTGGCATTCTTCTTGGGTTTAGGTTGCCTCTTCTCCTTGCCCTCGTGCTTCCCTTTTCCATTCACACTTTTTGCTTCTCCATCCAGAAGAGCTTGATTTTTGGAAGCCTTCAAGATGCCCATCTTGATCAATTTGTCTTGTTCTTGGATGAGAGATTCAGTGAAAACATCTAAGGATGACATTTTCGAACCAGGGATTGACATTCTACCTGAATGGAAGGTAGAGACAAAGATGGATAACTCGGGACCTAGCTTGATCATAATGGATAACACCAGCTGCTCATCCTTCTTCTCAATGCCACAGTGCTTGCATTGCATGACCAGATATTTGAATTTGGAAAAGAATTGTTGGATGGTCTCGAAACTGCTCATCGGTTGAAGAACAATCAACTCATTTTCCATGATATGGCCCCTTAGCTCATCTTGTTTACCGAAGAGGGTCTCCAACTTCAACCATACCTCTCTTGGAATCTTCAATCCATCAAGGTGGAAGAGTAGATCTCTGGAAATATGAATACACATGAAACCAAATGCTTCATCCAATCTATTTAGATACTTGGCCTTCTCAACAGTTACTTAAGGTTCGACCTCCTTTCCCATTGTTACCCTATACAGTGACTTGTTGCACAAGACCATCTGCATATCAACCCTCCAACCAAGGTAATTGAAGGGTGTTACGATCCCGGGGGAGAGAGGAGAGTTCAAAATCTCCATTAAAACCGCTGGAGCAAATACAATGTGATACTGTTGTTACTACTGCACTGAAAAACTTTCAATAACCTACAAAAAAATCTCAATTTTGGAAATAGACTACTACTGAGCACTGCTTTAGGACAATAGGCTGATTTTTCCGGATCCTTCACACCTGGCTAGACCTCAAAGAATTTCTTCAATGAATTCAATGCAATGGCACTAGGATTTGCTGTGGAAATCCAGAGGCTTCTGATGCACTACTGAAAGCAGTTGCTCAACCTACGCCCACTTGGATCTGATACCATGTGAAATTATAAATCACAGCAGATCATGGAGCTGAGTATACCTCACAGAGAAAGAATGAGCAGAAAAGATGAATTATAGTGAAAATTGCAGTAAAAATTAGCAGACAATTAATCATGCATGAGAACTCAGATAGGAACAAAATAATGTCACATGATCCAATAATCAATATAATCAACAATGATGTTACAATGGAGAGAATTCGAATCACCTAAGAGAATTCGAGTCTCAGTTTGTCTAGCATAAGAATTGTCACCACTTCAGTGTTCCAGGAGACCCAAACTCAACTCAACTAAACCTAAACTTAATTAACTGAAGACACAATCGGTTAACTGACCAAGAAGGGCACATTAGTGAGTTTGTCATGCAAATCACTCAGAAAAGGGCGCATGAGGCCACATTCAGTGGCATTCAGAGCATAAACCCCCCACAAGAGTCAACTAACTCAGTTGGACTGAACTGGAACATTGAATATGCTCTTAAATATAAAGAACTAACTTAAGTGGTCCTAAAATGATGCATGCATGGCACATCAAGTGTTAGATGGATCCTACATGACATATGCTCACCACTAGGGGGAAAATGACATCATCAACTACTAGGAAAAAATAAATAATGATAAGTAGGACAAGGATGGGGTACTAATTATCCTAACATCTAGAAGGACACAAAGAACGTGAGCGACCGAACGGGGTAATAACACATTGGAGGGAAACACAATGTAATTATTTCCCTAGTTATATATATTTTTTCTCAATTTATTTGCAATTTTTAAATATTTTTTATTCAATAGTTTCTTTAATCATGTTAATAGAATGGAAAAGTGGAAATAAAAATATTACGCCTAAGTTATATTTGATGATCTAAAAACTATCGACAAATTTTCATGTTTTCTTCAATGGTATACAATGATTTTATTGAAGGTTTCCAACACACAATTTGTTGTTAAAATTGAAAAACATTGTATCCATCCATGAGAATGCATGCATGTGCACACACACACAAATAAGGTATATCTATATCTATATTTTTGTGTGTCACTCTATGAAAACACACATAGATAATGTATATCTATATCTATCTTTGTGTGTCACTTTGAGAACTTACACAAGCACATACATAGATAAGGTATATAATGTGTACCCCTATGCCCATGTGCACAAGGGGGTGTGTGTGTGCATGCACATACATATGATAGTGTTATATACACAATGTGGTGTGTGTATGCATATATATTAACACACATAGATAGGGTATACATTATGTGCTTATGTGTGTAGGCACATTGTACATACAATGTGGTGTGTATGTATATATGTTTTAACACACAAATAACACATACAGTGTGTGAGAGAGAGACATACACACACAAATAATACATATAGTGTGTATGAGAGAGACATACACACATCTACACACATTATATGCCTTATCTGTGTGTGTGGATGTGTAAATAATGTGTGTAGATGTGAATGCATATGCACAAATTGTATATCTTATCTAAATTAATTATATACACATTATGTATATATATTTTATAAGGTATATAATATGTGTAAACAAAATAAAAAATAACCATAATATGTTTTTAAAGTACATTAACATGTCCTTTAAACACAAGGTATACACATCTTATAAAATAAATTAAATCTTTGAAAGATTTTAAGATTAATCAAATTATCTATTTCAATTGTGTTCGCTATATTGACCATGCTATACCATAAATCATACATCTTCGTTGTAATTTAAAATATTTATAAAATTAATATTAAAATAATTTATAAATTAATTAGAATTTCATTTCTATTCATAAGTTAATGATGAATTCAGAACTTTTTTATATCAGAATAGAAATTGTAAAATTACATTTAACTTAACAAAGGGAGTTAATGTAATTACCTTAAAATGTATAAATTAAGAACGATTCATAATGATTATCCTCATCTAAATAAAATAAAGATGGTTGAGACAATTAAACGATTTGTTCCCTCAACTATGATAATGATTATTAAGTTTATCTTACAACGTACTTTGAGTCTCTCATGAGAGAAGTAATGCATAGAACACGTGGACAGGATATTGATATGTCTTAAACAAAATTGCATTTTCTAAACAACCACGGGGCGAGGAAACCATAATACGGAGGCCTTTGTGATCCGTTACCTCTGGATCCTCAAACCAGATCTGTATTGCTTTTCAGAAAGAAAAATCTTGCCATTCCCCTTTGCAATATGTCAAAGTATAAGCTTCATCCTAAACTTTTGTGGTGAAAATAACGAATTGATTCTCCTCCGTTTGAATGTTTGAACACATATGCCACATTAATAGTTGAGATTTTATTGGCACTCTGAGTCATAGTAACATAATTCGGCCGTATTGGTACTTCGTGTACGGAAATTTGGAATAATCCAAATTCATCAAATATTCAGTGTAGGTGTAATACGGATACGGATTATTAGTGGAGAATTAAATTTTGAAAATCAATTTACAGAAAGAAAAAAAACATTAATTATTTGAACACTATAAAACAAAATACCATTCAATTCCATGCTTTCTTATTAAAATAACTATAAATAAGTAGTTGTCGTCTCTCACATTTCCATATCAGAGGTGGTTGAGATTTTATATTTTTGTTTTTTAAATATATGTTAAATTTTCTTATATAAATGTCTATGTACATTTATGGTATATTTGTGAATATTTAATTAAAAATATTATATATAAACAAGCTATTTCCGTATTTTATTCTTACTAGATATTTTCATTATGTATTTTTTCCGTATCGAATCGTATTCGTACTCGAATTATACTACTATGCTCTGAATTTCCTTATTGGTCGCCATCACCACATGAATTGATTATCATATAAATAAACCATGTATATGTTTAAGAGACATATACACAGTTTGTTCCCACACATTATATACCTTATGAGATACACACAAATAGATAAGATACATAATGTCACATGAAGGCACATGTACACACATTATATACCTTATCTATGTATGTATGTCTCAAAAGGTATATAATGTGTGTGAACACAAACACACAGATAATGTATATGATGTGATTAAGCGAAACATCACACTTTGAAGTGTGATGTGTGCCTCTGGCACACATCATATATGTTATTTATGTGTATTTGTGTTTACACCCATTATTTATCATATGAGACACATATATGTTAACTCACACGTTTATGCTGTGTTTATTAATACTAAAAACATATATACATGTTAACATAAAGTCTCCAGTATTTTGGAAAATATACACATGTTAACATAACATTCCCTTTATTTTGGCTTGAATAAGGAAATTGGCAAATCTCCTTTAACATGTAGCTGGGAATTGAACTTGGGCAGTAGTGGTAGATAGGCCCAATCCTTAAAAACACAATATTATTCCTTCTGAAACATATTGGCAATCTTATCCTGGAATTTCATTTGAATTTTTTCCCGTCTGACTTTGAGGGTAGGTGTTAGCAAGCCACTATCTACCTGCAATCATATGAATCACAAAATTCACCTGCCATCAACAACTGAAGAAGCTGCAATGCAATGCAAGAAATCATATAAAACAGAAACATATGTTTGTATTACAGTGACACATTGCAAATGAACTAAATTTATGGTAGTAGGTGCAACAGACCGTAAATTGCTCCTCCAACAGAACGAATGGACCAATATGAAATGGACATCTCGAGGTGCTGAAGCAAGGACACCAAATGTAAGCTTTGATAGAGGACCAATATTGAGAAAACAATTGAAATTGATGAATAGAGAGAGTTGTATGCATGAATATGGGGCCAAGCTCATCTATGCCTCTCTTTCATTGTCTTGATCTATGATGTGTGCATTACATTGCAAAGAATTTGTATTCCTTATTGATTGCTATGCATCAGTAGGGAAGATTACAATAGTTTCCAGTAGGCACTACTAGAAGTCTAGATGTGAGTACAGCAGTATTTAGGAGCTCATATTTAAGATGCTTACTGTTCAATAAGCTCTCGTCGAATCAATTCCTTGAAATCTCCCACTGTTGGCGGAGATTTAATCCCCTTTGATTTTGCCAATTCTCTGGCTTCAAGTTGTATGGCTTCCATGTTTGGAACAATCAGTGCACCCAGTCGCCGCTGATCCTGCATTTTAACCAAATTCCTCAGACGTAGACATAGTACTATCCAATCCCAAATGGTGGGGAATGAATGAGGGACCGAGTCATGGTGTATCATGATTCTCTATCATGACTTGCACTGACATGCAGGAGAAGGTTAATTTGATGTGATGTTATGCTTGCATGTAATTTTTAAGAGACAGAAATTACATCCCTTCTAGAAATATACGTATCATGTGCTTCCTGAATTAAGATGGAATTACCCACTAGTGTATCCAAGTGGCATTATGTTATCTACAAATACACTAGTCTTCTTTTGAAGTAGAGAATTCGAAAACGGAAAAATAATAGTCAAACATCCTCAATCAACATAACTTGCATACCTGTCCAACAACAACAATTTGTTCAATCAAATTACTCTCCAGGGCAGCAGCTTCTATTTCTATGGGTTCCACATTTTCACCTGACAACATGGTTTTGTAAATATTACAACCAAGAGAAGATGACCAAAGCAAACAATGTACTTGAGTAGTACCTTCGGAACAGTTGTTGAGGGCAGAGAAAGCTACCAATAAATGAGCAAAACAAATCATATAGATGAGAATAAGAGTAACAATGACCTCTAAAGATCTCAAATTGAGTGAAAAGAAGAGACGTGAAACACAAATATGTTGTAAAATTGAGTAGCAACACTAACTCAATTTTTGTTTTGTACAAATGCAGTGTAGAATAGCATTAGTGGATATTAAAGAAGCAACAATATTCTTTAATGTAAGTAATTCTAATTAAAAATGACTTCCTGGACTGCATACACTTCCCACCTAAAAATGTTTAATATAGTTACTAAACCAAACTCAAAACAGTAAGTGTCTTATGATGCTTATTTGAAGAATTCTACATCTCTCCAAGGGCAGTATATTTTGGACTTAATTTTGGATTAAATTAGTTTATTTCTTTCCCCATTTCAATGGACAATACGATAAACTCTGCATTACAAGTAGACTACAAAAATAATAACTCAAGCATGATCAACCATGCTGCACTAACAAATAATGGATCTTCCAGATCTAATTAGAAAGGAATACCATGGCTTGTAAACTTATAATGTTTGATGTATCCTATTTCAATTAACTTTCAAGAAAACTTTATAAAAATATTCTAGCATATTGAATAACTGTATAGGACAGGAAAGAAAAATTTATTAGGGACCAAGGAGTGGAAGGGTCCAAGGGGTATTGAGAGAATCAACCATTGGCAGAAATCACTGGAAAACACTCTTAAACATATGTTGTATATGATGTTCAAAATATGAGACTTCTTTCAGGTTGGTAACAACCCACCTAACAATTTCATGGGCAGTGCAAAAGAGAAAACACCTTCACAATCACCATTAATAGAAGTAGTCGTTGGTCTTTCAGAACAGGCATTAATAAAAAAACTTATTAAATGTTTAAAATGTAAGTTAGCATAAACACTGAGAAGGAACCTACATCATTCTTTCATCTCTGTACAAAGTGTCCTTTCTAAGCATGGTAAGCATAAAGAAACCTGCTATCCCAATGTAGATGATGAGATGAACCAAGAAATTTCATGAATGAGACAAGAATAATGCTCTAGCTTTGTCATTAAAAATAATGATTTTAAAACCAACATTTTTTCTCATTTGACTATAATGTATGTTTTTAAATTTTTGTAAGTTGGTATTTATTGATATTCTATAGCTTATTATCAAGGAAATGGTTTAAAGTTTAAAGTTTTATGGGCAATATAAGCATACTGGATCTCTGAGTTTGAAAATCATATCACTTAACCACAAACATTACCTTCTCAATCAAATATCTTCCATATTCTAACCTGTAGAAAGTACAATGGTATCCTTTGCACGACCTTCCACAACCATCATTCCTCCACAGTGACGACCACCTCCTGGTGTTTTTGATGCAAGCCAACCTAGATCACCTGTGTCAAGCCAGTTGTCCTTGTCTATGGCTTTCATTGTAGCATCAATGTTCTGTGAAAGAGATGAAAAGTTGAGAGAAACTCATAGCTGAGATTAAAATAAACTAAAAATATTAAACAAACGAGGCAAAACAAATACAAAATAGACGCTCAATCAAATAATACTCAGCAAAACAGTGCACAACATGACCCCCCTATTGAATGGTCTCATAAAGAAGCTCTGTTTCAAATTAGTACCCAAAGGCTGCTTCAATAAGGATCATTCATTATCATAGATGGTAATTTGACAATAGGTGGCATATAGGTGGAGCTATTATTGCCATTAATTGCATACTTGACATGACGAACTACTAGTGGAATGGAGGTTTTTTCAGTAAATTGTATCTTTGACATGACAGCATCCTAGAAGGCTGGAAAGGATGGCCCACCATGGAGATATTATTAGAAAGGAGAGAAAAATACCCGTATCTCCAAGGATTATTGACAGCATATTGTAAATATTATATTGTGTTTCTCATTAACATGTTTAGCTTGGTAAGTGGTTTCAATCCCATGGTACCAGGGTCCAGGAAGATGGCAGTTTTGCATAGTGGTTTCTATGTATTCTAATCCTATTTAAAGGCAATAATGTAGAGTGTAAGGCAATGCAAAGTTCCAGCATCTCTTGTCATATTGTAATGCTTTTCTTCCTCTGTGTGTTTGCTCACATGCTCATATTGTCAACTCAGGCTGCAAAACCAGAATAAGCAGTAACAAATATTCCACATAGAATAACTGAAAATATGTTTTTTTATCAATAATAAGATAAAGGAAGTATGTAACAGGTAGAAATGGGGATGCACCTACTTTCTCCAAAAAAATGGATGCATCTACCATCCAAAAGATAATCATGGGGCACTTGCAGACCAAATAGTTGGGTTAAAGTCATCAAGGCTGAAGGGTAATTGATCACAGGATGAAAAGATTCCCTAGAAGTAGACAAGACCAGGTATATATACTTCAAACAAGAGTTTCATTAGACAAAATATGGTGATACATGGAAAAGACATCACTTTGTCCCTCACTAGTCCATAAACTAAGGCTGGGGAAAAATGAAGGATCTCCTCCTCTTCTAAAAGTGATGACAGCTTGTGAATTTCTAACAGCTTGTCGATGATAGCTGACCATTAGGCCCATAACCTCATTTTTCCATCCTATCTTGGTGATTGGAGGTGCTAAGCCTTTGTTAACCCCTAGGTTGCACGTGCAACTGGATGGTTAAGATCAAGCTCAATTTCATCATGTTGGTCCATCTACAAGTACGTCTAGGGTTTCACATGGTTCAACACCTTTGACATAGTGAGCTTGATCAAATTCAGAGTACTTGCAAATTTGAGCAGTTATTTTATTATTGAGGAGCCAGAGTTTCGGGGCGTGCATGTTAGAGTGAGCTACATATTCATGGTTCTTGTGAGCTCATGATTCTGATTAGCTTTGTTTTGGTGATGTTATGCCACATACTGTATTGGCACACTTATACTTATTTTTGCTTCATTCTGATACTGTATTCCAGCTTACTATGATCTTTTTACTGCTACTGGGACCTTCCTCATGATATAAGTGATGACTTGATGAGATGATGCTATTATCCATATTTTATTATTTACTGCTATACCATGTCAGATGATGATGTGATACATGATGTTGTACTTACTGCTACTGAGTATTTTACTGCTAGATTTATATGTCATGATGGATGATCATGAGCCATCGGTTGCACCACCCAAGCTTGTCATTGACAAATTTTCAGAGGGAATATGGGCGGCGAATTTCGATGGTGCACAATAAAAATCTAGAGCAGGTGTGAGGGTTGTTTTCATATCCCCCCGAAGGTAATATTTTCCCATTTTCTTTTCGATTGGAATTTGATTGTACTAATAATATGACCATATATGAGGCCTTGTTGTTAGGTCTTGAGCAAGAAAGGGAGATGGGATTGATGCTGATAAAATTACTTGGGTATTCGAAGCTAGTTGTCAATCAGATGCATGATTTATGTGAAGGAAGGAACCCAAGACTTAAGAAGTACAAGAAAGTAGAGGGATGAAATTAAGTGCTTTATAGCATTTTCTACTACTGCTTTCATGAGGTCTAAAAATCAACTAGCTAATTCTATGGCATCATCATTTGCTTGCTTTCAGCCATTTATGACCATTCCTCATACTCGATACTTTCTTGATGTAATATTTAGGCCTAATATTCTTGACAATATAAGCTCTTGGCAAGTTTTTGAAGATGAGAGACATCTTTAATTATTTGAATTGTATTAAAGAGTTTTTATCTCATCTAGTTGATGAAGTGCAGAAGGGTGATCCCCCAATTGTCCAATTAAGGACTAAGAGAATCCTGAGAGGTTTAGTACCCTTCGAGAAATTATTTGATGAGCAGATTATTGAAATCAATGTTGGCTCTAAGGATCCCCCTAGACTTGTCAAAATTGATCAAAATTGTACCTAGGGAGGAAAGGAAAAAGATTGAGACATTGGTGCACAAATATGGGGATGTGTTTGCATTGTCTTTTGATGAATTAAAGACATGATTCATAGGTCATCAAGCATGCAATCCCATTGATGGAGGGCACCAAGCCTTTCTATTAGTTACAAAGACATATGAGCCCAGAGTAGTTTCGGTCATTCAGTGAGAATTGCAAAATATTTAGGAAGTTGATATTATTACTTCAATTAGATACTCCACTTGGGTCGCTAATATTGTTTTAGTGAGGAAAGAGAATGGAGAGATATGTATATGCATTGATTTCAAGAAACTTAACTTGGCAACTCTCAAGAACAATTATCTTCATCCTAGCATCGACCATGTACTTCAGACGGTAACAAGTTTAGGAATGATGTCTAAGCTAGATGGATCCTCTGGCTATAACTATGTATTGGTAGTAAAAAATCACAGGTATAAGACTACTTTCACTACCCCTGGGGGACCTATGCCTATGTAAGGATGGCCTTTGGATTGACGAATGCTGGAGCTGCATTCCAGCGAAGAATGGACTATGCATGTTTTGATTTTTTATATAAATGTCTTGTAGTATATTACTATATTAGGATGATATCAACGTTTTTTCTAGAAATTGGGGTGATCATCATGAGCAATTACAAAAGAAATTTGACTAGTGCAAGTCCTTAGGCATTTGTTCAAACTTCAATCCAAAGAAGCCAGTCTTTGGAGTATTTAAGGGGAAACGTTTGGGACACAATCTCAAGAAATGGTGCAAGAATAGATCGAGAAAGAGTAAGGGGAATTCGGGGAATTCCATTGCCCAAGATTAAACAAGCAATTTAGTCCTTTATTGGCCACATTAACTTTGTGAGGTGGTTCATAGTACATACCCAACTTTGCAGAGAGTGTTAAACTGATGTCTAATATGATTAAGAAGGACCATGAACTAAAATGGAATGAAGATGCAAAGCATGCATTCAAAGATATTAAGTTCAAGCACTGATCTTGATTAGGTTGGATTATGGTAAGGAATTTCAGCCATTTTCTTTTGCTTCTAATTTTACTATGGCTATTATTTTATTACAGAAAAACAAACAAAGTTGTGAGCAATTCATAGCATTCATGAGTAAGGCACTCCAAGGGACGAGTTGGTTTATACCTTGATGGAAAAACAAGCACATGCCTTAGTAAAAGCGTTCAAATATTTCTATGACTACTATTGGAATGCCAAAACTGTTGCCTACATCCCTCATCACATGATTTGTTGATGTATATGTAACTTCGGAATGTATTTCACCTATGTATATTGTACTCCTATAGAGATGGTATTATTCCTCTATACGAAAGTATCGTCATTTGTATTGACAAGTGTCGTAACTTGCTGTGATGGGTTATTAGACCACCAAGTGTGGGGTCGGCCCTGATTAGTATAACCATGGGTTATTAGACTGAGTTAGACAAGTTGGCCCTACTAGGTTATTAGGCAGGTCAGGTCATGTATAAATAGAGTGCGGGAGGCACTCTATTTGATCATCTTATTATTCACTTCTACACTACTCGGAAAGTGGCGCACCAGTGAAGGAGGAGGTTCAGCTGCTAAGAGAAGACTATCTCTTGTACTTGGGTTGTATCATTGCTCTTTCTATCTCTGAGGAAGTTGTGGGGTTTTTCACCTTTATGGTTTTCCCCATTGAAACTCTGTGTGTCTATTGTCTCATATGATTGCTTGGTGTGATTGATATGTATTGTTATACTTGATATGCTGTACATGTTATTCTCTCAGTAAAGATCCTAGAGTATATTGAATTAATGCTCAAAATCTAACATGATTAAGGATATAGTAATATACTAATGCAGCAAGAGTGCAGTGGGAAGTGGGGAAGGTGGATCATGAAAATCCAAGAGTTCAACTTGGAATTGAAGCTTTGTGAGGGGCAAAGGATTGGCCAAGATGGTCGTTAAAAGCAACCTTGCTATGGTGGAAGAGGTTTCCAAAGAAGAACAATAAATGTCTTGTGAGGTATATGCAATTTCAGCTTCTCTAAAGCAACATGATTGGTATGCTAATATTACATATTAATTGAAGAATTTATCATTTCCTGCTAACCTTGACAAGAAGCAAAAGAGATCTCTAAAGCTTTGAGTAGCTAAGTATTGTTTAGTGCAGGGAGGACTCAGCTAGAGAAATAAAAAATTCAAATGATGCTTAGATGTGTTGATCCAATTGAGTCCACAACCTTTTGTAGGAGATGCACGCAAGATCAAGTGGAGGTCACTTTTCAGCCAACATTATTGTTCATAAGGTCATGCAAGAAAAGGTATTATTGGTCTCCATTTTTGCAAATGCGCGTGTAAATCTTTGATACAGAGATCACTACTCCCTCTGTATCAGTCTGAGGTCCCAAGTGATATGAATCTCTATGTCAGTACATACTCATAAAAGATAGATCCAAATAACTAGGCCTGCATCTACCAACTAACACATAAAGCAATCATATAGACAACAGATGTACCCTGGAACCCTTTCGGGAGAAACCAACTAACTATGGGGCTATCTTCTCAATCTCAAGCCCAGAGCATATAGAAGAATAAAGAAGCAGTACAATACAGAGTTACCTCAACCGGTAGCTCAATCCCTCTGACTAGGGCAAACCCTAGTTTGCATGCATCCAGCTGATGCATGCATTCAGCTGATGCATGCATTGATGAAGTGTGCCCTAACTGCCAATCTAGATCTGAGTGCTCTGACGGTGCCTCTGATGCATCTGCCCTCTACTGATCACCCTGCTCTGATCTGCTCTCTCTGAAGACTGCCCACTGATGAAATCAACCCTCTCTGCATGCACAAGTGCGCCCTCCTCCTCTGGATGTCAAATGCTCGTACTACTCCGGATCTCAACAGTTCCGAGTTCCGATCGTCTCTAACCTTCCTGAAATCTCAAGACAAGGCTATCCTGAAAGTCTCGGACTCCAACTCGGTCGATCCAGCTCACAACGAGCTTCTCCTCCTCAGGAAAAACGTCCTCCTCCAAGCAAACTCGACCTCCTCCAATATAATCAATAATCACACTATGGACCTCTCTTAGCTCACAGTCCTGGAGATCTGGTCTCTCTGGAACTGAAGGTCACTGATCTAGCTCAGATATGACCTTCCTAGCTCCTGCAGCAGCTCCTCCCTATCTCAGAAAGTCGCCCCACATGGACAGATTCGTCCTCCTCACTCTGGCAGTATCTCTCTCTGATAATGCAACTGAGTAACCTCATCTGGGGACCTCCTGCCTCTATAAATAATCTCACCGATGAATTAGGTTTGCCAAACCCCTAATTCCCGGTGCATGCAAAAAGTCACTTTTGCATGCATGCATGCAAAAGGTCACTTTTGCATGGAGTCATTGAATGCTGGCAGGTCATGCAATACTCATGCATGCAAAGGTCAATCTCCCCTGAAGCTCCGCATGCAGCCCCTGCTGGGCTCATGCCACTGAGTAGAGTGCATCTCACTCTCTACTCCATCCTGATGCCTATGGTACTAATGTCCCTCCATGCAAGGCATCTGAGTCATGGAGGACATCTCGAAGTTACCATAATCTAACACTCCCTCTTAACGAGGGAAGTCCTACCATGGATACCTAGATCCAACAAGTCCTCTGTAGCTGACACTGATCTCACTGATCTACCTGCCACTGCTGCTGACACTGATCTCACTGATCTGCCTGCCACTGCTGCTGACACTGGTCTCACTGATCTGCCTGCCACTGCTGCTGACACTGATCTCACTGATCTGCCTGCCACTGCTCTCTGATCTGAACCAACCTGATCAATCTCCATGAGTGTGGCTTCTGAATAAGCCCCCCTGTCAACCACTACTGACTCTGCCACTGCACTCTGACTCAGACTCCCTCTGAGTCTCTACTGCTGTAACCAATTCTGAAGACCTCTGTCAAGTGGATCCACTGCTCTGTAGGTCATCTGCCTATGACCCTGAGTTGACTCAGCTCTATAAGTCAACTCCCTATGTCTTTGTACTAGTTGAACTGACTGGGCTCTCTCTTGAGCCAAGTCCATCTCAACCATGTCATACCAACTCACTCTTTGACTGGTGCCTATATGAGCAGCATGCTCATCCATCTGATGTGAGCCCAACGGCTCAACTTCCTGTGACTCATCACTGCCATGAGCATCTCGCTCATCCATCTGATATGAACCCAAAGGCTCAATCTCCTCATCTCCATCACTGTCATGAGCATCTCACTCATCCATCGGAACACCGCAATCACTGCCCTAATCCTCATCATGGTGAGCCTCTTGCTCACCCATCTGTTGAACAGGCCCACTCCTCCTGGCTTCATCTCTGCTGTGAGCATCTCGCCCATCATCCCCCTCTGCATTTGAAGAGGATGCACTCAGCCATCCTGATGTCCCTGAAGTAGGTTGTCCATGAACCAAGTACTCACCATCAATCCTGTGACCCAACAGCACTGGGTCTACTCCTATGGGATAGGTGAAGAATTGATCCTTGTGAAACACAACAGGGAATCCTGCAACTGCCAGTGCTGCCACTGTAAGAACACTCCCTCTCAGTCCTGGAACAAAGAACAATCCTGATACCTCCAGGAGCTCCCCACGGTCAAGCATAAATCTCACTCTGCCCACACCAGTAACTAAATGATCAACCCCCTGACCATCCCGAGTCAACTGTACTGCCGGATGCTCTAGGATCAGGAATGCATCTCGCACTCCTGTCATATGACTGCTAAGAGTAATGTCCAATGTCCATCTCTGATCATCCCGAGTCTCTGGTAAGCTACTGTCATGTCCTGACTGAACTAAGGCTAATGAGAACTCCTTCTCAAACCGAGAAGTAGACTCATCAACCTCCTCCGCTGCTACCACTTGCTCATCCATAATCAACCATCTCTCAGTCTTCATGTGCATGCACATCTCATGCATATGCAGCATGCATAACTCATGCACATGCATCATGCAAGACCTCATGTACATGCATATCTCATGCACATCCCTGTACTGACACTCCCTCTCAGCGAGGAAGGTACTGCTGGAGAAGCATCCACCAAGATCAAACACACCATATGCCGCTACAGCTACTCCCTTTGAACTGGAAGACTTTCTAGCTGCATCTGCTACACTCTGATATGCAGATCTGTGCTCCTCCTCTATCAATATCATCCGGAGAGAAGCACCATGCTCTCCCTCTGTCACTAATACTGAGACTATATCCAAGGTCTCCCTGGACCCACATACAGGCTTGCCCAACAAGTTGTACTCTACTCTCAAGCTAGAGGCCATAACTCTACAAAACTGAAATACTGTAACCCACAGTGAAACAAGAATCTCTCATGATCACAGATCTGGCAAATCTATCTCAGATCTAACCTTTGAACTCACAGATCTGATAGATCTGGTATCTATCCTAACAGATCTGATGTCTGTACTCACAGATCTGAACTCTGCGCTTCAAATCTAGACTCTGCTCTCACAGATCTGAACACTGCTCTTCAGATCTGGACTCTGCTCTCACAGATTTGAACACTATGCTTCAGATTTGATATGTCTGCCACAGATCTGGACTCTGCTCATGCTAGATCTGAAAGATCTATCTCAGATCTCCTCCAAACTTATCAGATCCAATAGATCTGACCTCTACAACCTCAGATCTGAGCTCTGCTCCTCATATCTGGTAGATCTGGTCTCTATCGTCACTGATCTACTAGATCTATCTCAGATCTAGTCTCCAATACCACGGATCCAATAGATTTGACCTCTACAACCTCATATCTTAACGGGAATGTTCAGATCTGGTAGATCTGGCCTCTATCTCCACAGATCTACTAGATCTATCTCAGATCTGGTCACCAACACTGCAGATCTATGTGTGACTGCTCACCCTGACCCTCAACAGGGCTCTGATACCATGTAAATCTTTGATACAGAGATCACTACTCCCTCTGTATCAGTCTGAGACCCCAAGTGATATGAATCTCTATGTCAGTACATACTCATAAAACAAGACTCAACATAAATATGAAAAATTCATCCACGTGAGGTCTTTGCAAATTTGCAAATTAGGTGATAAGTGCAAAAAACAAACTCCATAATTTTTAAGTGATCAAGATCACTTCCAAAGGGTGATTTAGATGAGTTTATTTCTGATTTAGATAATCCAAACTTAAATAGTTGCTAGAAATAAATATTAGAGCACAAAAAATGAAGCAAATATTTGGAAAAAAGAGAGATATTGCTTAAAATGAATTTGACTCTAAGTCCAAATCGACTGATTTTTCAAACACTCTTGTGACCACTAACATAAATCTAGAAAGGCTTCCTTGCATAGAACTTATTCCATCATTATGGGGTCGCATAATGTTTTAAGAAAAATCTCTCCCATCGATTTTGTTTTCCATGAACTTGGAAGATTGAGCCATGTACATTTTAAACTTGTTACGGAAACAAAATGTCCTGTTATCACATCCATAGTAGCCGAGCTACCATGATTGCAGAGCAGTTTCCTGTATATTTTTGAGCCAGGCCTTTACACATTTTTTATGAGATCAGCCTATGATGAGCAGTACTTTTGATGATCACTCGTATATCAGAGCAACCCCAGATCAGATATGATGAACCTTATGCCATGACAGAGCCTCATGCCCTCAGATTTGATGACTGAGGTGGCCATTATTTTTTCATACAAAGCAGTGTGATAGTGCCCAGAGCTTTACAGTAGCAGTGTTCCAATGACGATTGATGATCCAAATAATAGATACAGGTATATGGCCCAGCAGGTATATGGTTGTGCATTGGATATGTTTGCCTTGCTCTTTTGCTCATCTTATTAGCTTGATTAGGTATCTAATGGTCATGATCTGGCGATATATATATATGGACATGGCTGTTTTGTTGATGGTCTAGAGTCTAAGTGATCTGATTACTCAGAACAAGAAATTCTTGTTTATACTCATTGGTTGTACCCTCTTTAGTAGTATGGATGTGGTCATTCCCACCATTTATGGCTTACTAGTTATGGCATCACCTTTCACTTTCCCCATCCATCCGTTCTCTCCCATATTTGTTTTCACCTTAACTTACAACTCAGCCTGTGATATGGAGGACCTCCCCACTTTTGCCTCTATGTTGGATAGTTTCCCTATTGTTTTGTGTCTCGGCTCTGGGTTGGAAACAAAACTTATCGAAGCCTTGATCCTTTTGGGCCAGGAGAACCCGCTGGTGTTGGTTCTTGAGCTTAGGTGAGTTGGATTTGATGCCTTGACCTATCTAGTCGGTTTCCCCCGATTTTTGGTCCTGAATGTGGATGATCCCCCTAGTTGCCTGAGTTGTGTTGATTGTGGTTGATCCCCCTAGTTCATTTTTCACCTTCACCCATTCCTAGCAAAATGGTCACATCCATGAAATGAGTATATTCTCGAGGGTCTATTCTTAGTAATTGATTGTTTTAATTATGGATTTATATTTGATGCGTTAATTGCTTAATCACCAATGAAATGCTACTTTATACTTTAGTCTTGCTATTAGAATGATTAAAAGAGCATATCTTATCCATTTGCACTTACAGCATCAGGCATTTTGAGCCTGGGTCATTATTTTGGCTAGTCTTGACATGGTCAACCTAGTTTGATCAAGTCAACCGTAGGATCTGAGATGAGTTGGACCCATGATGTTCGAGATGGATTATTTATGGTCCTATGATGCCCACTTGATGGTTCCATGCAGCAGACATAGGTTTCATATGATGGTTTCATGGAATTTTATTGTTATTACTATTTACAGACCATTATTTTTATTTGTCCAGGCATGGTTGAGCCTATAGATGATTATCCAGGTGGTCACAGAGTGTATGAGTACTCATCTCTAGTACATTTGGACCTTCTGAGTCCATTGGCACACTCGGATATTAGTTACAAGCACTTCTAGATGAGATTACAATCAGATTGTCACTTTGTGGCAGAATTGCCATTATAAAATGGCTTGACAGCATAGTTGGATATTTATTTGGTTCTCCTAGGGCTCTACCGAGGGAGTATGGGGTCCAACCACTTGTTATTACCATATTACCATACCCTCGGACATTTTGGTACAGTCAGATTTGAGCCCAGGGCACCAGGAAGAGAGATACAGACATTTAATTACTTCACAAGTGATTTTCCGAGGATTTAAAATGGAATAAAATGGTCACTGAGGAAATCGATTTGGGCAATTGAGGAAAGGAATTGGCACGAGGTTTGTTCATAGGATTTTTGTGATGTATCCCACACCTTCCGGCACAGCTTGCAACATTCAGTGGGGTCCACACACACTTCGGGCTATTATTTGGATATTTTATTATGCTTTTGAGGGGGCAACGATTTGGTCACTTGGTCACTTTGTGATGTTATAGAGTCATATTATTTATCATTGTGCCATGGGGTCATGCTAGTGAAGGATATAATCACCTCCTAGCCCCACCATGTGCTTTATTCACTTGTCCTAGTCACTTGTCATGTGGTACGTCTACCCTAGGGCATCTTAGTGAGTGCGCCACCCTCTTTTAGTGAGTTGATCCATGTGTTGTATTTCCGACTCATCTTAGCCGTTGATTATTATTGTTATATCTTTTGATCTCCACCACTCATTCAAAAAGTGGTTAGGCTTTTGGTCTCTCTCATTCCTATTTAAGGAAGAGACCCCCCTCACTGTAAAGACACCTTTGGCTCTTGGAACTTTCAGAATAAAGAGAAATTTTGAAGAGACTCTTGGATTTTCTTGGTGGATTGTTCTTGAATAGAGATTGTAGAGTTTATCTTTCCTAGCATTTGAGATATTTATGTGGATCCAAAATATTTTCATGGAAACATTGTTTTACTGCAGGAGGGTGATTTCAACTTGGGTGTTTTTGTAGGGGCTCCTCAACTCACTCCACTTTGAAGTGGCTTTGTATAAGGGGGTTTTCAATTGTATCTGTGATCATTGATATGGTTCTTGATATTTCTCTTGTTGTTATAGTCTTTTTCTGCTGAACATCAAATCTTACATCTGTAGTTTGCTTGTGCAGGAGAGAGGGGTGCATTGGCTTCCTTGGGAAAAACGATTTACTTGGAAACACTGTCAAATCATCTCAAATTGATCGGGTAGAGGTAAATCATCACCTTCAAGGCATCTACAAGTTTTTCCGGGTAAGATCTCCACTAGATCTATTTATTTGAAATTCTAAACCAGTGGGCATTTAATTTTACTGCTCAAAACCTAAAGATAAAATTTATAAAATTCTCTAGGCTTTATTATTTGGTTTTCCGGCGAACAATTTCTGGGTTTTCATCCTTAGGCCTAACCCCAGGTGGGTCCTCAAAGGCGTCTTGCTCTGTGGACTCCTTTTGCCCATTTCCCTAGGCACCGATCTCTCCATGCTTGTGCCCTCCTTGTTTGCTTGTCTTCTGAATGATCAAAACCTTGTTTTCTGAGCTTGCGACCTTTGATTTTGTCAGATCTGTTGTCAAGTTGTGTTAGGAAGCCATAATCCATTCAGATCTACTCCTTGGGACCATTTTCCTTATTTTAAGTAAATGTTTCCCAAGGTAGTTGATTTTGATGATTTACCCTAGCACCTATATCCTGGATTTATCCTTAATTCTGAGCTACTGTAATTGAATTAATCAACTTTCATATCTCATCTTCCCTAAGCCTCTACAGTAGCTCCATTCCTTAAATCTAGGGTTCTACACCCTTCACTCTACATTTATAGTTTGACTTGCTTGATTTGGTGTTTGGGTTAGATCTCTCTCTGTAAGAGTAGATCAAGGTCTCCCCCTTTGTTATTTGTGGCTTGGATAGCAAGAAGTGAAGAGTGTCTCGATTGGCGTGACAACCAATCCATCTTGGGAATTGAGGCCCTATTAGGTATCACCGATTAGTTGTCTTCCTCTACCATCCTGGATAGGATATTTCAGTTAGCAACTACACTTTGTGTGATAACATGTCCATTGAACATGATATCTTTATTTTTAAACATAATAGGAAAGTTGGAGTATCTTCTAGATTAACTAGATTTGATTTCCTTCTATATGTGCTCTTTCCTTGTGTTACCCCTCAGATTGTACAAGGACATATCCAGGGGTAAAGATGTGGATGATCTAGAGAAAGTTCAATGTATGACTTGTCTAAGCCAATCATGTAAACTGTGTCATTTGTATCAAGTGATCCATGGTTGTGATGTAATGTAATGATGTAGCTGAAATGTATCTGTTATCACACAACTTGTAGTTCTCCCTAGTGGTATCCCATCCGGGATGGTAGAGGAGATGGACAACTAAAGAGGTGACCCAAGAGATGCCACGGTTCCCAATGCAAGCTGGGAGTCACGATAACCGAGGCACTCTTCACTTTAGATCAAGATAAAAAAGACCAAGGGGGGAGACCCTAGCCAATCAATGAAGATTAGCTAACCCAAAGGTTCCTAGGGAAACATGTAAATTTGAGTTACAGAAACCAATGAGTGAGGATTAAGTGGACCAAAGAGTTTAAGATATGGCTGAAGAGGCTTAAGAAGTGACAAGTGTTTCAACCAATGAATGACTAAGGCCACTTATGAAGACCAAATGGATAGATCTAGCACCATGAAAATACATAAGTGGGGCCCACTCCTTAAAAAGTGGAAAATGGTCCAAATAGGGCCCACTTGGTTGGATTAGGGGTGAGATGGCACTAAGTGGATGAGATGAGGTAGATCTATGGATCTAAGATGAGATAGACAACACCCACATATGGGATCTAGGAAAAGGACACTAACCCAAGGAGTGTGAATTGCCCAAGGGAGACTAGTGCCTTGAGATGAGGGGGCAAATGGAGTCCAAAATATGCCAAAATGTAGATCGAGGTAGCTTAGGCAATTATCAAGGTGGGTTTAGGATGGCATGCCCCAATATGAGCTAGATCTCCATAGATCTAAGATGCAAAATGCATCACCAAGTGACCCAAGTGGGACTCAATCCCTCAAATTGAGGAATGGGGCCCACAAGGTGAAGCACTAGGGGTAGGTTATCATGGTAGACAAATGCAAATCAAGTGGGATCTCACCTACCCATGTCAAGGATCTAGCCCAACTAGCCTTCCCCAAGGAGTGCGAATTGCCTCAAGGAGGGCTAGGTGCCTTGGAAAGTGTGTCAAATGAAGGTCAATTGCCACCAAACTATAGATCCGAATTGTCGTGGATACTATAGAGGTGGGTTCTTTTTATTATCCCCAAAGCCAAGCTAGATCCAAGTAGATCTAGAAAAATATAAAAAAACAAGGGTTTTGATTTTAAGGGTTTGATGACCAATGAAGAAGAAGAGTAGATCTAGGTACATACCTTGTAGAACATACCTCAAATGCTTGTGGCCACTTTGCAAATTGATTAGCATTCCCCTATGATAGGGAGATTGTGACAAGAGTGCCTAATTTTAGCACAGAGCATAGTGATTTGTGCAAAGGATGTGCTCTCGGTAAGTACCTCAAGATAGTTTTCCCCAAGAGTGATAGCAGATTTGCATGAGCACTTGATTTGGTTCATTCTGACCTTTGTGGTTCGATTTCCACCACATCTTTGAAGGGATACAAGTAATATGTATCCTTCATTGATGACTACTCCAGGAAGACTTGGATTTATGTTTTAAAGAGTAAAGAATCAAAAGAAGTATTGCAGAAGTTTCAAGAATTCAAAGCACTTGTGGAAAATCAGACAGAAAGGAAGACCAAGATCTTTAGATCAGATAATGGAGGTGAGTATACCTCCAAAGAGCTCAATTAGTTTTGTATTCAGGAGGGCTTCAAGAGGCAATTAACAGTTCTCTATACACCTCAACAGAATGGGGTTGCTGAGAGGAAAAACATGGCTATTGTTGGTGCTGCTAGATCTATGTTGCATGACCAGGGTTTGCCATTTTTCCTTTGGGCTGAGGCATGTAACATAGCTACTTATATTCAGAACAAGAGTCCTCATAAGGTCTTGGGGAACAAAACTCCAAAAGAAGCCTTCTCTGGAAAGAAACCAATGTTACAAAAACCGAACTGGTGGTCGAACCGGCCGACCCTGTGAACCGGAACCGAACCGGAACCGGAACAAAACCGGAATAAAAACCGGATCATAAAACCGGATTACCAAAAATACATAAAATATTCAAATTTTGAAAAATTATAAATATATTCATGTGCATCCATATGCATTCAAACCATTATACACAAAATATGAAAAGTATCTCATTTATATAGCAAATAAGAGTGCATAGAACCAAAATAGTAGTTAGCACTGAGTGCAATACATGTCTGAATCAAAATACATCATCAAAAAAGGCTCTAAATGGCAGCCCCTGTGGGTTGCTTGTGCTTATATTTTTGGTTGAGGCCAGGTGAAGTCCTAGGCAAGATAATAGGTTGAATAGATACCCTGCACTCATGGCTTCTTAACCGAAGGATTCCAAATTGAATGCAGTGTGAATGGGGGTGAGCATGCTTGCCATGTATGGAATCTGGATAAGAGGAAGCTAGTCAAAAGAAAAAAAAGGTTAGAAGGGCTTGCAAAGGGTTAAGGTCGTATTTTGTTACTGCTCCACTGCTATTATATCTGGCTAATAAAATGACAAAAACTTTCATCAGAGTTCAGTCTTAACACAAGATTAAATGAATGTGTTCATATCTAAGATCTATGAAATAAGTGAACTGTGAATCCAAGGAACAAATAAAGTGGTGACAGGTTATTTCAAGTTTCTTATTACATGGGAGGGGACAAGGGGAAGCTAGTCAAACGAAAAAAATGTTAGAAGGGCTTGCAAAGGGTTAAGGTCGTATTTCTTGTTATTATCTCTGGCTAATAAAATGAAAAAAACTTTCATCAGAGTTCAATCTTAGCTATGAAAAGACACCCACCCACTTTTTTTTTTTTTTAATTTAAAAAAAAAGTTTTTGGCCGGCCGTACGAGCTGCTGTACGGACCGGCCGGTTCACACTTGAAAATCGGTTTTAAGCAAAAAAATCTGGTTTTGACCGGTTTGTGGAGTAAACCGGCCGGTTTTGGCAAAAACCGACCAAAAACGGTTTGGTTGACCGGTTTGGACCGGAAATGCTTGTGAACCGGTCTAACCGGCCGGTTTTGCCAAAACCGGTCTGGTTCTGGTAACATTGAAAGAAACCTGAGGTTGGGCATTTTAGGATTTTTGGATGCCTTACCTACTCGCATGTTCCTTCAGAGAAAAGGTCAAAGCTGGAACCTACAGCCGAGAGGGGGATTCTTGTTGGATATGATGAGACTTCAAAAGCCTATCACATTTACATTCCTACTCTCAAGAAAACTATTGTGAGGCAGGATGTGAAATTTGAGGAGGATCGGGCTTTCAGGAAGTCATGTGAGTCAGAGAAGGGAAAGCAGCAGGTTGCTACATCTCAGGATGACACAGGTCAGAGTGCTATTCCACAGCAAACTGAGTCCCAAGTATCTGGGGCGACAAATTCTCAGATGACAGGTTCCACAGACACAAAAACAGGAACTGGTACAGGATCTCAAGTTCGTGGTAAACCAGGGTCAAGGTCTCGGGTTACAAGCTCTCGAGCTACAAGGTTGACGACTATAGGTAACTCTACTACAAGCATTCATTCTCATACAGTTGATTGGGACAAGGATGAGGAGTTCTCCTCACAGGAGGTTACTCCAGGGAAGAGGAAGCTCAAGTGGCTTCAAGATACCTTGAAGGAAGCCCAGGCAGTGGGAACTCCCAAGAAGAGTGGAGGAGAGAGAAAGGCACCACAAAGGTTCTGTAGTTATTTGGCTATGGTGAGCAGTATTAGTGAGTCAGAGTCGTCCTCCTGTGAGCAGAAAACAGGTGAGCAGGCTTGGAGAGATGCCATGTTGGAAGAATATGCTTCCATCATGAAGAATGATGTCTGGGATGGGATGGAAGATTCACCAGATGGATGTAAAGACAACATTTCTCAATGGACTATGTTATCACATATATAGTAGTCGGGCTACCATATTCTATTTTTCAGATTCCAATACACTTTTCAGCCAGTTCCCTTACATTTGAGATGCTGAGATGAGCATCTGCAGTGGATCACTATTTGATTATTGAAAACAGAATTATTCCCATGCCAAACTGAGTTTCAGGAAACTCAAATATGATGATTGATGTAGCCATTTAGAAATTTACAGAGTAGTTGGTATTGCCCAGAGTTGCAGCAGCAGGTTCTCAGTGGACAGATGATGGTTCAGATTGGTTATTTACAGGTATATGACCCAGCAGGTATTATTTTGTGTTATGGTTATATTGCTTTTATACTCATTCTTGTGACATGTCTTAGCATTTAGTATCATGATCTGGCGATCATATAGATATGTGGACTTGGTTGTATCATTTATTATATATGTATGTCCTCACTTAGACTTAGAAGTTCTTGATCTATACTCATTGGTCTTACCCTCCTTAGGGAGAATAGAGGTGATCATTCCCACCATCCTTGGCTTGCTAGTGTTGGTCTCATTATTCATTGTCTCCACCCATCCATTACCTTCCAGTTTGTTGATTATCCCGACTTAATACTTGACTAGTGGCATGGAGGACCTTCCCCCACTATAGCCTCTTTGTTGGATGAGCTTCCCTATTTTATTGTGTCTCGGCTATGAGTTGCCTAAGTTGTGTTGGCTAAACCTAAAACAGATAGTGCTACCATCAGTACAGTGTATATGAAAATGAAATGTATATCTTATGAAAGCCCATTCATGTAACAAGTGTTTTTGAACACACATGAATGCAAGGCAAGCCTAATGAAATTGGCTTTGAAATGTAAATCTATGTAACAAGTGTTTCTAAACACATGTAGATCATAAAGCCTTAATAAATGTAAATCCATGTAACAAGTGTTTTTGAACACACGTGGATCAAGGCTATGGAAAGGTTTTGCATGCACAACTGTTAATAAAAGATGAATGAAAAAGTGAGTTTTTGCATCCACTCACTTCAGGTTTTTGGTCAACCTAATTGGCTAGTGAGATATTATAAGAAGGCAGGAGGTCACCGGTAGAGGTCACTGAGCAAAATGATCAGATTTAAATCTGTTTGAGAGGTGGGCGACTTTCTTGAGAAAGGAGGGTGCATTATCTGAGGAGAGAAGCTCGTGGAGGACCCAGATTGAGGATTGAGCAGCCGAGGCTTTCAGAGTAGGTTTTCATCAGTGATTGAGGAAGAACTGTGACGATCAGAGCCCATATCTGTTGAGATATGATTCAGTACGAGTTTTCGGTAGTTGGAGAAGGGGTGCACTTTTCCATGCAGAGAGAGGGGTGCATTCTTCAGATCTAGACAGTTGGCCTTCTTCTTTGACATAGCATATCAGAGTTATGCAGTGAGAGAGATAGTACCAGCAGAGAGTGACTTGCAGACAGATTCAGATTCCGATTGACAGTTAGGGCACATTCCCCCAGTGCATGCATCAGTCTACTGCATGCAGATCTAGGGCCTTGATACCCACCAGGTTCGGTTGTTTCATCTGAGGTATCTTGTATGTATTTATCTTCTACTTACTTTGTTCTGGGCTCAAGATAGTAGAAAGCCCCACATATTGTTGGTCTTCCCCATTTGGGGTTTCCAGGGTGCATCCTGAGTTTGGTGATTATTGTGGTTTATTGTAGAAGTGTTAAGAGAACTGTTGCGTTTGTATCTTAATTCATTATTGCATTTTTTATTTATAGAGACTCAAACCGCTTGAGTTCTCAAGGCATCCAAAGGGAGTAGTGATCTCTGGAAAAATTAACATTTTCCCTAAGTCTAACTTTGGATTTAAGGTTCTAATTGTTCATTAACTTTATAACTCAAAGTTCCCCCTTCTTGTGTGAGACCCTCAACATATTTTTATGCAGTCTCACATATCCCCATGCAGTCCACCAAAGATTCCTCATATCCTATTTTTGAGAGCAATTATCTTTTGATTGAGTGCCCAAAATTGTGCCATCTCAACGCCATTTGATCTAGAGTGGCCATGGGATTTCCGAAAAGAGGTTATAATAGAAAACACAATAAATATTGAGGAAGTTGGAAAACACATAAATACCATTTAGAAAAAGTCGTGACCCTCTTTTGAAACTTATATGAGTCGGTTTTTCCCCTCTCAACTAATTCACCCTCCCTCAAGCAATTTGTCCCCCTTCTCTAGGCTAGCACCCTCCTTTTTGGCTTGTCTCAACCACTAAATTTTTTTTTTATTATTGTTTTACCATGTCAAGAGGTTTTAGTTAGGTTTTTGAGTCTTCTAGAAGCAAAAAAAACTTTTAAATGAGAAGAGGTTGAGATTCTAAAGCTATAAAAGGAAAGCTCCTCTCTCATTTCATTTGTTGGTTGTTGGTGCTACAAGATAGTTATCTTTGTACAAGGAATTTCTTCTATAATAAAATTTTCTTTAGTTCTGGAGGTCATATCTTGGAGCTTCTCATTGGTGATGGTATTTTTCTTGTTCATAGTTCTTCTATTGGAGGTATTATCGTGCTAGCATTGTGTTTTATTTCTTTTGAGCTTCTTTAGGGGCAATATTGTCCAAAGGGATTGGATCTATGGTAAGGGTTTAATATAGATTTAATTATTTTTCTTGCATAGAGGGAGGTTTTTCTTTGTACTAATTCTCATTAAGATTTTGCAAATCTAACCCAATCTAGTGTAGGATTTCACTCAAGTAAAAAGTAGAGGAGGATCCCTTTCCCCCCTTTGTGATTTTGCATGATTATAGCTTTTAATACATCTATGAAGGCTTGGAGGCCTTGAGCACTTACTTTTTCTAGGTGATCTTTGTGAAATAAGTCCCTTGGAGAAATTCTTTGTTGACTCCATGATTCCAATAAAAGGTAAGGCACTTGTCTTTCTTATTTCTCTTGCAACCATCCATAAAATCAAAATCAAATTTCTTTATTTTCCTTGTTTTAGTTGGTGGAAACTAATATTAAAAGAAAAAATCTAAAAATATTTTAGATTTCACCTAGATCTATTGGTTAAATTAGAAAATCTTGAGTAGATCTTTTGATTTTTCTGAATTTTCTTTCCATAGAAAATTGATTAAAATTCAGAAAATTGTTAATTATTCCTTGGAATACCCTAGATAAACTTTGTTAATATGGAAATTGTTGTTACTGTTTACCCTTCATTTTCAAATTTATTTTCCATAAAAAATCCATAAAAATTCATAATTATTTTATAAAACATAAAATATTTTTTTTTGCTTTATTGAAAAGCATTTAGATTGAAAAACTTGGTGTTTATCTTATGATTAGACATTATTTTTGAATTTTTATTAAGGTATTTACTGCAATTTCTACAATCTGTAAATTTTCCTATTGTTTAGAAAATTTCCGTCTTTGATAATTTTGGAAAATCTCAACGTTTGACTTCAGATTTAGAAAGGATTGCCTTGCTCAAATTTATTTTCCATAAAAAATCCATAAAAATTCATAATTATTTTATAAAACATAAAATAATTTGTTTTGCTTCATTGAAAAACATTTAGATTGAAAATTTTGGTGTTTATCTTATGATTAGACATTATTTTTGAATTTTTATTAAGGTATTTACTGCAATTTCTCCAATCTGTAAATTTTCCTATTGTTTAGAAAATTTCCATATTTGATCATTTTGGAAAATTTCACCGTTTCACTTCAGATTTAGAAAGGATTGCCTTGCTCCAATTCTCTGTAATTTCCAGCAACATATAACCCATAATTTGTAGCAGGCAGTTGGGAGAATTTGATAAGTGTTGCCGCCTTTCACACACCTGGGGGTTAACGTGGCAGAAATCTTCAAGCCACTAAGTGTGTCCTTGGGGACAAATTTCGATTCAAGTACTGTCACTTGATTCTTGACACCTCCGTTTAGGCAAACTCCTAACAAAGCCAAGGGGGATGGACCCTAAAAGTTACTAAGGCTGATTAAGCTTTAGGTGATGGTTTGGTGGATGAGTGAGTTTTCTAGGAGTTTATAAGAATGAAATTGAAACAAGAGATTTGCAATATGAAATTCAAGCATAACAGCATAAAGATCATAAAAGTTCCACAACCATTCAACGCATGATAGAATTAAACAAATGCTTGTAATGATAAAAGTAAAGACTAGTGCTGAATATGCAGTCAAATAGAGTGTTGTGTAATGCTTGAAAAAATGTTGTGCAAATGCTCTTGGTCAATTTTAAATTAATGTGAAAAGATGAGTGGATTATTGGGGAGTGGGATTCCCGATATACCACGAAGTTACTGGGAATATGTCCAGACTCGCTAAGTGTGGCTCCATGCGAGAAAATGTGGGCTAGATCGGAGTCACGGGGGTGTGTCCAACACTACACCAAACGAGGGTGTAGTATGACGCGTCCCCGCAGTCACTATCTAGTTGTTTCTGTTTTCTCTGTGAAATTTTCCCACACAGAATCAAAATGGAGACGTTGGATATTCGTCTATGGGAGGCTAATTAAAATATGCAAAGACTAATTACAGTCACTAAGTCTCTTTCTAGTATGATCAATTGTTCATCGAGTCTACATATATCTGTAAGGAACCTCCAGCAATTAATTAATTAAAATGCACGATATATTAGAAATAACAGAACACAGAAGAAATTTATTGATCGTAAGCCACTTCGAGCGGGCAACCTCCTTTGAGCAAGCTCAATACAAAATAACTCTTGGATGCCTTCATTGGCCTCAACACGTACTTGTATACTAAGTCTATGCACCAATACTATGGATCAATACCATTGAACATATAATACTACGAGACGACTTACAAAGCATATGCGTCCAATACCATGGAACATATAATACTACGGGACGGCTTACAAAGCATATGCGTCCATCAACAATATATTAACAAAGTAAAGAGAAGGGTTGACACGGGTTCCTAACAATATCTAGAGCATACTTGGGACATAGCCTTGTTAATTTTAAGGAGTTTTGAACAAAATTTTCTTGTTTATTAACAACCCAAGAGTCTCTTTTCCGGCCAGTACTCGGGCAAGCCCTTATCCTGAAATTCGTACTTCGGGAAAGTAAGGGGTTTAATGAAAAGTAAAAGAAAGACTAAAAATAAGTTATCTAATTACTACACTACCTGAGTAGTGGGTTAGTATCCGATTACTTTTTGCAAAAGATAATTCAAATTGTATTGTAAAAGTATACGGTTTGCAAAGCAAAGTTAAAAATTCCTATGTCCTGAGGGAGTCAATGGCCCAATATTTGGATTGGACCACGACGGTAAGTTTTAATTAATCTAAGTTGATTTTAAACAAATTCAAGCTAAAGTAAAAATTAGAAAAGCTAAAAAAGTAAAAACAATCACAAAAGGGCACCGACACCAATCTCCCCTGGGGGGATGAGAAGCAAGCTTTATGAGCTTACCTCCAAAAGTGATTTTATTATGAGATTACAATGCCAACTAAAGTCACTAAGAACTCCTCTTTCTCAAGATAATTTTTGGAGAAAAGAGGTTACTGTTAGATTATGGTAACTTTGGGATGTCCTCCATGACTCAAATGCCTTGCATGGAGGGACATTAGTACCATAGGCATCAGGATGGAGTAGAGAGTGAGATGCACTCTACTCAGTGGCATGAGCCCAGCAGGGGCTGCATGCAGAGCTTCAGGGGAGATTGACCTATGCATGCATGAGTTTTGCATGACCTGCCAGCATTCAGTGAATGCATGCAAAAGTGACATTTTGCATGCATGCATGCAAAAGTGACTTTTTGCATGCACCGGGAATTAGGGTTTTGGCAAACCTAATTCATCGGTGAGATTATTTATAGAGGCAGGGGGTCCCCAGATGGGGTTACTCAGTTGCATTATCAGAGAGAGATACTGCCAGAGTGAGGAGGATGAATTTGTCCAGGTGGGGCGACCTTCTGAGATAGGGAGGAGCTGTTACAGGAGCTAGGAAGGTCAGATCTGAGCTAGATCAGTGACCTTCAGTTCCAGAGAGACCAGATCTCCAGTACTGTGAGCTGAGAGAGCTCCACAGTGTGATTACTAATTAGATTGGAGGAGACTGAGTTTGCTTGGAGGAGGACATTTTTCCTGAGGAGGAGAAGCTCGTTGTGAGCTGGATTGATCGAGTTGGAGTCTGAGACTTTCAAGATAGCCTTGCCTCGAGATTTGAGGAAGGCTAGAGACGATCGGAGCTCAGATCTGTTGAGATCCGGAGCAGTATGAGCATTTGACATCCAGAGGAGGAGGGCGCACTTATGCATGCAGAGAGGGCCGATTTCATCAGTGGGCAGTCTTTAGAGTGAGAAGATCAGAGCAGAGTGATCGAGAGAGGGTAGATCAGTCAAAGGCTTCATCAGAGCACTCAGATCCAAATTGGCAGTTAGGACGTACCTCATCAGTGCATGCATTAGCTGGATGCATGCAAATCTGGTTTTTCCCTAGTCAAAGGGATTGAGCTACCGGTTGAGGTAACTTTGTATTGTATCTTCTTTTATACATCTATATGCTTTGGGCTCGAGATTGAGAAGATAGCCCCATAGTTAGCTGGTTTCTCCTGAAAGGGTTCTAGGGTATATCTGTTGTCTATTGTTGGTGATTGCTTTTATATGTTGTTGGTAGATGCAGATCTAGTGGTTGAGTCTATGTTTTTATGAGTATGTACTGACATTGAGATTCATACTACTTGAGGTCTCAGACTGATACAGAGGGAGTAGTGATCTCTGTATCAAATATTTACATGGTATCAGAGCCCTGTTGAGGATCAGGGTGAGCAATCACACATAGATCTGCAATGGTGGTGACTAGATTTGAGATAGATCTAGTAGATCTGTGGAGGTAGAGACTAGATCTACCAGATCTGAACATTCCCGTTCAGATCTGTGAGTGTAGAGGTTAGATCTATCAGTTTAGTTGGGGTGTGGTCAGATCAGAGACCAGATCTACCAGATCTGAGGAGCAGAGCTTAGATTTGAGGTTGTAGAGGTCATATCTACCAAATCTGTGGTATTGAAGACTAGACCTGAGATAGATCTAGTAGATCAGTGAAGATAGAGACCAGATCTACTAGATTTGAAGAGCACAGCTCAGATCTGAGGTTGTAGAGGTAAGATCTATCAGATCTGTGAGATTGGCGGTGAGATCTGACATGAGCAGAGTTCATATCTGTGGCAGATATATCAGATCTGAAGCATAGTGTTCAGGTCTGTGAGAGCAGAGTCCAGATCTGAAGAGTAGAGTTCAGATCTGTGAGTGCAGACACCAGACCTATTAGGATAGATACCAAATCTATCAGATCTGTGAGTTGAGTGGTTAGATCTATGACAGATCTACTAGATTTGTGATCAGGAGAGATTCTTGTTCACTGTGGGTTACAGTATTTCAGTTTTGCAGAGTTATGGCTACTAGCTTGAGAGTAGAGTACAGGTTGATGGGAAAGCCTGTATGTGGGTCCAGGGAGACCTTGGATACAGTTTCAGTATTAGTGATAGAGAGAGAGCATGATGCTTCTCTCAAGATGACATTGATAGAGGAGGAGCACAGATCTGCATATCAAAGTGCAGCAGATGCAGCCAGAAAATCTTCCAGTTCAGAGGGAGTAGCTACAGCAACATATGATGTGTTTGATCCTGGTGGATGCTTCTCCAGCAGTACCTTCCTCGTTGAGAGGAAGTGTCAGTACAGAGATGTGCATGAGATATGCATGTGCATGAGGTTTTGCATGATGCATGTGCATGAGATATGCATGCTGCATATGCATGAGATATGCATACACATGAAGACTGAGAGATGGTTGATTCAGGATGAGTAGGTGGCAGCAGCAGAGGAGGTTGATGAGTTCTCTTCTCCGTTTGAGAAGGAGTTCTCACTAGCCACAGTTCAGTTAGGACATGATAGTATCCCACCTGAGATTCAGGCTGATCAGAGATGGAGAGTGGACATTACTCTCAGGCTCTTGGCAGTCATATGACAGGAGTGCGAGATGCATTCCTAATCCTAGAGCATACGGCAGTACAGTTGACTCGGGATGGTCAGGGAGTTGAACATTTAGTTACTGGAGTGGGCAGAGTGAGATTTCTGCTTGACCATGGGGAGCTCCTAGAGGTATTAGGAGTGTTCTTTGTTCAAGGACTGAGAGGGAGTGTTCTCTCAGTGGCAGCATTGGAAGCTGCAGGATTCCCTGTAGTGTTTCACAGGGATCAGTTCGTCACCTATCCCAAAGGAGTAGACCCAGTGTTGTTTGGTCACAGGATTGATGGTGAGTACTTGGTTCATGGACAACCTACTTCAGGCACATCAGGATGGCTGAGTGCATCCTCTTCAAATGCAGAGGGGGATGATGGGCGAGAGGCTCACAGCAGAGATGAGGCTAGGAGGAGTGGGTCTGTTCAGCAGATAGGTGAGCGAGAGGCTCACCATGATGAGGATCAGGGCAGTGATTGCGATGTTCCGATGGATGAGCGAGATGCTCATGACAGTGATGGAGATGAGGAGATTGAGCCTTTGGGTTCATATCAGATGGATGAGCGAGATGCTCATGGCAGTGATGAGTCACAAGAGGTTGAGCCTTTGGGATCATATCAGATGGATGAGCATGCTGCTCATGCAGGTACCAGTTAGAGAGTGAGTTGGTATGACATGGTTGAGATGGACCTGGCTCAGGAGAGAGCTCAGTCAGTTCAGCCAGTGCAGAGACAGAGGGAGTTGACTTACAGAGCTGAGTCAACTCGAGGTCACAGACAATACAGAGCAGTAGATCCACTTGACAGAGGTCTTCAGGGTTGGTTACAGCAGCAGAGACTCAGAGGGAGTCTGAGTCAGAGTGCAGTGACAGAGTCAACAGTGGTTGACAAAGGGGCTTCATCAGAAGCCACACATATGGAGATTGATCATGGTGGTTCAAGTCAGAGTGCAACAGTGTCAGGCAAATCAGTTAAATCAGAGGCAGCAGCAGCAGACTTGATGGATCCAGGCATCAGTTTCAGGACTCCCCTCGTTAAGAGGGAGTGTTAGATTGTGGTAACTTCGGGATGTCCTCCATGACTTAGATGCCTTGCATGGAAGGACATTAGTACCATAGGCATCAGGATGGAGTAGAGGGTGAGATGCACTCTACTCAGTGGCATGAACCCAACAGGGGCTACATGTGGAGCTTCAGGGGAGATTGACCTATGCATGCATGAGTTTTGCATGACCTACCAGCATTCAGTGAATGCATGCAAAAGTGACATTTTGCATGCATGCATGCAAAAGTGACTTTTTGCATGCATCGAGAATTAGGGTTTTGGCAAACCTAATTCATCGGTGAGATTATTTATAGAGGCAGGGGGTCCCCAAATGGGGTTACTCAGTTGCATTATCAGAGAGAGATATTGCCAGAGTGAGGAGGACGAATCTGTCCATGTGGGGCGATCTTTTGAGATAGGGAGGAGCTGCTGTAGGAGCTAGGAAGGTCAGATCTGAGCTAGATCAGTGACCTTCAGTTCCAGAGAGACCAGATCTCCAGTACTGTGAGCTGAGAGAGCTCCACAGTGTGATTATTGATTAGATTGGAGGAGACTGAGTTTGCTTGGAGGAGGACGTTTTTCCTTAGGAGGAGAAGCTCGTTGTGAGCTGGATTGACCGAGTTGGAGTCCGAGACTTTCAAGATAGCCTTGCCTCGAGATTTGAGGAAGGTTAGAGACGATCGGAGCTCAGATCTGTTGAGATCCGGAGCAGTACGAGCATTTGACATCCAGAGGAGGAGAGCGCACTTGTGCATGCAGAGAGGGCCGATTTCATCAGTGGGCAGTCTTCAAAGCGAGCATATCAGAGCAGAGTGATCGAGAGAGGGCAGATCAATCAAAGGCTTCATCAGAGCACTCAGATTCAGATTGGCAGTTAGGGCATACCTCGTCAGTGCATGCATCAGCTGGATGCATGCAAATCTGGTTTTGCCCTAGTCAGAGGGGTTGAGCTACCGGTTGAGGTAACTCTGTATTGTATCTTCTTTTATACATCTATATGCTCTGGGCTTGAGATTGAGAAGATAGCCCCATAGTTAGCTGGTTTCTCCCGAAAGGGTTCCAGGGTATATCTGTTGTCTATTGTTGGTGATTGCTTTTATATGTTGTTGGTAGATGCAGATCTAGTGGTTGAATCTATGTTTTTATGAGTATGTAATGACATTGAGATTCATACTACTTGAGGTCTCAGACTGATACAGAGGGAATAGTGATCTCTGTATCAAATATTTACAGTTACAAAGCTTGTAAAAAAAACGTGAGAGAAAAAAGATGGTTCAAGAGGGTCTTTGCTTGTTCAATCTTGTCGAAATAAGTTCTCTTAAGACACTTTTTCTGCTGTCATAAAACAAAAACCAACAAACAAAATTAGTGGCAAAAGTGCCCAAAATCGCTTTAAAAGTGATTTGGGCAAGTTAGAAAAAGCTTAAAAAAATTGAAGTTAAAAGTTAGTTACCTAAAGCAAATAACTAAGATGGATTGGCTAGAAAGCCAACCCTCTTAGGGTCTTGGACAGCCTTGAAAAGGAATCCAATAAGGCACTTGAATGCTAGACTTTAACTTTGAAACTTGAAAGAAAACTAGTTGATTAACAAGTTAAGAATATGCTTTAAAAAGCTTGCAAAAAAATCAACTATTTTCTAAGCTAGATCTATTTTTGAATGATAAACTTTTAAAATACTTAGATCTATGCAATCTACTCTTATAACTTAGTTCTAAGAAGATATTAGCTTTAAACGATGTAGATCTAAAGAACAAGAGGGAGAAACCGGAAAGTGTTTGAGAAATTTTTAAAGAAGGTGGAGAAAGCCCCCTTTGAGGATTGGGCAATGGAGTCCCTTTGTAGATCTGAGAAAGACTATGCCTCTCGAAAAGAAGTTGGAAACCAAAGGAAACAAACAAGATCCTTTGCAAAGTCCAACGAGGTACCTGTTATCACACAACTTGCAGTTGTCCCAAAAGGTGATCCTATCCAGGATGGTAGAGGTGTTGAAAAACTAAAGTGGTGACCCAAGAGAGCCATGATTCCCAAGGATAGATGGTTGTCACATTAATCGAGGCACTCTTCACTTTAGATTAGGACAAAGCATGACCAAGGGGGAGACCCTAGCCAACCAAAAGAGGCTAGCGAACCTACTCTAGACCTTCTAGGGAAATGTGAAAGTGAAAAGAGAGAGATCAAGAGCTAGTGGATCTAGATCTAGGGATATTAAGTGGATAAATGGAGTTAATACTTGGTTAAGGAGGCTTATAGAATGGACAAATGCTCAACCATACAAGAGCTAGATCAAGAGAGATCGAGAGAGAGATCAAGAGCTAGTGGATCTAGATCTAGGGATAATAAGTGGATAAATGGAGTTAGTACTTAGTTAAGGAGGCTTATAGAATGGACAAATGCTCAACCATACATGAAATATGCCACTTATGAGTTTAGATGAGTAGATCTAGATAGATCTAATGCCAATTAAAAATACCCAAGTGGGGCCCACCCTTAAATTAAGGAAAATGAGTGAAATGGGGCCCACTAGGTGAAATTAAGGTGTAAATGGCACTAGGAGGGTGGCTAAGCTATAGATATGAGGTTTTAATAACAAAATAACAACACCCAGATGATAGATCTGGAAAAATCCCACTATCCCACAAGTGCGACCTCCCTTGGAGAGATCCAGTGCCTTAGATTGAGGGGTAAATGGAGTCGAATTCCCACCAAATTTGGTCTCCAAGGTTTATTAATTAATTATGAGGTGGGTTTTAATTATTAAGCCCAAATAATCGCCAAATGTATCAGCTCTAAAAAAAACTAGGGTTTTAATAAATGAGGGTTTGAAGTGACCAATGGGTAAAATGCATGAAAATCGATACGTACCTTGTAGATCTTACCTCAAAAGCATGCGGCCATCTTGCAAATTGATAATCTTCCCCAAGTGAGGCAATCAAGAGTGAGATCCAGCTTCCCCAAGTAGAATCGCTATCCCTCCAAAGTGACCAGTGCGCCCTTCCATGCCAAAAACGATCTATAATGAGAATCGATCAAGCATGAAAATGACTATACGGGAGAAAAGATGAATCAAGTAGCATCAAATATGTCACGAAGATACAATAAAGATACTCCATGAGACAAAGGTTGATCCAAGAGAGAGATATGGGGTTTCCCCACAATAGCGCACTCTTCAATTCGCCCTCCTCTTCTACCACACGGCTTCCCTACAGAAAAATGTTTGAACAAGCTAGATCCACAATGATAACACAGGGAAAAGATTGTATATTCAACTTGCAAGAGCATCCATCAAAGCCAAAGAAGTAGACCTACAAAAATAGTATTTTTATTCCAAGAGTTCAAGAGCCCAAAGGTGCCCTTACAATGACGGGGTCTCTTCCTTAAATAGGAATGAGAGAGACCAAAACCCTAACCAATTTATGAACGAGTGGTGGATATCAAAAGATAGATACAATATAATCAACGACTATGATGAGCCGAAACAATAACACATGGATCAACTCACTAAGAGGGGGTGTGCACTCACTAGAGAGGCCCTAGGGGGGGCGCACCACATAAAAGATGACTAGGACAAGTGTGGGAGCACATGTTGGGGATAGGAGGTATTAATGTCCTTCACTAGCATCACCCCATAGCACAATGATATAAGATATGACTCAATAACATGCCAAAGTGACCAAAAGACCAAATCATGGCCCCCCTCAGTGATAGAAAAATACATCAAATAACAACCCAGAGAGAGTGTGGATCCCACTGAATGCTGTAAGCTGAGCTAGAAGGTGCAGGATGCATCACAAATGACCTCTGAACAAACCTCATGCCAATTCCTTGCCTCAATTGCCCAAATCGATTTCCTCAGTGACCCTTTTATCCCATTATTCCTCAGAAAACCACCGGAAAATCATCAAAATGCCTGTAGCTCTCTTCCCGGTGTCCCAGACACAAACATGACTGCACCACAATGTCTGGAGATGGGGTAATATGGTAATAGCAAGTGGCTGGACCCCCCATCTCCTCAATAGCGCCCCAGGAGAACGTGCTAGATCAATGCAACTGCTGGACATGCCATTTATGCATGGCAAAACTGGAGAAAAGTGGAAATCTGACCATATCATCACTGGAAGTGCCTGTAACTGCTATCTGAGTGTCCCAATGGACTCCAAAGGTCCAAATGTACTAGAGATGAGTACTCATACACCTTGTGGAAGCCTGCATGATCATCTGTAGTCTCAACCATACCCGGACAATATAAAATAATGGTTTGAAAATAATAATAACCATAAAAAAATATATCAACCATCATATGAAACCCTTGTCCACTGTATGGAATCATCAAAGGTGTATCAAAAGATCATGAATCATCATCCTCGAACATCACTAGTCCAACTCATCTCAGGTCCCCATGGTTGACTTGGTCAAACTAGGTTTGACCAGGTCAAGATTGATCAAAATATGGCTCAGGCTAGAAATGCCTAATGCTGCAAGTGCAAATGGTTAAAGCATGCTCTCTTAATCATTCTAATAGAAAGCATAATTTCACTGGCGGTTAACTAATAATTATATCAAGTGTAAGTTCAAATAATCATTTACTCAAAATAGAACCCTCAAGAATATACTCATTCTATAGACGTGAACATTTTGCTACCAAAGGGTGAGGGTGAAGAATGCAAGGCTAGGATAAGGGGATGACTTGACTGACTCAACACTGTGATACTTTGGATAAGGGAAAGGGAATACACGCTTAAGCATATGTCGGATAATAAACACACAAGGAATGGCAGTGTCTCACAAATGGAATAAGTTGTTCAGAGAAGTACTTATTCAACCTTAGCAAATGTCTACAGCTCACATCCGAGCTAAAACAACTCCGTGAGGATCTTTTCTAAAACCACCATGACTGGGTGCTCGACTAACCATAACTTGAGGTTCTAGGGGGCACTTAGAATTAGTTGTCCCTTACTCCATCTCACATAACAACCCGTAGGCTCTGTGAGGAATTTAATCATTACATTTAATTCATGGCCAGCAGTCTTTGGATTTAGCATATACATTTAACCACTGCTTTTTAAGCCTTTAGGACCCTTTGGATTTTGCATGTGCTTAGAAGCACAACTAATCGCAACTTGCATCCAGGGTGCTTTAACATTTCAGTTTTTCATAGCCCTCTTTCATTGTGCTGAGAAGCACAGTTTTAAGTTGTTTCCATGGGCTTGCACAAAAGATAAGATAATAATTTTCATATGCATGTAATGATGGTAGTACTATTTGCTTCAAGTTTTAGCCAACACAACTCAAGCAACTAGGGGGATTATCCACAATCAGAACCAAACATCGGGGCAACCAACTAAAGTGATCAAGGTATCAAATCCAACGCACCTAAACTCAGGATCCAACACCAACGGGTTCTCCTGACCCAGAAGGATCAAGGCTTCGGTAATTTATGTTGCCAACTCAGAGCCGAGACACAAACTAACAGGGATGCTATCCATCATAGAGGCAAAAGTGGGGAGGTCCTCCATATCACAGGCTGAGGTGTAAGTCAAGGTGAAAACCAAAGATGGGAGAGAGAACGAATGGATGGAGAAAGTGAAGGTGATGCCTAAGCTATCAAGCAATAAATGGTGAGAATGATCATGTCCACACTCCCAAGAGGGTAAAACCAATGAATATAAACAAGAGCTTCTAATTCTGAGTAATAAGACCATTTAGATAATCATATACAACCATATTCATATCATATATATATATGTGTGTGTGTGTGTGTGTGTGTGTATACCGCCAGATCATGACCACTAGATACGAAGTCAAGCTACTAAGATGACCAAAAGAGAAAAACAATCATAACCAATGCACACTATATACCTGCTGGGCCATATCCCTGTACTTGTCATCTGGATCATCTACAACCACTAGAAACACTGCTGTTGAATCTCTGGGCACTACACTGCTATGTATGGAACAAAAGGTCACCCCGGTCATCAAATCTGAGGTCATGAGGCTCAGTCTTAGCATAAGGCTCACTGCATCTGATCTGGGGCTGCTCTGAGATGTGAGTGATCATCAAAAGTACTGCTCATCATAGGCTGATCTCATCAAGACTGTGTAAAGGACAAGCTAAAAAATATACAATGAATTGCTTTGCAATCATGGTAGCCCGGCTACTATGGATGTGATAACAATACCTAAAGATCCCTTCACACTTGCACAACGCTTGTTAAATCATTAGTAAAATCCTAGATTCAAAAAATAATGAAAGCATACTCGTAAACAAACCAATATGCAAAATCCCACATCTTTAAACCAGTAATTTTAATTGAGAAATGAAACTACATTTACTCAATCCTATTAATCATACTAATCATATAAGGCTAACGATTTGCAAAGCAAGAACAAATGAAAACAATGAATCCACAAGATCACCTCATTTAACACATGGAGCAATGATCATCCATCCAAGAAGAGAAGACACAATGAGACCTCCAAAGCCTTATTCCATTAACGAATATTCAAAACAAGTTTACAAAAGGAGTAGAGGTTCCACACTTCATGAGAATAGTGATGGAGAGCCTTGCTTATATAGCACAAGAGGACGAGGAGGGCACATCCCTTTCTTGGACTAAGTTGGGCAACTTTGAGAGAAAGGAGGGATTGAGATTGATGTGAAATTAAGGGATGGGCGCCACCCTTTCTTGGGATCTCCACCCACTTACAAGATGATGCCACCTTTACACACTCGCCCAACATATGAGCTGTGCGCCCCTCTATTCCTCATGTGAAGTATGGCACATCCCAAAGAGACATCAAATCACTATCCTAAGTTTTGAATTTATAACACATGCCTTATTCACCTCATGAGGTCGCCTTTCACTTGGGATAAGATGCCAACTCACTTGGCACACGCCCAATTAAATAACCTTTTTGGATTTTTTGACATTTTGTGTCATTTTTAGCACGCTTTGTCATTTTGTTGCCTCTTTAGAAAAAAATGCTCCAAGTGATGATTTAATCACTCGAAACATAGGAAAAGTTGGTTCTGGGGTAAAGGGTACGCTCTGAGTGTGAAAACGAGCACCCCACGCCAAATTCCTCCTCCAGACCATATTTTTATTACAATTTGAAATTTTCCAATTAAACTATTAAAAAATAGTCTAATTTTATGGAAAAAATATTTTTCTTGGAAATTAAAAAAACCTAGGGGGACCTAACACATGTCCATACGACTCAATTTTAGTGTCTAGCATGTTAATATAAATTGAAATGTGAACTTTAATAACCACCTAAGGCCTAACCACCAGGACAGACATTCCAGCTTTGGAGGAAGCGGGTTAAAAAATTGAAAATTATACACAACTTGTTCAATAGTGCATAATTAACAAGGGAAAAAACACCTTGGAATACTCATCTTTGATGTCTAGGTCCCAAGAAGGCCAAGTCCTTTACAAAATATCCATGCTAGCACACTTTATTACAATTCCCCCAAGGGAGTATGAACATGTGGAAAAAATAAAAAAGGGCTTAGAAGGCCTGAAGGGCTTCTGAACTCTGATCATGAACAAGTATCATTGTTCAAACCTTGTTGGCTCACTTGAAATCCAACTAAGTACAACTTAGTAGGCAACAATAAGTAAAAGTGCTATTTTTGGTCATTTTTCTAGCTGTTATAATTATGAAATTTTTTGCATTTTTTACTATTTTTAATAATTTCCAGAATTAAGTTTTTCCTTGCTACACCTAAAGAAATCAATCATAAACAAGGAGAAAATTTCTAGGGGTTCTAACAACTAAGCCCTTTGAGCTCTAATCACTAAACCTAATAATCTAAGTGTTAATTGTACTTGGCATTTGGATTTACCTAAAAGGTGGTTACTGCTATCTTTTGCTAAGTCAATGGTTAGTGTACTTAAGTGATAGGATCTAATTGATTTAGTGAAATAAATAAGACATATTACTAAACCAATATTGCTAAGTGTTATTATTGTGAGTTTGGTATATTGTCTTGTTTCATTGCTATTGAGCTTACCATTGCCATTGAATATTAGAAGTGAATTTAGTAGCTAAGTTTGAACATCCATTGTTAATGACTATCTCACATGTTTAAACTTCTTTCTAAGCACATGAACTAAATTTACATGGTATACTGTGCTGAGAGAGAGTCTAGATTAACTTTAACATTGCTATATCTTCCATCTAGACTTAATCAAATAATTAATCTAATTGGGATAACCCCTAGGCTTAGGTTTAAAATTTAAATACAAAGCTTGAAGTGAGAGGTTGTGAGTTGAGGTGACAATGACGAACAACCTTTGTTGCCACCTAGGTTGTGCTAGTGGGTTGGAATCTTTTCCGCTTACGTACAAATTGGGCGGTAACACCTTGTATTAAGTTTTCTCTTGTATTGATATTAATAGCATTTCCGCCACCATCAAACACCCCCGCAACAAAGAAAATAGAATGTTGGAGTATCCTTTAACATGACATACAAGAAATAAAGCAACAAGAATCTCAATGACTGAATATGAAGGAAAACTTTGTACAACCAAAATCTGGTTTGAAATAATAAATGAATTCATGCACTAGAAATTTGAGGTCAATATGTGACATGAGGGACTACAGAATCAAATCAAACAGGTATCCTCAGAGCTGCATATGTTATTTATACTCAAAGTCTTATTTGATGCTAAACTATAATCTAATAGCACAAAAACACTGCCAAAAGGACTGGAAAATAAATCTCAAAAGATAATTTTTTGGGGTCAATATTCCATGTAGGTAGCCAGAAATGAAATGATGAAAACTTCAGTCATTTTACCTTGTAATATCCTTTCATGAGCTGTGGTCCACGGACTTTGATAAGGCCCTTCTCCCCAAACTTTAGAACAGCACCTGTGTCTGGGTGAACAACTTTCACCTCAATTCCATGAAGAGGCATGCCAGCTGTACCTAGGACCTTCATATATAAAATACAAGAAACAGGGGAGTACGTCAAATTCAAATTTTAAATAATACTGACATGCCAAATGGAAGAATTTGAAACAAATACCTTCCTAGTCAAGGAAATATTATTATTATCTGATGAAGGCTAGGAAGAATGGCAAACAGGCACAGTGCATGTTAGCAATAAATTGGAAATCAGCTTAACTGTTATGAAATAGATGAGAAACTCTTGTGACTACTCAGGGCTTGCTTTTAGGGAAACTCTATGATCCTCAGTAAGGCTTTCAATGATTACAACTAGAGAACTTTAAGCTGCATAGGGACTAAATAACAGCTCTGTTATGTGATTAAATTTGTGCAAGAGAGAAACTGCCTGCGAGATGGTATTGATGCATCTAACAATGTTGTTCTGTTTGTCATGCATTTTTAATCAGCAAAACAATCTGATTCCATGCTTCTTTTGTGACCCTTTGAGCTGGTCCAAGCATATAATTATCTCAAGAGATGGAAAAATGTCTAGATGACTGGTGGTTTGTTGAAACTTGAAAGTCTCAATTAAAGATCACTAGCATATATTGAGGGTAATCTGCAATGAGGAACAGCTGTTCATGCAAAAATTGCTAAAGGTCATTGCCAGATATTGGTTGCTAGCATGCTTCCTTCGTTGTTACTCATGCTGCAATTTTGCTGAAATTGTGGTATTACTAAGGCCATCTATTGCCACTACTTTGAATGGTATCGTCAGAAACATAATTTGGCGTATTTCTGTCCCAGTAATTACAATTTTTATGAGGTTGAAATTTGACAGAATTTAACTACATGAGTGATGTTTATCAGAGATAATTTTCATCTTATAGAAATATTCTATGAATTTATTCATATAATAGAACTGGTTAAATGCATATAGAAGCTCTGTGTCCACTGTTCATGAATGTGCATCTGCAGCTAAATGACAATTTTGTATTCTGGCAAGTAAATGGATTCTGTCAATATAACCATATTGGGTGAATATGAGTAATGAATACTCTCATGTCTATTTTGAAACATTCTTTAAACAATATTAGTGTAACATTTAACAAGGTTAATCTTAATAAGTCAATACATAAAAGAACAGTCTCTACAGAAAATAAGCAATTTGGAGAAACAAACAAAATGAAAATGCCTGTTTCTACATCTTTTTGTTTGAAATACATGTGATTGAAATGCCTATCACTATGTTTTTGTTGTTTGAACTTTGAAATACACGTCATACCATTTTATTTTTGTTGCTGTCAAAATACTTGTTAGTATGTGAAGCAAGAATCTCATGATAAGCAAACAGAGTCAGAGATATAGTCAAGTTTTGACCAACCTCAATAAAAGAGACGAATAATTGCCCTCCAGAGGAAACAGGCATGCAACATGATCTCGATAGAGAAGAACCAAATCAAGGCCTTTAAAGGCCTTCATCACAGGAGATTGAAACTACTTAGAAGATTAGACGGGCATAGACCTTCAAGAGTATTAATTTTTTTCTTTGAGAAAATATATCTTATATTAAACAGAAAAAATTATAGAGAGCAGAAATATTTACAAAGTAGACTATGTAGAAGGAGCCGAATAAAAATAATTTGAAACCTCTTCCTCAGTGCTCGTAGAACTGAAATTACACATTGGAAGCCTTAAGGATTCTGGAGACAACTGTCAAATTACCAGCAAAGGGAGATCTCTACACTGCCAGTACCGAAGCTTCATTTGAAGTCTCAATAAACACCAATCCCACATATTTGCAATGTAGAGACCAACACCAAAAGGGATCCCAAGATAAATTGGAGAAAAAATTGAGGTCTTCTCTTTGGGCCCAAGTATGGAGGAAAGAGGGGCTTGCCAATGGTCCCTTGGAAAGGTCTGTCCTTCCAAAGAATGAGGGTGGACTGGGTTCAATAGATGTTGCTTCTCAAGGCAGAGTTCTTGCAGCTAAACGGGTGGTTAGATGTGTGGATGGAAATGCTTCTTGGCATGTTCTGTTTAGATACATGATTCTACAGGGACATCATAATTTCAGAGTGTGAGGTTTTTTGGGTCTATCATATTATTTCTTCTCCTTGCTTATTTAATATTTGGGGTCCTTTCACTCTGAAAAGTATTTGGGAAGCATGGGGGTTGGTTACCAGGATCTTTTGTTGGAATTTCTCTGGTAGCAGATCTGGATGCGTGAACCTGCCCATCTGGTTCTAGAAACTAGAGGATCAATGTGTTGCTAAAATCCCTAGATTTCAATATTTAAGGCTCAGTAGACTAGATTTCTTGGACCTGTAGACTAGATCTTGGATAGAGTGGAAAGTGCTTTCTTGACAAAAGGGCCTTCTAGCCTCTGACAGACTGACAACTCACGAGATCTACAATCTCATTCCTTTGGAAGAACTATACAAAATGAATATCCAAATGCAGGACCCTATATGGAAATATTGGGGATGGTCTTTCAGTATACCTATGCATCTCTATGATACTAGGAAATTTTATCACATTCTTCACAAGTGGAAAAGCAGACGCCTCTAGGACTGACTTTAAATCTTAGTTGGGCTTCTTTGGATCCTGCAAAAAGAAGGATTGAGAGATTGCACAATGTTTGGTCCTTTAGAGCCTCCTTTGAGCTCTGTGTTTTTTCTAGGATTATTATTTATCAAGGGCTCCCGACAAAGCCTCAATTTGCCATAAGTGGATTCACAGATAACAGGTGTCTTCTGTGTAGGTCAAAGGTGGAAGCCCTTAAGCATATTATGTGGGAATGAAAGTATCAGAATCAGCTCCGAATCCCCTTTACCTTTCAAGGCAAAATCCATTGTCATGCAGCTCTCCTTGGGGAGTCAAAGCAGTGTTGTTATCTGTCTTTTCTAACCTATGGAATTGTATTAGATTTTTCAACACTTTTTACTCTGTGGAAGATGCATTATTAGTATATCTTTGAGAATGGTTTTAGCTCTATTCTTCCTTTGTTAGATCTTGGTGGAAAGAGGTACATCTTCAATTGCTATACAAAGGGCTTTATTGATTAGGGATGGGAACAAGGTTGACTCTGCCGCTTATCCTCTCTTGTACACAATTTTATTCTCTTCGTACATATTGTTTTTTGTGTAACATAAGAACTATTTTCTCAAAACAAAAAGAAACTGAAATCAACTTTAAATAAGAAAAAGTGTCTAAAATCTTGGCATCTTTAAATAAGAGACAACCTTTAGCTTGGAGCTGGATACATACTTCTTCCTACAAAATCCTACAGAATGAAGACACAAAGTTAAACTCATTTTTAAAAATACACTTACACTTTGGCTTCCAAATACAGAACAAAGTAGAAACATAAGACAATTCTGAAAACCCATAAAAAATGAGAGGATTAACAGTTTGGAGTCACCAAACAGTACAGCCCTCCATTGGATAATCCCCTTGAAGATAGAATGAACTTTTGTCTGAACCTACTGCCAACAGTGTGGCTATCCGACACTCCCACAAAATGTGCTAAAGAGACTCTATTTTACCAAATATTGGACACTCATGGTCATACGATATAGCTAAAGCCACTTTCCACTAAACAATATTTTGTTGGTAATCCCTGATAAATGAACAACCAAGCAAAAACTCATAATTTAAAAGATAATAAAAAAGATCAGACACTTTGGAGTCTTTGGAGTCTTTGTATTCATCCACTCTGTCTCTGAAGAGACCCACCTAGCATTCAAAGCTGGAGTCAATGGAATATACGAATGCAACAAGGAATATAGTTTATTTGTATCATATTTCTAGATTAGTTTGCCAAATGACTAACACCAACCCATCCAAATCAGGTTTTGCATCTAGATGTTCATCTTAAAAATTCCTCTGAAGGGATCAACCTTTAAATCCCAATCCATCCAAAGACAGACATGATCTTATATAATTGCATTAGACAGGCATGTCCACTAGCCCCTTATTTGTGTGCTGTTGGAGGCTGCTAGGATACAAGGGACCATTAGGAGAATCACTTTTCCAAGGGGAAGAAGGATGGTGAATAACAATTTTGCTGATGATTCTCTTATCTCAGTACAAGAGCTGATTACATTCAAATTACAAGAAGCCAACTATACATTCTCTTATTGAAGGTAGATTACAAGAAGCCAACTATACCTTTTGGAAGTATTCATCCATATTAAATAGTAGCAAATGTCATCGAGTAATTGCAATGAACTTTTGGGTTTTCCTTTTATATAATGGTTGTAGAGTCTACCCACCCATAATGGCCATGTTGGATGTGTTTAGCATTATCCTCAAAGATTCATGTGACTTTGCCCATCTTAAGTTATTGCAGTAATAAGTTTAATATGTCTGGCCATAATGTTAAATCTCAAATAGATATTTTGTAATTTGTGTAGTGCTTTACTATTTTATGCTGGTTAATAATAAAATCTAACAATGGCAAAATTGTAACTAGTACGTATAGGGAATTTGTCTATCGCTGAACCAATTAGGTCTGTCAATGAGTCATGACCAATACCAACTTACCATGTTGAGTTTTGTCACCAAAATTTCGTTAAAAGAGTTGTTAATTATAGTTTATGACATTGCACATATCATTTACAACTCTTTCTAACAACAGTTTTGACACATGAAAAGAACTTGCGACAAAGTAGAAGATTTCCCCTCATAGGGCACTTCAAAAATCACTCACCTCCAAGTGTCTACAAACCCCAAAGGAGTCATGTTAGATAATACAAAAAGGAAATTTGTGTTGAAAGCATAGATCTATGATGACAACTTCAACAAACCCTAATCCAACCAAGTAAAACACTTCCGATTTACAACAAAACTAATGAAGAAAAGATCATACTAATAGGAGCATGAGAGAGAGAGAGAGAGAGAGAGTCAATCAACAAGAGAGATATGGTGCTTGTAGGCTAAAGAATCAATCATAACATGGATCAATATGACATTAAAAATGATGCATGAGTTGTGATACACAACTCATGAGGTGGGTGTCTCCCCACATTAGGATATTATGGACCCACATAAATGATTAGGCTGACCTTGGTCACCTAAAGTAATGTTGACTAGGTTGGCTTTGTTATCACATATATAGTAGCTGGAGATACCATGATGCAGAGGACCATATTTTGCTTCTAGTCAGTGCCAGTCCCCCATGTGTTGAGCATATTTCATCCAATGATCATCAGTGGTTGAGCATTTTCAGAGCCCATCCAACAGCAGCAGTATCCCATGTCATGACTTAGCCTTGCATGACCCATTGAGATGGACTTGGTTTCGTCATGGTTCACTTGGCAACGCAGAGAAGGCAGTTGATTTCTTTTCCTTGCCCCATCAGCAGTTAAAGTCAATCTTCATGCAAAGACAGGTATATGGCTGAGCAGGTATATGCGTGTACTTGGGTGTTATTATTTGTTTGTCTTGCTCATCTTATTAGCTTTAACTTCACATGGTGACTGACATTGGTAATTATATATTATTGGATGTTTTCATGAACTTGTTACTGAGAGTAAATGCATGATCCTGAATGCTAAGACCTTTTTATATGCTCACTAGTGTTTCCTACTGTTATCAACTACGTTACACTTGGATGATTTCAAGTGAGCCCGTGAAGATAGAACAAGCTTACTTGTTCACAATCAGAAGACCAAAAGTCCTAGCAGGCCACCTTGGCCCATTTTTTAAAATAAAATCACATGTCCATGCCCTGCGAGGAAATTGTAAAAAATGTCATAGCATGATGGTTTTGTAAAGGACTCTGCTTTCCTAAGACTTAGATATCAGTCCAACTAGCCCAGAGTGTTTTTTCCCTTGCCAATTATATGTTCTATAATAAACGACTTATAATTTTAAATTTTTTCACTCATACCTCCAAAGTTGGGGTGGTTGGCATGATTTCTCAGTCTTAGGAGGTTATTAGAGTTCAAGTGTAAATGTATATTACCATGCTATATATTAAAATTGAGTCATATGGACATGAGCTAGGTCCCCCTAAGTTTTTTTTAATTTCCGAAGAAAATAATTTTTTCCGTAAAATTAGACCATTTTTAATGGTTTAATTGGAAATTTTCAAATTGTAATAAAAGTGTTGTTTGCAGGCGGATTTTGGTGTGGATATGCTCATTTTCGCACTCAGAGCACCCTTTTTACCCTAGGACCCACTACTCCTATGTTTCAGATGACTGCGTTGTCTCTAGGAGCATTTTCTCTTAAAGATGCGACAAATTGGAAAATAAATGCTAAAAAAATACAAATTGACCCAAAATAAAAAAATAAAAAATATAATAAAAAGGTCATTTGTGTTAGCTTTTTAGCTCGGAAGGCACTTCGAATAATTTTGTCTTCTATGCGAAAGTGACCATGCATTTACATTACCTAGGCACTTGACTTTTTCTAAGTTGTAATAAAGTGGCTCTTTTTATAAACTGACTTTATGAAGTAAAAGTGCACATATTTCATAAAGTGAAAATACTTTATTAAAAAATTATAAGTGAATTATTTTGGAGGGAATGACTTTCATCCCTTGATCTTGTCAAATCAAGATTAGATCTTGACCATTGGATTTAGGGATTGGAAAGGTGAAAAGTCACCTTTATGTTATAAGAGCAAGCCTAGGGCAATGTGCAAAGACACAGTTTTCAAGAGAGTCTTTTTCAAGAGATTAAGCATTTGGCATTTCTGAGTTGTTTGAGAGAGAGAGCAGTTCTCTAGTGGCTCAAATTCCTAGGAGAGGAATTTTTTGGAGGTGGCTCGAATCCCAAGGCAGCTTTGCTGCGTTTTTATTTCTGGCACGTTTTTCGAGAAATATTGTTGGGCACAGATTTCGAGGGACTGCACACAGTTTGAGAAAAAAAATCTGCACAGTCCGTACAGTCCATACGTCCATATAGTACGTACAGTCATACAGTGGCACGATTTTCGAGGTGCTGCGTGGGATGAATTTCAAGTTACTGTTGGGCACAGATTTCGAGGTACTACTGGGCACAGTTTTCGAGGTGCTGTACAGTCATTAAATTCTTAATTAAATGCTGCTGTAACTCAGTTTTTAGGTCTGAAAATGCTTAATGAAAATTTCTCTTGAACTGGTTTTCCCCAAAGGGGGGTTTTTCTAGGGTCTGTTTTGACCGAATATCACTGTGCATTACAATTTCAGATTGTTGTTCTATTTGTTTTTTCGCTGCTTAACTATCTCAGCATAAGTGTTTCAACTTGCTGTTCATTTTTAAGTGACTGTAAATTTCATTTAACTGTGACTATATAAGTCTGAAATCTGGGTTTTTGCTGGGTGGTTCATTGGCTTTTAAAAGCCTGATTTTTAACATGGTATACGAGCTAGTGCTTTGAGATTACAGTTAATTGTTGGTGCAGCAGTGATATTGGGTTGTTCGAATTTTTTTTTAACAACTTGTGCATTGGAAAAATCTAACTGCAAGGGACCAAGATGGCCAAGGGTGAAGGTGTTGTATCCTATCTTACCCGGGTGGCACAAGTAAAAGATAAGTTGGCTGCAATTGGGGAGGTCATCTCTGATTCTGAGTTGGTGAGGACAGCCTTGAGAGGTTTCACCAAAGACTGGGAAGTCTTCGTGAAGTGTGTTGTTGGTCATGAACACCTTCCAAATTGGAGTAGGTTGTGGGATGATTTCACTCAGGAGGAGATCCGAGAAGGGTCTCAAGGTAGTGGACAGATGGAAGGTGCTATTGAAGAAAATGTTGCTCTTACTGCAAAGGGCAAGAAGAAGTCCAATAAGGACTTGAGCAAAGTAAGATGCTTTGCTTGCAACCAGTTTGGTCATTTTGCATCTCAGTGTCCTGAAAAGAAGAAGGATGAGGTTGTTGCTGCAACTGCTGAGGTAGATGATTTTGGGGAAAGGTTTACAAAAGAATTCTCCATGTTCTCTCTGGTATCTAGTGCTGGCAGTAATGGATATGCAATGAATAGGAGTCGGTTCATTGACAGTGGAGCCTCTCGTCACATGACTGGAATGTATCATATATTCCACCGCATTACTGAGACAGATTCTGACCGGATGGTTGAGAGTGAAGGGGGAACGACACGTTCCGTGCGGGGATTTGGGAGAGTCAGATTCCAGATCCGACAGGATGAACTCCTTCAGCAGGATGGAGTTTTGTTTGTTCCAGGGTTGAGTGTGAACTTGCTCTCTGTGTCAACCTTGGAGGATGTTGGGTATTCGACATTGTTTCGAAAGGGACATGTGTACATTTTTCCTGAAAGGGTAGTTCGGGGAAATGTTCTTATATACTCAGAGGGAGCGGAACTGATCAAGCCACAGTTGATTGGTGATCGGTTTGATGAGCTGTACAAGTTTGTTGGACAGCCCATGATGTATGATTCAGAATCGGAAGAGGAGTATGAGGCTCCTGAGACTGCAGTGGCGCCAATATTTCAATCTCGTTTTTCGATGGAGGAGAGGGATTCCCTTCAGAGTACCGGAAGGAGACTCAACTGGTATGAGACCAATGCTCAGGATTGGAGGATGGATTCTCCTAGTAGCTCAGGGTTCAGGGTTGTTTCCAGAAGGATGTCTTCAGATTCTAGTTTAGTGCAGGTGGTAGCGTTGGCTCCAGGTTCAGAGGGAGCTCCTACTGTGAACAGTGTGATGGACCTGAGGACCAGACCAGCAGATAGTGATGGCAGGGAGTACCTTCCTCGCTAAGAGGGAGTGCTAGCTTCTTAGCTCGGAAGGCACTTCGCATAATTTTGTCTTCTATGCGAAAGTGACCTTGCATTTGCATTACCTAGGCACTTGACTTTTTCTAAGTTGTAATAAAGTGGCTCTTTTTATAAAGTGAGTTTTATGTAATGTTCCAAGTCCATTATAAAGCGATTTTTTATAAAGTGACTTTATGAAGTAAAAGTGCACATATTTCATAAAGTGCAAATACTTTATTAAAAAATTATAAGTGAATTATTTTGGAGGGAATGACTTTCATCCCTTGATCTTGTCAAATCAAGATTAGATCTTGACCGTTGGATTTAGGGATTGGGAAGGTGAAAAGTCACCTTTATGTTATAAGAGCAAGCCTAGGGCAATGTGCAAAGACACAGTTTTCAAGAGATTAAGCATTTGGCATTTTTGAGTTGTTTGAGAGAGAGCAATTCTCTAGTGGCTCAAATTCCTAGGAGAAGAATTTTTCTGGAGGTGGCTCGAATCCCAAGGCAGCTCTGCTGCGTTTTTTTTCCTGGCACATTTTTCGAGAAATATTGCTGGGCACATATTTCGAGGGACTACACACAGTTTGAGAAGAAAAAAATCTGCACAGTTCGTACGGTGGCACGATTTTTGAGGTGCTGCGTGGGACGGATTTCAAGTTACTGTTGGGCACAGAATTCGAGGTACTGCTGGGCACAGTTTTCGAGGTGCTGTACAGTCATTAAATTCTTAATTAAATGCTGTTGTAACTCAATTTTTATGTCTGAAAATGCTTAATGAAAATTTATGTTGAACTGGTTTACCCCAAAGGGGGGGTTTTCCAGGGTTTGTTTTGACCGAATATCACTGTGCATTACAATTTCAGATTGTTGTTCTATTTGTTTTTCCGCTGCTTAACTATCTCAGCATAAGTGTTTCAGCTTGCTGTTCATTTTTAAGTGACTGTAAATTTCATTTAACTGTGACTATATAAGTCTGAAATCTGGGGTTTTGCTGGGTGGTTCATTAGCTTTTAAAAGCCTAATTTTTAACATGGTATCAGAGCTAGTGCTCTGAGATTACAGTTAATTGTTGGTGCAGCAGTGATATTGAGTTGTTGGAATTTTTTTTTAACAATTTGTGCATTGGAAAAATCTAACTGCAAGGGACCAAGATGGCCAAGGGTGAAGGTGTTGTATCCTATCTTACCCGGGTGGCACAAGTAAAAGATGAGTTGGCTGCAGTGGGGGAGGTCATCTCTGATTCTGAGTTGGTGAGGACAGCCTTGAGAGGCTTCACCAAAGACTGGGAAGTCTTCGTGAAGTGTGTTGTTGGTCGTGAACACCTCCCGGATTGGAGTAGGTTGTGGGATGATTTCACTCAGGAGGAGATCCGGGAAGGGTCTCAAGGTAGTGGACAGATGGAAGGTGCTATTGAAGAAAATGTTGCTCTTACTGCAAAGGGCAAGAAGAAGTAAGGACTTGAGCAAAGTAATATGCTTTGCTTGCAACCAGTTTGGTCATTTTGCATCTCAGTGTCCTAAAAAGAAGAAGGATGAGGTTGTTGCTGCAACTGCTGAGGTAGATGATTTTGGGGAAAGGTTTACAAAAGAATTCTCCATGTTCTCTCTGGTATCTAGTGCTGGCAGCAATGGATATGCAATGAACAGGAGTTAGTTCATTGACAGTGGAGCCTCTCGTCACATGACCGGAATGTATCATATATTCCACCACATTACTAAGACAGATTCTGACCGGATGGTTGAGAGTGAAGGGGGAATGACACGTTCCGTGCGGGGATTTGGGAGAGTCAGATTCTAGATCGGACAGGATGAACTCCTTCAACAGGATGGAGTTTTGTTTGTTCCAGGGTTGAGTGTGAACTTGCTCTCTGTGTCAGCCTTGGAGGATGTTGGGTATTCGACATTGTTTCGAAAGGGACATGTGTACATTTTTCGTGAAAGGGAAGTTCGGGGAAATGTTCTTATATACTCAGAGGGAGCGGAATTGATCAAGCCACGGTTGATTGGTGATCGGTTTGATGAGTTGTACAAGTTTGTTGGACAGCCCATGATGTATGATTCAGAATCAGAAGAGGAGTATGAGGCTCCTGAGACTGCAGTGGCACCAAGATTTCAGTCTCGTTTTTTGATGGAGGAGAGGGATTCCGTTCAGAGTACCGGCAAGAGACTCAGCTGGTATGAGACCAATGCTCAGGATTGGAGGATGGATTCTCCTAGTAGCTCAGGGTTCAGGGTTGTTGCCAGAAGGATGTCTTCAGATTCCAGTTTAGTGTAGGCGGTAGCGTTGGCTCCAGGTTCAGAGGGAGCTCCTACTATGAACAGTATGATGGACCTGAGGACCAGACCAGTGGATAATGATGGCAGTGAGTACCTTCCTCGCTAAGAGGGAGTGTTAGCTTTTTAGCTCGGAAGGCACTTCGCATAATTTTGTCTTGTATGCGAAAGTGACCTTGCATTTACATTACCTAGGCACTTGACTTTTTCGAAGTTGTAATAAAGTGGCTCTTTTTATAAAGTGAGTTTTATGTAATGTTCCAAGTCCATTATAAAGCGATTTTTTATAAAGTGACTTTATGAAGTAAAAGTGCACATATTTCATAAAGTGAAAATACTTTATTAAAAAATTATAAGTAAATTATTTTGGAGGGAATGACTTTCATCCCTTTATCTTGTCAAATCAAGATTAGATCTTGACCGTTGGATTTAGGGATTGGGAAGGTGAAAAGTCACCTTTATGTTATAAGAGCAAGCCTAGGGCAATGTGCAAAGACACAGTTTTCAAGAGATTAAGCATTTGGCATTTCTGAGTTGTTTGAGAGAGAGAGCATTTCTCTAGTGGCTCAAATTCCTAGGAGAGGAATTTTTCTGGAGGTGGCTCGAATCCCAAGGCAGCTCTGCTGCGTTTTTTTTCCTGGCACGTTTTTCGAGAAATATTGTTGGGCACATATTTCGAGGGACTGCACACAGTTTGAGAAAAAAAAAAGAATTATGCACAGTCCATACGTCTGTACAGTCGCACAATGGCACGATTTTCGAGGTGCTGCGTGGGACAGATTTCAAGTTACTGTTGGGCACAGATTTCGAGGTACTGCTGGGCACAGTTTCCGAGGTGCTGTACAGTCATTAAATTCTTAATTAAATGCTGTTGTAACTCAGTTTTTATGTCTGAAAATGCTTAATGAAATTTTCTCTTGAACTGGTTTTACCCAGGGGGGTTTTTATAGGGTCTGTTTTGACCGAATATCATTGTGCATTACAATTTCAGATTGCTGTTCTATTTGTTTTTCCGCTGCTTAACTATCTCAGCATAAGTGTTTCAGCTTGCTGTTCATTTTTAAGTGACTATAAATTTCATTTAACTGTGACTATATAAGTCTGAAATCTGGGTTTTTGTTGGGTGGTTCATTGGCTTTTAAAAGCCTGATTTTTAACAATTTGGCATGTGCCAAATGAGTTGGCATGTCATATTACATGGACGGCAACCTCTTCAAGGTGATGTACGACTTGGTTGGAAGTCAAATCATGAGGTGGCATATTATTGAAGTTTTGTGAGTGCGCCCCATCCTTCTCATGCTTCACGTAATAGCATGTGCGACTTTCACTAGTGGGAGGAGATCCCAATGTGGGGGGGTTGCACCTCTTGTGAGGTGGCACCTCCCTCATTACTCCAACTCCCTCTCTTCCCTCAATCAAAGGGATCTATCCCTCCTTTCTCTCATATGATGCACCCCTCTCTTCTCCTTGAGCTAATGTGCCCCTCCCCTCTTTCATTTGCTATTTAAGCAAGTTCCATTCCTTTCTTTTGGACAGAATGTGTGGAACCTCTGCTCTCTTATGTAATATCTCTGTTGAAGTATTCTTGTGAATAAAAAGGATTTGGAGGTCTAGTTTGGTGTCTCTTGCAAATCGTGGATGATCATTGTCTTTCATATGTGTAGAAGTTCTTGCTTTCACTTGCTTGCTTTGTCAATACTAGCTTAAGGAAGGATTAGTATTAATCAGTAAGAATGAATATAGAAGTCTCTTTTATTCATTTAAATCATGCTTAGCTCAAGATCTAGAATTTGCATGCCTATTCGTTTATATGTATGCTCTTCTTCTCTTTAGCTTATATGTTTTACTAGATTTGACGAATTGTGTGGCAAGTGTGAAGGGTTTCTTTTAGAGATTCCTTCTTTGGATTGGTAGATGATCTAGCTTGCTTCTACTAGCCTCCAACAAATTTTGTGCTTAAAGAAGACATAGTCCTCTTGAGAATCCATCGGAATAGCTCCATTGCCCAAAGTTCCAAGGGCTTTCTTTCCACTCTTCTTCTTCTTTCTAAACTCAACTTTTCATTTGTTACTTGGGCTTGTTTCTTAGATATGATTTCAAATAAGTTTAAAAAAATTCCCGCAAACGGGCAATTTTTTAATGTTCTATTTAAAAAAGTAAAAAATCTCATGGAAAATGGGTTAGGAGGTGAAATTCACCACGGGGTGCTCGTTTTCTAACTCGGAGCACCCATATTACCCTTAAACCCAATTTTCCTAAGTTCTAAGTGATTATTTTTCACTTAAATAAATATTCTCTCCAAAATAATAAAAGAGAATTATTTAATTCAAAAAAATAAAGATATGAGAAAAATCCAATTCCTAAATCAAAGAAATTTGGTCCCATTGAAGGCCCAATCGAGTTGGCAATCATATCTAGGGAATATCTCAATCAAATTTGGGAGATTTATGTCAAGGATTTGAGAGAGGCAAGTGTCTTCTTTAGAGAAGTGCGCCCTCATCCCTCTTGGGCGACTTTCTTGAGCTGGCAGCCTTGTAGAGCATTGGGAGGAGTTTACAATGCTTAAGTGAGGTGGCCTTCCTATGTGGCTTCCATCTCACCTATCATCCCATTAATCAAGCCTTTGATTTAGGATTATTTCTCTCCTCTTTTCATGTGATGTGCCCCCCTCTTGGATGCACCGCCCCCCCCTCTCTTCCTCTTTCTTATATAAAGCAGGGTCTTGCTCCTCATTTGGGATGGATGCATAGAACCTCTTCCCATTTGTAATTTTGTGCTATTTGAATACAAGTTGGAGACTTTGGAGGTCCACCCTGTGCCATTGTGATGAATATTTTTTTTAGGAGGTGATATTGTATTGTTTAAGATTTCTTGCTTCAATTTTGTTGACAGATCTAGCTGAGTAGATTACAGAGTAAGCATTTGTAGATGATAACTTGCTTGCTTGTGCTTTGCTTTTGAAATATTTGGGAGTATCCAACTATCCTCGGTTGTATTTAGACTCTTTTGATTTTTCTTCTTCAAACACACTAGATCTAATCATTTTTGTGCAAGTTTTCTTTTAAGTTGTGCAGATCACAAGTCTGAAAGGGGATTTGAACTCGATTGTCTCTTCTCCTCTCTTCAACACACTTTTAGAGCTAATACTTTGTTTGCAGGGGTTTCCAAAGTCAACACAAGAGATCAAGCTTGGGCTTGAAGAACTCCATCCATCTCTCAAATCTAAACTCTCTCTTTTTTCCGGTTACTATAGTGCTAAAGGAGTAGATCCATCTTATCAAAGTCTATCATTTAGATCTACTTTATTTTAGCATGATTTATTAACTAGATCTAAGTACTTCAAAAAAGATTTCATTTTTCACTAGATCTAGGCTAGAAATTTGTGCTTACACTTAGTAAATTTTCCAATTTTTTTCTATGTACAAAATTTCAATTATTATTATTTTTTTTAAATTTTGTCTGTGCCATCATTTTCTAACAAAGTTTGCTTGCTTTTTTTACAGAGATAAGAAAGAATGGAGAGGCACTTTGGCGAAATTTCACTAAAAACAAGCCATCTAGGGCCCTGGAGACCCTCTTTCTTCATACTTTCCATTTCTAGCAATGTAAACCCTTGGATACAAGTCTAAAAGGACCAAGTGGTATTTCTTTTAAGCATTGTAAATATTTTAATAAAGAGAGCAGGTGGACTACACAATGCCCACAACCCCATCCCCCCTAGGGGGATTTGCAGTCTTTTCGTGGAGTGATTTTTTCTAAATTTTGTTTTATTTCTTGACACACGCACACAATCCGCTCTCATAGGCTGTATACTTTAATTAATTAGTCTCATTTTTGTTTTTCTTCATTTTTGCAAGTAACAAATAAAACCAAACTCGTTGCCACAAAGTGGTCTCTCGCCATCACCTAAAGGCTTTGTCGATTAGTGGTGGATGATCAGAAAGTGACACATAGTCTTGGTGATTAGTATCAGATTTCTTTTCAAGTTTGTTTGCTTTACTTTGCACTTACAATCATTTATTCCAGTTGTTTACTTTTGCTTAATTGGAACGAACATTTGGTTGCTAATTCAGAGTATGCTCTTTCCCTCTGTGGGCACTGCCTAGTCGTTGGGAAATCAGAAACGAGTTGCAACACCTTTTTAACTCTTCACATTTTAATTAATAAAATTAACTACCCTCAACAAGCAGAAACCCGACGCTACGATATTGAACTTGTGTGAGGAAATTCTTTAGAAGAAGCGAGAAACATTGGAACGTGACCTCGGGGCCCCATTAGGCTACACCCTCATTTGGTGTATTGTTGAACATCCCCCCGAGACTCCATCCATCCCACACGTCTTCGTGAGGAGACACTCTTGTTTAATTTCCGGACATACTCCTCGTACCTCACGGTATATCTGGAGTTCCCCTTTCCCTTAAATCAATTTCATCATTAATAATTTAAAAATGACCAAGAACAATATTGCAAAACATTTCACTACAACAAGTAGCACTCCATTGGTATTTGACTCCACGACACTGATCTGACTATTTTTGCTTTATTTCTCTAGCTTTCATTATGTCGTGATTTGATTTAATCTTATGTTGTTGTTTACAAATTATTTTGCATAACTTGGACAGTAATTCAATTTCAAACTCCTAAAAAATAACCCCCATCTAATTAACCTTCTAAAACTTAATAACCTTATAAACTTTCCATAGGGACTACCCCCCTTGTCTTCATTAGGAGTTAGCCTAAATGGAGGAGTCGGGATAAGGTGACAGCACCTGACTCAAGACTTGCCCCCAAGGGCGCACCGAGCCACTTTGAGATTTATGCTGCATTAACCAAGTGCGCATCTAGCGACAACATTTTTGGCGCCGTTGCTCGGATAAATCTTTCTATCCCTGGGTATGACTTTTAGTTTCTTTTTGTTTTCTACCTTTTAGTGTGTCTTGTCGAGTAATCTAAGATTCATTCAATCCACCTGGCAACTCCACTGTCCAATAACACAACTCGGTATTCTACAAGAAGAACCTCTGATGGTCAGTTTCATTCCTAAACCTGAAAGGGTTTATCGAAGGAGGAAGGCTAAACTAGTTTCTCCTAGGATCCTTGAACATTTAGGATTTGAGTCCGTCTAAGACATCCAGTTTGTGTTTAGCAATTGCAGTTTGAATAAAGACTTTCCTCCAATGGAAAAAAATTTCAAACCTTTTAACTTCTCTCAGATTGCAGGATATCCCCGTGAGCTACCTGATAGATCTATAAAGAAGTTGCCCACATTTCAAGGAAATAATGTCGTCACAGCCATAGTTCACCTTTAGAAGTTTGCTAGGAACCTAGTCTAGTGTCGAACACCTGCCCAGCAGCACGATGATGTCTACATGAGGCTTTTTGCCTTATCATTAGAAGATGATGCCTTTGAATGGTTCATAGGATTACCTGAAAATACTTATGATTCTTATGATGATTCATTGAAAGGTGGGGAGAAAAGAAAGAGTCACGCCACCTGTTAAATGCCCTCCATTCCATCCGAAGAAACAAGAATGAAACAATGGAGGAATTCAACATGAAATTCAGAGACTTGGTTGCCAGTTTTCATGTCGACTTCAAGCCCACTGACAAATCTATTTTGGTTTACTATATGGAAGCATTAAGTTGTGAGATCATATTCATGCTAATGGATAAAAAACCTGTTATCACACAACTTGTAGTTGCCCCTAGTGGTATCCCATCCGGGACGGTAGAGGAGATGGGCAACTAAAGAGGTGACCCAAGAGATGCCACGGTTCCCAATGCAAGGTGGGAGTCACGTCAACCGAGGCACTCTTCACTTTAGATCTAGATAAATCAAGACCTAGGGGGAGACCCTATAACCAATCAAAGATGATTGGACCCAAACAAAGGTTCCTAGGGATGAATAAATGGTAAGTTACGGAAACCAATGCAAGGTAAAGTCGACCTAGAAATTAAAGTATGGTTGAAGGTGGTTTGAGAAATGATTAGTGTTTCAACCAATGTATGATTTAGGCCACATGATTAGTTATGATGACAAGATATAGTACCATATGGTACACAAGTGGGTCTTACCTTCTTGGGATATGTGAAATGGCTTAAAGTGGACCCACAAGGTGAAATTAAGGGATGCAATTGGCACTAGAGGATATGTAATGAGTAGATCTATGGATCTAAGTTGAGATTAGGAGTACCCACGTACTGGATCTAAGATTTGACACAATCCCCAAGGAGTGCGATTTGCTTAAGGAAGACTAGTGCCTTGTTGGATGGGTTAATGGAGTCAAAAGATATGTCAAAGTGTAGATCGGGACACCTAGAGGTCAAGTCAAGTGGGCTAATTGAGATAGAATGGTTGGATCTTGCTAGATCTAGGATTTCATGAAATGACCCAAGTGGACCACAATCCCTTAAAATAGGGAATGCTATCCCCAAGGCAGATCGTCACAAAATGATACTCTAGATATAGGTTTCAAGGTATGCCCGTTCCAAATCCACTGAAATCTCAACTACCCAGGTCCTAGAAGTGGGCAAACTCAGTCACCCAAGGAAGTGCGACCTTGCTCAAGGAGGGCTAAAAGGTGGATAAGGTGTGTCAAATCAAGTCCAATGGCCACCAAAATGTAGATCCAAGTAGTTTAGGCACTGATCTATGTGAATCTAGAAAATCAAGCCAATCCAAGGGTTAGATCTTACTAGATCTGAGTTTTAAGGTGCCAAGTAATTCAAAAGGGGGTTTTAATCCCTTAAAATGTGGAATGATGCCCACAAGGTAGAAATCACCCAAGTAAAAGTCTAGGGGTAGGTTATCAAGTGTGTAGATTGCAAATCAAGTGGGATCTCACCTACCCACATGCTAGATCTAACCCAACAAGCCTCTCCAAGGAAGTGCGATTTGGTTCAAGAGGGCTATATTGCCTTGAAAAGTGTGTTAATTTTAACCCAATCACCACCAAACTATAGATCCAACTAGGGGTGGATGCTATAGAGGTGGGTTCTTAAGATCTTTTCAAAAGCAAGGCTAGATCTAAGTAGATCTAAGAAAAACCAAAATTGAGGTTTTGTTTAATTAGGGTTTGTGACCAATGAAGAGAGAATGGATGGAAAGAGGCACATACCCTGTAGATCTTACCTCAATTGCTTATGGCCACTTTGCAAATTGATAGCATTCTCCAATATGTATATTCAAGAGTGAGATCCAAGAGCTCCAACCAAAACGTCCTCCTCCAAGATAGCCAAATCGTCCTCCTCCTACAAGACAAGATCAAAGAAACAAGTCAAGTAAGATGATTATGAAAATGATAGAAAGATGTAATAGAAAGCATCAACTATGTCACGAAGATACAATAATGATATTCCCTGTCACAAGATCAACCCAAGAGAGAATATGTGGATCCCTCCAACAATAACCCTCAAGAAATCGCCCTCCTCTCCACCAATTTGACTTTCCTGCAAGAAAACTAGTAGAAGCACCAAAATCCACAATGATACATAGAAGAGATACTGTATACTCAAGATGAAAGAGAATCCACAAGACAAGAGAGATATGCTCCACAAAGAAGTGTTCTATTCCAATATTCCAGAGCTCCAAAGGTGAGCTATACAATAGGGGGTCTCCTCCTTATATAGGATAATAAAAACCAAAACCCTATACCACTTTACAATACTACATCAAATGAGTGGTTGAGATTAAAAGATCTCAATACATGATCAATGGCTAATAATGAATCATAACAATATATCACATGGATCACCCAATATAATGATGACGTCATAGTCTAAAATAGTCATGGAGGGTGACGTCATCCACTAGAGGGGGTAAAAGTACCAAAGCCCACCTCATAATGACTAGGACATGACATAAGAAGCACATGGTGGGGCTAGGAGGCATCAATCCTTACTAGCTCATCCCCAAGGCACAATAAAATAATAAAATATGTCCAAGATAATATAGATGATCAAATCTGTCCTCAAAATCTGTGATAGACAAGCAGTAAAAGACCTCCTGTGATCGCTGTGGGCCTACCCACATGGTGAAAACTGGCTGGAACATAGTGGGATCACCCTGGAAGACCTCTATGAAAACCAAATGCCAAAACCTTGCCTCAATTGCCCAAATCGAATTCCTCAGTGACCACTTTATCCCATTTTTTAACTGCCTCGGTAACTGTGAAAGTGCCAAAACTGCCTCCCAGGGCATCTGCGCTGTCCAACTGAGCCCACCAGGCTCTCAAGAAGGGGGGGTAAATGGTAAAAACAAGTGGCTGGACCACCCCCTCCTCATACAGTGCCCTAGGTGAACTGGCCTCTCATGGCCCTTGCTTGCTGCTCAGGCTAGGAAATCAGCCCCAAATCTGGTCAACAAGTGTAAAACTGCATCAATCACTGTCAGAAGTGCCCGAAACTGAAAGATAAGTGTCTCATTGGATCCAGAAGACCCAAATCCACTAGGAATGTGTACTCATACACCATGGGTTGCCCTAATGGGCCATCTGTAGGGTCCACCATATATGGACAGTGCATAATCTGATGATCTAAAGTAATAATAAAACCTGTTGAACGGCATCAATCATCATCTGAACCATATGTCCATCATATGATATCATCATCAAGTATGTGGGACCATCAATCATCATCAATAGGTATATATATATGGCCCACATCATCACAGATCCCAATAATATACAACCAAGGATAAATCACATCAGTAGACTAAGACATGTTTCTCTAATCATTCTCACAGCCAAGCTCAAAGTATAACATCCATTCAGTGGCATTAATCAAGTTAGCATATTCCTTTGTTATATAAAATTACTTGCACAATAATTCAAATGACAAACTCACCCATTAGACATGGTCAAACTGCTAGTGAAGGATGAAGGCTAGGAACAAGGTTGGGCCAAGGGGTTGACTTGTCTAACTTAACTCAAAAATACTTTGGACTGGGAGAAGGGGGAAGCTACAAACTCTGTGCTTGGACAAAATAACACGGGGAATGGCTGTGCCTCACAAATGGATAAGTTGTTTAGAGAGTGGTTATTCAACTTAGGCATCATGTCTACATCAAGTTGATCCAGGTTCATTAGGATCATTCAATTTCATTTCATGGCCTTTTTGGCCTACATAACCCTTCGGATCTCAGGTGTGCTGAAAAGCACAACTAGTTGCAGCTTGCATCCAGGGCATGTTTTCATATACATAAAAGGTCGACAATTGTTTAGATATAGCTTTTAAGAACCATTGCTTTTTGGACCTTTCTTATACTCTTCGAGGAGTATTTTTAGCAGTTCAGCACTCTTGCCCCTTTTAGTTTCCATGGGCGAATTTATAAGTTTCCATAAGTAGAACATGAGCTTTCAGTTTTAGCCAACAACATCTCAAGTGACTAGGGGGAGTTCGAGTCAATGCCAAACATCGGGGCAACCGAACATAATGATTTAGGCCTACAATCCAACTCCCCAAAGGCAAGTTTTGTCACCAACTTAGAGCCGAGACACTGAACATACAGAGATGCGGTCCAAACACAGAGGTAGAAAAATGGGGAAGTCCTCAGTATCAGAAAGTCAAATGAGACAGGTCAAGGTTTAAAGTCAAACAAGAAAAGTCATGTATGGATAGAGTCAAGTGAATATGGAGCCTACACTAGCAGACAACTGGTGTCAGGAAAGACCATATCTATGTAAGGTGGAAAACCAGTGGGTTTTGTTAAATGACCTAAATGTGCAAGCAATTGTCCATTTTATGATTTATAGTTCATTTTAAACAGTTCGCCACATTAGGAATAATGTACCAAGCAGATGCTGTGACTATGACTAAATCAACAAGATAATAATCCACAGTCAATGATAAAATATCCATAGATCATACAACATCATCATAGTAATAAACATCATATACCATCTGAAACACTGTTGCAATACATATCTAAGCACTGAACTGAAACTGTATGGGATAAAGGGTCACATCGGTCATCAAATCTGAACTCTCAAGGCTCAGCCTTGACACAAGGTCTAACATAAGTCTGAATAATACACTGCTCTGATCATGAGTGATCACAAAATATACAATCATCATAGCCATGCTCTGAAAAATGGAAGCTCTGGAATGTGCAGATATCTGCTAAACAAGAATAGTAGCACTGCTACTATGGTGTGATAATAGAACCGGACACTCTGAAAGCTGCGAAGACTTGGCCATTTTGAGACTAATTTAGTTCGTTGTTTTTCTGATATTTTAGCAGGTTTGAACAATTTAGAAGTCAAAATCTGAGATTTGGAGACTTCTGTGGCCATTCGGAGAGCTAGTTTTACCTTTTCTCTCTCTTTCCAGCATTTGTAAACTGTATTGGTTCCTATTTGATAAAGGACCAGCAGTATTTATGATTTGAATTGATGTAACAAAAAAAATAAAAAGAGCAAAGCAGGCTATTCCAACGCCTACCCCCATCCCCCCATGGGGGTCTGCGTTTTTTGGCTTTTCATTTTTTTCATTTTTTTTGCTTTTCTTTATGCCATTAGTAATTAGACAACATCACAAGCATACAATCCATCCACGGAGGACTGTATAGAATAGATTTTCCATTTCATGCTTTTGGTCTTTCTTTTGCAAATTTTTAAAATTTTGCAATAAAATTTGAGCCCTTGCTTTCTCGAAGTACTGCACCTTTTTGGTGTGTGGAAAAGAAACTCTTGGGTTGTAGATTGGTTAAACAACTCACATTTAAGTTTAATAAAATTTACCAAGACTTGAAATCTGAAGTATGCTCTTGACCGCTGTAGCTTAGTCCAAGGTTTTAAAAATCGGAATCGGTCGAGGGTCAACTCGGAATCGGAATCGGAATCGGTAATGAATCGGTAATAAATCGGTCGATTTGAATTTAATGAATCGGTTTGCTCAAAAATACATAAAATATTTAATTTTTTTAAGAAAAACAATATTTTCAAGATTCTAATTCATGATTCCATAGCATTAGAAACAAAATATTCCCCTAGACATATCAAACTGGAAGAAAGGATTGGAACCTATATAATCAATTGCATCTGTTCATAAACTGTTGCTTTGGTGTGTAAACAATGAACACAGATCTCCATCGAGATGTGAATTATAATAGAATAACCCTTTCTAGGAAATTATCTGCTACATTTGCATTGGTATGTAAACAATGAATATAAATCTCCACCAAGACGTGAATTGTAAAATAATAACCCTTTCTAGGAAATTATCTGCTACATCTTTCTTATGCCTTCCTAGGAAATTATCTGCTATATCTTTCTTATGCCTTCCTAGGAAATTATCTACTACGTCTTTCTTATGCCGTAGGGCTATCACATGCCATGAGGTGGGGGGATATGCTGGCGGCATTAAGCTTAACTATCTTAGTCTTAGCTACCCATATGTAAGATTCTACAGGCAGCCACTTACTGAACCTTCATCTCTGTCAAGAAAAAAAGAGTGTTGGCTGTCTTATCAGTTGGTTTTAGCCCCCATCTGGAGCAAACACAAGCTACAGAGATTTGTGGAAATATTTTATGCACCTATCTGTTGCTGCGTTTTTCCAGAGAAGACAATTTCCTATAGGCAGAGGGTTACTGTATTTTATATCAGTTGTATCTGGATTCTGAGCTGCTTCAGACTGTTGAATGACTGAAATATCCTCAGTATTTGATAGCCTACATCTCCAGAACTCGTGGTGTCTGCTACAACATTCAAGGGAACAATTTATTGAGACAAGAGGTGTGCAAAAATTCAGATCTACTCCATACCCAGTCCAAGCATGTAACTTCATTTGTCTCATTTAAATATCAGATTTAGAAATGGCTTGATCTCTGTGGTTTACAAAAGAACTAGTGTATTCTCTCATTGATTTGCAAAGTTTTTCAATATTATGTGCTCTTGATACAAAGGTCTGATATAATTACTTGCAATATCTTCACAAGCATCTACCATAGCACACAACAGTAAACTTGTAAAAATTAACAGGACTTCACCCAGATATCAACCCCAGTCCATTCTAGTTCCAGTTTACAATTAAAGTGAGCTACAGCAGTCTCCATCCAAGAGTTGATTTAAGTACACAACCAATACCTTCATGAGAAATTGATTGGAACCAGTTTTACCATTACAACAGTAATCATCCCAGTATTTTCAACTTGTAAACAAAGCTCTTGTAAAACCCTTAATTAAGCCTAAAATATATATAGATGACCTTCTCATTGAAGAGGTACAAGGAATCTTTCCCTTTCACGCCGGCCGATTCTTCTTCCAAGTGCAATAGGTGCAATAGGGGTCGGGTTGGGTAGCTTAGAGGTAGTTTAGGTTTAAAATTTAACTTATAAAAATTAAAAAAATAATAAAAACCCACACACAAAAAATCGGTCCGATTTTTTACTTGAATCGGTCAAACCGGTTTTTTCAGATGAATCGATCCGATTTATTGGTTAAATCGGTTAAATCGATCCAACAAACCGGTTTGGAGGCCGATTTGAACCGGGCAGGGGATAAATCGGTGAATCGGCCGATTTACAAACCGATTTCACCGATTTTTAAATCACAGGCTTAGTCTGAACAATTGGGTCAATCAGAAAAGGACGTAGAATGACTTGTGTTAATAGGACAATCCTTCAACGTTTCAATCTTTAGAACTCGGGAGGTAGAGTGAGGCTAACTATAGAGACAACAGGCTGCTGTAAGAAAGTTCATCCTCGCCTGGTTGGACACTTGGTATAGCTGTCACAACGCCCAGTTCGAAGGAGCAATTCAGAGTTGGGCCAAACCAACACTCAACCCACTCCTTTAATGCTCATTAATAATTTAAAATTTACAACAAGACTTTGCAATACTTTCACCACACAACACAACAACAATCGCAATTACAATCTCGGCACTGGTCATCGCATGTTATTATTGCTTAAATTAAATCAATGTTCCACGGGGATGCACCCCGCAGGGTCGGTGACGCGTTTCTACGTTTCCTGCGTCCTGGGGACAGCGAAACATTTTGGTCTGTGGAGAAACTCGTTTCTCCATGACGAAACTTGGAGGGGACTTCCTGGCGTCGCGCACGAAACTCTGATGAACCTTCTGGGCGTCCACTCTGAACCTCCAACAAACCTTTTAGGCATCCAGATAATCATATATAATCATGATGAATTGTATAATATGTGTGCATTATTAATTTATCATATTCTAAATTACATTGCATGATTGCACAATTATGAATGTAGTATTTACTAATTTACTAATTTGCATGGGATGAATTGTTATTGTTGGGATTTATATTTTTCATATTTTTAGAATTTTTATGACCTCGACGTCCCCCCGTCCCCGCCGAATTTTCCTAAAATTTGGGGGTGGTCCCATGCGTCCCGAATGTGCGTCTCCCCACTCCCGCATCCCGTCGTCCCAAACCTTGGGGGAACATTGAATTAATTCCATAAAATGTCGTGAATATCTTTAATATCATGTGTTGTTATATTTAAATGAATTGCAATTTATTTCCTTCTTGTAATATTTGTATCATCCATCATAACTCCTAGAATGGTTTGCTTCATTTTATAGTGTAGAAACCTTAGATATATTTTTAATAGGGACCACCCCCCTTGGCTTTGCTAGGAATAGCCTAGACCGAGGAGTCGAGTAATCAGGTGACAGCACTTGACTCTGACTTGCCCCCAAGGACACACCAACCGACTTGAAGGTTTCCTGCCGCGTTCCCCCCAGGTGTGTATTAGGCGGCAACAGAGAGCAACTCTACTTAGAGATGGTTATTCGCTAGTACGGGATTCACTCTGGTTTGTGGCATTGCTTGCGAATAGATGCTCTGTTCGTGCTATGGAAACTTAGGTGCGAGTATGTTTTTTATCAAGAAAATAGTTTTGTTTCAGCTTTTATAGCGCTTTCGAAAGATAAGGTACGCCATTAGTTACAAGCCAAGGGTGCTCGGTTAATCAAGGTTGCTAAAAAGTTGGATCTTATTGTCTATTTTGATTGTATTCTTGCTCTAATTAGCTTCAGGAAGCGGTTAGGATAGGAATTGTATATACTCTTCCACTACTAGCTCTTTTTATTGTAAAAATGTTTATGTGAATATAAGAAGTATTTAAAAAAAAAATCATTATTGCTAACTATTCCCACTCAATTTGCACAAGGATGACTGCAAAGATAGAAGATGACAAAGGACCAAGAGACTTGTAGTTACAAGGGTTATCTTAAACACTCTTCTTTTTCTTTTTCATCTTCTGCATCTTTTTTTCCCATAGTCAAAAGATGATGATTGTAAAGTAACATGACATCTATATTACATGTGTAAAAGGTCTATCCCAACTATGAACGTTATAGTAAAATGTTTTGTTATCACACAACTTGTAGTTGTCCCTAAAGGTATCCCATCTAGGATGATAGAGGTGTTGGACAACTGAAGAGGTGACCCAAGGCTTGCCACGGTTCCCAATGTAAGTGGGTGTCATGATAACTGAGGCAACCTTCACTTTCAATCAAGAAGAATCAAGATCAAGGGGGAGACCCTAGCCAATCTATGAAGACTAGCTAACCCAAAGACTCCTAGGGAAATGTGTAAATTTATGCAAGGAGATCAATGGTGCAAGATTTAGATCTAGAAAGATAAGTGGACCCAAGATGGTTATGGTTTGGTTGAGAGGCTTATGCAAGGGACAAATGAGTCAACCAAGTGTTTGATTAAGGTCACTTAAGAGGTTAAGTAAGTAGATCTAAAGAAGAGCTAATGCCATGAAAATTACCCAAGTGGGGCCCACCCCTTAAAAAGTGTAAAATGGTCCAAATAGCGCCCACAAGGTCAAAGTTAAAGTGAAAAGGCACTAGGGGGTATGCTATAGCATAGATCTATTGATTTGAAAAAGAATTAGCAATACTCACATATGGGATCTAGCAAATGTCCACCTACCCAAAGAGTGCGACTTGCCTCAAGGAGGACTAATGCCTTAGTTGGAAGGGAAAATGGAGTCGGATGTCCACCAAATTATAGATCGGGATAATTAAGATGACTATCTAGGTGGGTCTTAAATGTCAAGCACAAGCGATGGCTAGATCTCCATAGATCTAATGCATCACCTAGTGACCCAAGTGGGGCACAACCCTCAAAATGAGGAATGGGGCCCACAAGGTGAAGCACTAGAGGTAGGTTTTAAAGGTTGATCTATTCAATGAAACAAAAATCTCACCTACCCACGTCTTGGAACTAGCAAACTAGCCTCCCTCAAGGAATGCGTTTTCACTCAAGGAGGACTAGGTGCCTTGGGAAATGGGCCAAATGGAGTCCAATCACCACCAAACTATAGATCCGGATTGTCGTGGATACTATGAAGGTGGGTTTTAAGTTTTATCCCCAAAAGCATGCTAGATCCAAGTAGATCTAAAAAAATGTAAAAATGAGGGTTTTAACTAGGGTTTTATGACCAATGAAGAAGAAAGAATGGATCTAGGTACATACCTTGTAGAACATAGCTCTAATGCTTGTGGCCACTTTGCAAATTGATAACCTTCTCCTTGTGTGTATATTCAAGAGTGAGATCTAGAGTCTCCAAGCCAAATCGTCCTCCCTCAAAGATGACCAAATCATCCTCCTCTTGCAAGACAAGATCTAATTGAGAAACAAGCCTAGCAAAAGAATGATGAAAATGATGAAAAGATGGAGTAGAAAGCATCAACTATGTCACAAGGATACAATAATGATACTCCCTTCAACCAAAGACAAAACCAAAGCAAGATATGGGGTTTCCCCACAATAGCCTCCCTTGAAGCCATCCTCCCCTCCACTAATTCGGCCTTCCCTGTAGAAAACAAATTGAAGCCCCAAGAACCACAATGATAAACAAAAACAAGATTGTATATTCAACTTGCAAAAGAATCCACCGAGACAAAAGAAGTAGATCCACAAGATAGTATTTTTATTCCAATCTTCAAGAGCTCCAAAGGTGCCTTTACAATAGGGGGGTCTCTTCCTTTTATAGGAGAGAAAGACCAAAACCCTAAACCAGTTTTGAAAACTAGTGGTTGAGCTCAAAAGATATAACAATGTAATCAACAGCTAAGATGAGACAATACAATATAAGACATGGATCACTCACTAAGTGATGATGTCATAGCCTAAAACGCTCAATGAGGGGTGATGTCATACATGGGGGTGGCTAATAACATGTGTACCACAACAATAGGACCAAGGCAAGTCACTAGGAGCACATGGTGGGTCTAGGCGGTATTAATCCCCTTCACTAGCATGACGCCATGGCACAATAATATAAAATATGAGTCTATGACATGTCCAAGTATACAAATGATCAAATCCTGTCCCCATCATCGGAGAGAGAAATACAATAAAAGAGCTCTTGTAGCCCATGTGGACCCCACTGAATGGTGCCAACTGATCTGGAATTAGGGGGATACACCATGGATGACCTCTGAGCAGACCAAGTGCCAAAACCTTGCCTCAATTGCCCAAATCGAATTCCTCAATGACCTTTTTATTCCATTTTTCAATCCTCCTGAAAACCCTGAAAGTGCCCAAAATTGCCACTAGGGTGCCTGCGCTGTCAAACTGAAGGTGCCATCATGTCTCGAAGGGGGGTATAATGGTAAGAACAAGTGGCTAGACCACCCCCTTCCTCTGTAGCGCCCTAGGCAACGACTTGCCTCCAATGCTTCTGCTGGACAAGCCACATCAGCATGCCCAAACTGGTCAACAGGTGGATAAATGCTAATATCATGCCAAGGAGTGCCTGGAACTGAAAGATAAGTGTCTCAATGGATCTAGAAGACCCAAATCCACTAGAGATGAGTACTCATACACCTCATGATAACTGTAGAATCATCTGTAGGGTCCACCATACCTGGACAGTGTAAAATATGATGATCTAGAAATAATAATAAAAATGACCAACTACATCAATCATCATCTGGAGCATATGTCCAACATATGGAATCATCAATAGGTGCATGTGGGACCATAGATCAACATCATAAAGCATAGGTGGTCCATCTCATCACGGATCCCAAGAATGACCATGATCAAACTATGTTTGACTAGGTCAAAATACAGCCAAAGACTAGATTATAACAAATGACTAGGACATGTTCCTTTAAACATATTCACAGCTTAACTTAAAGTATAAACATCAATCAAGTGGCAGTTAATACATAGATATTCAATGTTATTTATAACTTACTTGCACCAAACCTCTAAAGACATACTTCATCCAATGGACATGGCCTAATCTCTAGCAAAGGGTGAAGGCTAAGGACAAGGCTAGGTAGAAGGGATGACTTGACCAACTTAACTAAGTGATACTTTGGACAGGGGAAACGGGGAGCTACACACTGTGTTGGACAAGATAAACAAAGGGAATGGAAGTGCCTCACAAATGGATAAGTTGTTTAGAGAGTGCTTATCCACCCTTGGCATCATGTCTACATCAACTTGATCCAAGTTCATTAGTATAATTCATTTAATTTCCATGGCCTTTTTGGCTTATATGACTTGTTTGGGATTTTGCATGCGCTTAAAAGCACAACTAATCGCAGCTTGCATCCGGGGTATATTTACATTTATGAGGTCAACAATCTTTAGATTTAGCATTTATTTAGCCATTTCTTTTTAGACCTTTTTGCAATGTTGCACGACTCAAACTCGGCAAAGACTCGGTTGGCATGTGACTCATCGACTCGGGAAAGACTCGGCAAATAAGAAAAAACATAAAATATGATAAATTTTGAACACAAAAAAGAGGTTAATGGCATTTCCAATCCATATATTTAAAATATATTCACTCATCATATATAATATCTATATAATACATATGTAATAAATATTATTATACATAATATCCAAAAATAACATTTATATATATCTATATATAAAAAATAAAAATCAATCCCATAAATTTTATAAATGATACTGTCCTTATGTAAACAATATATTTATATAATAATAAAATTTGAAAAATATAACTCAACAACTCACCTTGGCTAAACTTTGATGTTAAATGGTTAGTTATGGAACTGGAACATTTTGATATGGGATTGGTAAAAAATTAATGGTTATCAATAAAAATAAAATATATATTTAAATAAACTTAATTTTTTTATTAATAAAAGCTCATCAAATTGAAAAATATAATATATAATATATATTTAAATTATTAATACAAATTAAAAATGTTATAACTTTATAACCTTTATACTTTATAAATGATATTTAATCCTTATGTAAACAATAAAGTTATAAACCAAAATATCATCTTACCATTACATTAACATTGTCGAAGGGAAAAATGGAAAATTGGAAATGAATAGAAGCCGTAGAGAAGATGAATACTTTCGCGCCACACGGTGATTGTCTAGTCCGGAGGGAAATGAAATGCAGCTGAGGAAATGTACGCATGGGCCAACCACCACAGAAGGAAAGCAATGCGCAAACTTCAAGGTTAACAGGTGACGGCTGAAGAAATGTACGCACGGGCCAACCACCACAGAAGGAAAACAATGCACAAACTTCAAGGTTAGTAGGACGTCCGAGGGGAAAGAATCGCACAATTTATCGTTAGCAAGCTGCAACCCGCAGGGATGGAAACGATGTGGATTTATTTTTTGGTTGAGATTCAGTGGGTGTCTTTTTTCCTGTGATTTGGCGAGTCCTGCTGGGTATATGGCGAGTCTCGACGAGTCTGTGCGATTTTGGCGAGTTTTCCAACGAGTATTGTGCGGTTACTCGTCCTCGGTGTTGACTCAGGCAGACTCGTGAGTACCCACGAGTCTCCAACGAGTCGTGCTTCACAGCCTTTTAGACCCTTCATGGGGTACTTTAGCATTTCATTGCTTTAGCCTTTTTCCATTGTGTGTTTAGAAACACATTCTAGGATTTAATTTCAATGGGCTTTCATAAAAGAGATTTCCAATCATTTCCATAAAGTAGTACATGTGCTTCAAGTTTTAGCCAACAACATCTCATGTGACTAGGGGGAATTCCGCACTAAGTCACACATCGGGGCAACTGACTAGAATGATCTAGGCATAAAATCCAACTCACCAAAGGCAAGTTTTGTCACCAACTCAGAGCCGAGACACAAAACAAATGTGGATGCTATCCAACACTGAGGTAGAAATGGGGAAGTCCTCCATATCAAAAGTCAAAAAGGCAAGCCAGGGAGAAAGCCAAAATAAGGAAGGTCATGGATGGATGGAGTCAAGTGAATGTGGTGCCTAAGCTAGCAAACATAAAAGTCAGGAAAGACCATGTCCATGCTCACAGGAGGGTAATGAAACCAATGAGTATAGTCAGTAAACCTTAAAGTGCAAGTAATACATCCAATTTTATATTTTAAATCCATCCAAGATAGTTCATTTCATTTATTAATAACACTGCCACATCATGAGTTATATACCAAGTTAATGCTATGAAGATGACTAAAACAACAAGATAATAATCATTGCTAACAATCACACATCTAATGGTCATATCACTGCATATCAATCATCATCATTTAGAACCAATGAAACACTGCTGCAATAATACAACTGGAACTCTGGGCACTAAACTAAAACTGTATGGAACAAAAGGTCATATCGGTAATCAAATCCAAGCTCTCAAGGCTCAGCCTTGGCACAAGGTCTACACAATGTCTAATATAAGCTGCTCTGATGTCTAAGTGATCATAAATGGCTCTGCTCATCATAACTGATCTTTGTAAAGGCAAAGCTCTGAAAAGTGCAGATAGCTGCTCAACAAGAATAGTAGCCCAACTACTATGGTGTGATAACATCTGGATCCAGCTAGGACAAGTGCTCTAAGGGAGAGAGCGCTTGAGAACCTTAGAATCTTTGGTCTTGAACTGCGCTGCATCAATCTTCAATCCAGCACCCAACATCTTTGCTTTCAGCCTTTATTTTCCACCTGTATCTGCACTCATGGCCACTAAAATACCGCGCGATGCATGTATGGGATAAAATATAAAAAAAATGCTGAAAATAAAATCTATTCTATAGCAAAAACTGAAAATGCATAAAGGAAATACTAATCTATCATAACATGTAGATTTTATTAATTTTACTGTGGAGGAGGAAGGAAGGCTTTTCGACGAAGGCAAACTCAACTCACTTGACACAGAAGAACTACAAGCACTCAAAAACTCAAAGAAACATAACCAGGAAATCATGGCAAGTTTGAGAAATTGTGGATGGGTCCTTATCGAGTAAGCAGAATAGCAGGTAAAAGCTCTTTTTGGTTGGAAACATTGGCTGGGGATGAATTAGAGTTACCACTAAATGGGGTGCTGTTGAAACATTAGGTTCTATGGAGTTTTTTTTAACTTAGGAAAATATAGATTCTTGAGATCTATATTATCGAAGTTTTTTCACTCAATTATGCCTCCAAAGCCATGAGCATCCTTACTACATATGCCATAAGCTAGTGTTCGTAACCCTTAGTTTCTTTGTCATGCATTGCCTGCGTCACCATGTTTTTCAGGTTTTAGATGTCACTTTAGGTCTCTTGGGGGGTAAATGTTGTAAAATTGTATTAAAATGATTAAAGGGGGTGTCAAACACCTAATAGACCCCTTTATCCCCCTTCATGAAGCCTAACGCACCTTTTTTAGACAAAATCCCTTGAACTTTTCATCCTAGAGATCTATTCCTAAAATTCAGGAGCTAGGTGAAAAGGAATATTCCTTTTGAGGGGGGCACACTCTCTTAGGTCTCTGTCAACTGAAGAGGTGTTGCATGTGAGTGGAGTTTGCTCCAATTCACTCCATTTGTCCCCTAGTTCACTCCAGAGGTGGCACATGGCACCTGCTCAACTCTAGTTCACTGCAGTGATGTCCTACTCTCTCCCAGTTCACTCTAGAAGTGGCATTTTCAGTGCTATTTCTCTCTAGAGGTGGTGCATGAACATCTAGTGAGCTCCTAGAGGTGGTGCATCACTTATGCATGAAGATTGACACATAGGAGGGGTGCACTCCTTCATCCTTTCACTATTTAGGGAAGTGCACCCCCCTCTCGTGTTGGTTGTTTGCTTTGAGATTTGTTGTACTCTTTCTCTGTTGGAAACTTTTGGTAATAAGAAGGAAAGACTTTAGAGGCTATCTGTGGACTTGCTTATCATTGTGTGGCTCATTCTTGCTTATGCGTTCTATATGGGGTAATCTATATCAGGTTTATTTTTTCTATGTTCTTTGCTTCTTTTTGATTGGTCACTGAAAGGGTACTACTACCCATTTGGATAACAAACACACTAGGTTAAGTTTAGTATAGATCTTATTGATTATTTGCATTGAAGGATATTATTTTTAGCATACTTACCTTAGGATTATGCTATACTAATCCCTTCTATGTAGGTTGCACCCAGAGAGGAAAAGGATTAGGAGTATTACCCTCCTTTGCAATTAATCATCTTTTTGCAGGTTCTTCATTCACTGAGAAGATTGAGATTAGCCTAGAGAAACCTCTCTCTTTCAGTGATCTTATAAAGGAAAATCCCTCATAGTTAGTCTTCGGTGACTCCATTGGCCCGCCTTCTTGGCACAAGGTACTACATTCTCTTCTCTCAACCCTCCATTACAAAGAAAACTATACTTTTCATTTACTTGTATATTGAAATCTATTGCACATAAAAGAATATTATTTCAAATAGGATGCATGCCATAGATCTCTCATTAACCTTTGGATATCATAACTTAGATCTATTTTTAAGAGAAGGTTTGAACTTGCATGCCAAATTTAGTCATTCACAGTTCAGATTTTTCCTCAATTACATGCAAATCTGCATGTTTTAGACCACTAAAGATCATCTATAAGTGCAGATTTGCAGGTTGGCATCTGGGTGTCTCAATTAAGAACACTTGCAAGCTGTCCAATAAGTCCTCCCTTGCATTTTTCATGATTTATGCTTGCTGATTTTTTCTAACAAAGTGCAGGTTCGGAGAGCAATAAGGTGGCAGCCTCAATTTGGGATGAAGGGTGATCAAGCTACCCATCTCCCAGGCAACTTTCTCCTCTCTTTTTGACCTCTTTCTTCCTTTCTGTAAGCTTGTTTACTATCCTATAGTCACAGAACAGCAATCATTCTTTTAAAAAGTCACAAAGGGCATTGTAACTCACACGCAAAGTGGTTCGCACTTCTCACCACTAGCCTTGTTATTGTTTTCTTATTTCCCTTTTGCATTTACTTTTAATAACATAGATTAGCTAGATTAGGATTCAATTTATGAATACGTCCATTACTCAACCATATTGGAAGTCAATTCATTAAATTAACAAACTAGCTTAGGTTTCTAATAAAATTTACTTTCTCACAAAGGGATCCAAGCTCTACACCCTCACTGCGGCTAAGACGTACCTTGGATTTGGAGATTTCTGAGTCTAACCGAACCCTAGCTTGTTACTTGCTAGACATTGACGGCTCTTAGACTTGCTTGTGAAGCAAGAATACCTCCTTATGTTAGAGGTTCTAACTTACATTTTCTAATGGTTCTTCCACAATCTAGCTTAGGACTAATAACTTTTACTTTCCTAGGTTAGAGACTGACCGCATTTACTTTTCTTAGTTAAAGTTTTCTCTTTTTTTTCCATTACTTATGTGGACACCAAACAATCTAATCTAGTTTTTTAATCATCTATAAATTTCACTAATTTCAATCAGCTAAAAGGAATCACAAAGCACTATTCTTATTCAACATATTTCAAGTATAGCATGCAAGCAGTCCTCGTGTTGCAAAATCCCATACATGCAATTTACTTGATGTTACAGATCTAAGCATTCAGTTCTTTTGATTATCTTGTAGCATAGATCTGTTTTATTCCAAGCACTGGTCCTTTTGAAAATCATACTTGCAGGGAATTTACATGCTTATGAGTTGTAGATCTAGATTATAGTATTATTCATTATTGTTATATCTTAGATTAGATCTACTTTACATGCTTTATTTCTGAAGTAGCTAGTTGTACTTACATTAATTCCTATACTTTATTCATATATACTTTATTTTATTAAGGTCTACCTCCTTTGGCTTTGTTTAGGAGTTGGTCTAAATAGAGGGTTTGAGTGTTGTGGTGACAGTTGCACCCAACCTGAGCTTTCCCCCAAGGCTGTGCCCATTGAGTTGAGATTTTTCTCACCTAGTTGCGGATTAGGCAACAACACTAACCATCTTGGCATTGATTTCTTCCTTTGCAAAACCCACTTTAATATTACTTAAAAGTTAATATATAATATGTAAATCTTAAAAACATAAATTAAATTGACTTTATCAGCTAAAGTCGACCTGAAATATAAAAAAGGCCAAGTTAAAATAAAATAAAATTTGTAGGGCTGCGACTATATAAAGGGTCACATGGGTTAGTCATACGATTTTTTATAGAAAAAGCTATTTATCGATTGAGGAATGCTGAATTGTATGAATTGGCTATGATACCAAATGAAGTGGACAGTCCCGGGTCACTATTGAATTGACAGAAGACTTCTGCAATGTATATTGAATAATGAATAATTGATAGAATGATATATTTACAATGAGACTCATGACAGTATACTTATATGCATTGACTGGTCATGATGCCAAGGGGTATGTACCCCTTGACTTTTCATTAGTGTATTTAATATTTATTACTATTATTGTCATATTTATATTTATACTTGTTACCTTAGGCTCCACAAAGTTCCTTCCAAAAGGAAACAGAGAAAAGACCGATAGAAGACAATTAGAGTATCAGAGATGCTACTCTAACATTTCCAAGTCAGAAAGCATAAGAGTTCAATTGAATTAAATGTATCATTTAAAGTTTAAACAGTGCCATGAGATTAATAAACAACATCCAGAGCTTGCATCAGTCAAGGATCTTCAAGAACAACGTACATTGCACTCTGTTTTTCTTCCAGAATAAATGGAAGTCATCTCTGTTAAGCCATATGCATTAAGCAAGGTGATGCCAATAGCCTGAAAACCATAGTATGAATAATATTAAATAAAATCAAGAACACACAATACCATCCAACCATACCGTAAAGAACCCTTAACCTCAAAAACTGACCTCAAAAAATTGGTCAACATGCAAAGGAATGCTTGCACCAGCCGTTAACCCAATCTGCCAAATCAACTACTATATATCAGATTCCTTCCATAACCATATTTTTCGAATCTTGTCTCTAAACCTTGTGTCATGACAACTTTTCCCACAAATACCTTTTGGCCCGTTTTCAACCTTCAAAATATAAACAATATTGTTCTCATAAATATAATGTTTAGCAGTCGGACTGACCTTCATAAGGCCATTTTCTGACCAAATCTTGGTGTAATAAAGACTTTTTCCTAACAGGTGAAATGGAAACAACACTGCTGCAATGATTCCTGCCCAAAGAGATTCCACTGTTGCAACTACCGCTGCCTGTTGTTTGATTGTACTTGACAAAGATTTACCCTTCATAGTAGTTCCAAACAAGTCATACTTATCAGGTTTATAGCCCTAAACCAAAAAGTGAAATGACAACGGAACGCAAAACCAGGCCAACTTTCAGACAGCAATAACAGATATAATTATGCCTCACGTTGATGCATTGTTACAGCAAAATAACATAAATATCTATTATTAAATTTCAAAGCAGACTTCTGCAACCAAAACCTCATATATCCTCTTGAATTTCATGTACATCATACTGATCCTGATAATGCCAAGCACCAGGAATTGCCTTGCACCTGAGTAGGATGAAAGTTGCTTCTGAATTCCACTGCAACATGAACAGCAATTCAAATTATTTGTCAGTCATGCAAAGAGATGATCCAAACAATTTAACAGTGTCCTAACCAGATCCTTTATTATGAGAAAAACACCAGCAATGGAAGAAGATACTCACAAACAAAAGAAACACAAAGATGGGTATGCAAGTAGAAGACAATTGCCTGAACTGTACATTATAAGTTGTACGCTTATTTGTATAGTACAAAATTGTGATGAGTCATCAAAGTTGACCATCTCTCCAATTAAATATAATAACGTGGTAGCAGTCAATTTAGAGCAAGACACACAAAAGAGACAAGGATAAAGTACGAAGTGTCCTGAAGTACAAACTAAAAAAAGTACAAATATAATACATGTTCACTAGACTAAATCTCATCAGTTCATCTGTGCAGAGAGGAAATTGTCCACATCTCTTGCTGATAATAGGGAAAATGCTTCTCAAATGCTCCCCAAGACGGTCACTTGGATTGAGTAGTAAATGTGCCTTTGCAGCACACAAAGGGGTGATTTGACAGTGCCTATTATGTATGGTATGGACAACAAGAAGAGTATCTTCAGGAAGGGGAGGCTGAAAATCTGGAATTGTGGCCTCTAGATGTGTGACTAGAACTGATTCCTCCAAGTGAAGTGACTCATACAAATTCAACTCATTGACATTTGCAACATAATGGATGCTGAGATGCAGTGGGAGGTACAAATTGAAGGCATTAGAACCCAATTGTTGTATGGTGGTGTAAGGAGTCAAGGACCACTCAATGGACCTGCACTTGTCATGATACTGATTTTTGAAGCACTGCTAGTTCAAATGAATTGAAACTGGGTAACCAACCTGAAAATGTGGAGCAACTTAATGCCAATTATGAAGTGACTTATACCTGGCCTGTGTTTCCTGAAGGATGTAATCAACCATGTTGTGGATCCTGGCCAATTCTGCATGAAAGAAGAATTTTTATATACCTCCTATTGGTGGGATGTGGATGGATTTTGAAGAGCAGCAGGGATCTCATAAGGATCAAGACGCTGAAAGCCAAAACAGACCTCAGAAAGAGAGTGGCCTGTAGAGACATTTTGTTGTAGTTGTGCTGCAAAATATGCAAATACTGATCCCACTGTTTGTTCTGAGTGTGGTAGATGTGGAGAGCATGAACCAATGTTTTGTTCACTACCCTAGTTTGACCATAACTTTGTTAATTAAAGGCAATGGTAGATGTATTATGCTTTTGAGGGGGGCACGATTTGGTCACTTGGTCACTTTGTGATGTTATTGAGTCATATCTTTCATCATTGTGCCACAGGGTGATGCTAGTGAAGGACATTAATACCTCCTAGCCCCACCATGTGCTCCTTACACTTGTCCTAGACATTTTTATGTGGTGCTACCCCTCTAGGGCCACTTTAGTGAGTGTGCGCACCCCCTCCTTAGTGAGTCGATCCATGTGTTATTGCTCCAGCTCATCATAGCCATCGATTGTATTATTTTTATCTTTTGATCTCCACCACTTGTTCATAAAGTGGTTAGGGTTCCTATTTAAGGAAGAGACCCCCTCATTGTAAAGGCACCTTTGGGCTCTTGGATTTCGGACTTAATAAAGAATATCTTTTGCAAATCTCTTGGATGCTTTGATGAATGTTCTTGCAAGTGAATATACAATCTTTTCTCTATGATATCATTGTGGATCTTGTTTTCTCCAAACATTTTTTTTCTGCAGGGAGGCCGTGTGGTAGAGAAGGAGGACAACTTGAAGGGGACAATATTGTGGGGAAACCCCATATCTCTCTCTCGGATCGATCTTTGTCTTGGGGAGTATCTTTATTGTATCTTTTGGACATCTTGATACTACTTGCTTCATCTTTTCTTTTGTATAGTTTCTTTCATGCTTGATCGATTCTCATTACAGATCGTTTTTGGCAGGGACGGGCGCACTGGTCATCTTGGAGGGATAGCGATTTTACTTGGGGAAGCTGGATCTCACTCTCGATTGCCTCATTTGGGAAGATTATCAATTTGCAAGGCGGCCGCAAGCACATCTGGGTACGTTTCTAAGTATTTTTGTTATTTTGGGATTCAATCCAATCGTCACCATTAAAATTCATTGTTAAAACCCTCACTAAAAATTTATAAAAATTCTCTAGCTCAAACAACTTCAAATCGTGGCGAATGATTTATGGGTTTTCATCTTAATGCCAAGCATGAAGTGGGTTTCCTAGGGTGCCATGCTCTGTTGACTCCTTCTGGCCCAAATCCCAAGGCACTGCTCTCTAACTAATGTGCCCTCTCTGAGTTTGCCCCTTTTCAGTTGTTTGATTGCTCATTTTTCGCTTGCAAGCTTTGCTATTGTCAGATCTACAGTCAAGCAGTGTTAGGAAGCCATTATCCATTCAAATCTACCTCTTGGGACCATTTTCCTTAAATTAAGTACATGTTTCCCAAGGCGATTGATTTTGATCATTTACCCTTGTTACCACCTAAAGTTGCACTTTAGTTGGACTTCAATGAGCCACCAATGTTGCACAAGTCACTTGTGCTTATCAGAGTTCAGAAGTTCCAAGTTTGTCCTGTTCAGGGCCCCTTTTTTTAAATGTTTTGTAGTACATGACCGTGCCCCACAGGGTTTGTAATAAGCGTACTAGCATGGTGGTCTTTGAGTGACTCGGTTCCCTAGGACTTGACAATCAAAAAAGGTATTCCAAAGAGTTTTTTCCCTTGTCGATTATGCTTTGCCTTTAGCCGAGTATAATCGATGAGGTTTTCTCTTGCACCTCCAAAGCTGGAATGCCCAAAGTGGGGGTTAGGCCTTAGGGGATTATTAGGGCCCATTTTGTAACGTTTATAAACATGCTAGAAGCTAGAATTTTATCGTTTGGTCATGTACTAAGTCCCCCTGAAGTTTCAGTCAATTCCGAGAAAAATAACTTTTTCGCATTTTTAAGCCATTTTTTAATGGTTTAAATGAAAAAATTCAAAAGGTGATAAATGTGTGATCAGGAGTCGAAATTTGGCGCAAGGATGCTCGTTTTCAAGCTCAGAGCATCCTCTTTACCCAGGTACTCGTTTTCCTACATTTTGGGCGACCGAGAACCCCCATGGAGCAGTTTTGTCTTTCAGAGCTACATAATGGCACTTTAATGCTAAATGAGCATAAAAATGCACCATGGTCAAAAGTTAAAGTATTTAAAAAATGGAATTATGCACATGCCAAATGAGTTGGCATTAGTCACATAAGGTAAGCGATCATGCTAAAATAACAAAGCATATGGTAAACATTGGCTTAAAAGTCAAAATGTGATTATTTGAAAGTGGTGCTACCTTACCTTCATGTGAGCCATCTTCTCCTCACGGCAGCTATTGAGTTGGCATGTGATATCAAAGGGTGGGCGGCCAAGTAATTCATTTGAAGCATATTATTTTAAAAGCATATGATAAGAGGTAAGACAAAAGTCAAAATTGGATTATTTATTTTCCATGCTCACACACTCCTTCGCATGGGCAGCCGTACGAATTAATTGGTGGAAGGTGAGTTCAAGTGTGGGTCCACCCTAGATGACATGGCATTAATGCAAAGTGATTGGGCCACTATGCAAAGAGACAAAGCATGAATTTAATTTACGATTTGGAAGGGTTATGAGCAAGTAACAAATCCGTACGGATTTCCTCACGTGGGCCATTATTTCATCTCACGCGTGAGCCATTTGACATGGCATGGTATATTATTATGGTTGGCCGCATTAAGGATTAAAAGTTTGAAGCTTATATTATAAATCATGTGATATGGTAAAAGTCAAAGGTTAAACGAGTTTCCATCACTCGCTCTAATCCCTTCACGTGGGCCATCACCCTCACACAAGCTGTGTACCGATTTGGTTGATTGATAAGCAAGGTATGAGGTGGCAAAATGTGTGGTTTGGTTTCTATTTTAGATTACCAATCAAGTCTATCCATACAACCAATCGCAGCCCAACCATTCATTGAAAAGCTTTCGAAAGCAGGGCAACATCACATGCTCGATTTTTCTCTTCACGTATGAGCTGTTTCAGTTTGGCACCTTCCATTCTGAGTGGTTTTCTTCCAAGTAAGGTGATGCAGTGCCATTGGCTTTGAGCTTGACTTGTTCTACAATCTAGGAGGATGCCCTCCTTAGGGTTTTACACCCTAGCTGGCTTACCCTCTTCTATAAATTGAGGAGCTTGGCTCCATTGTAAAGGATCAGAAGGTGAAACCTCTGCTGGCATTGCAATTGTAATATCTTGTATTGAGTTAATAATAAGGCTTTGGAGGCTACCCTGGTGTTGTCTGCAGTGTTGGATTGTTCTATTCTTTGCTACTTATGAGGTAAATCTGTATCATCATAGCATGCTAGTAATTGTTGGATTTATCTGTGTAGGGAAAATATTTTTCATAAGAATAGTAGGCGGTGCTTTATAGACTATTTGCTATTGTGAATAACATTAAAATGCTAGAGGTAGAAAAAATTCTTGTTTGAATCTATCACCTCTCACATTTTCTTTTAATTATTCACACAGGTGCTTTTAATCCCTTTGCTAGTGGTGTTTTGATCTTACAGGTTGCTTAAGCTAGACGAGTGGATGAACATGTTAGATCTTCCCTTCGTCCAGCAAACTTAAATAGAGAGGTCAATCCCACCGGTGCATCAGAAAGCAAACTCCATTGCCCATGTTCAGAGCTCAACCCCCATGGGTTCAAACTTCTCGATCCACTTCTTCTATTCTTTCTCGGTTATCGTTCCTATTTTTACTTAGATCTTGCTTTCAAAGTGTTATTGATAAATAGATCTAAAATCAAATTGCAACCTAATAATTTTAATATATTTGATAATCTAGATCTAGGTTGTTTCAGTTCTCTGTTTTGCAATTTTGAAGTAGATCCAAAGCATCATAGAGTATTTCATTTTACAACATCTTTTACCAACCAATTAAAGTGCTTGAACCATTTACTTGTTATCTCTTAAAGAGGCAAGTAAAGATCCTAAGAAGGCAAGCTTTATAGCTTGCCTTACTTAGTTATTTATTTCATTTTAGTTTAGATAGTTTGCATAAGTCTACTGGGCATATTTTACATGAGTGGCCAAATCAATTTCTAAGTGTTTTTGGCCATTTTATGATAAAAAGAGCTCGCTAGTTTTTTGGTTCTGCACATAAAAAATTAATTGAAAGTTAGTTTAAAGATTCAAAAAGTTGCCCCAAAACACGTTTTTTTTGCATATTAGTTGCATTAGTTTTAATTTTGATAGTTTATAGCATTGTCAAAACACTCTTAAAGTGTTCTGATTATCATTTTCTAACCAACATAGTTCGCTGATCTGTTTTGTTTTCAAAGCAGGTTGGAGTAAGAAAAAACATAAAAATTTGCATTTGGAGCTTCCAAAAACACCCAGAGAGAACCGATTTCAAACACCATCTTTATTTCTCTCAAACATTGTAAACTGACTTGTTACCTAATGATAAAGGGCAAGCAGTATTTCTCTTAAGTTTCCAAGTTGTAATAAAAAAATAAAAAGAGCACAGCAGGCAATTCCAATGCCTGACCCCAATCCCCCCAGGGGGGATTCGCACCTTTTTCATTTTTTTTTATTTTTTGCAACTTTTTTCTAGTTTTTCGTTTTAGATTAGTTTTCATTTAAGCAGTAGTAATTAAACAACTCACTCAAGCACACAACGTCCTCCGAGGACCCGTTTATTATTTTATATGCTTTAGTGTTTTATTCAATTATTATTCTGTTCTTAAAATTTAATCCTAAAATTAACCCCCCTTGTTATATGCTTGGGGTTTAGTGTAGATTAATCATCCACTCAACATTTTAATAAAACGAACAACGCCCCAAACCCAAAGTATGCTCTTTACTACTGTAGCTTAGTCGGAACAATTGGCTCAATTAGAAACGGGTGCAAGGTACTTAGTGTTAATAGGACAATCCATTAGAATACAATCCTAAGAACTCGGGAGGTTGCATGGACTGAATCCACAGAGTCAGCAGGTTCTTAACCGGGTTCATCCTCGCCTGGTTGGACACTTGGTAAGGTTGCTAGAGCACTCAGTTCGAAGTTTAGGTTTCTTTTGGGCCAAACCAAGAATTAACCCACTCCTTAATCCACTCATTTAATAATTATAAAATTTACCAACTGAGACACTGCAATACTTTCACTGAGACTACACAAGCAACCCTACATAACAGCAATCGCACGCATTTCACATTCTCATCACTGGTCATTAATTTTCCATGTTTTAAGTTTCAATCATACATGTCGTGAATGCTTATCTATCTTGTGTTGGGTTAATCAATTGATTTAATTTGCAAGCAGTGCTTAGTTGTTAATTTTGTCATCTCAGCATCTTTTAACTCCTAGAACCGACTTTTTCTTTGTTATAGACTAAAAGCCTTAGTTTATTTTTCATAGGGACAACCCCCCTTGGCTTCGCTAGAAGTAAGCCTAGACGGAGGAGTCAAGTAATCAGGTGATAGCACTTGACTCTCACTTGCCCACAAGGACACACCGAGCGGCTTGAAGGTTTCTTTCCGCATCCCCTCAAGGTGTGTATTAGGCAGCAACAACCCTAACACCTATATCCTGGATTCGCACTTAATCCTGAGCTATTGTAATTGAACTAATTAACTTTTACATTCCGTCTTTTCCTTAAGCCTCTACAATAGCTCAATTCCTTAAATCTAGGGTTCTACACCTTCACTTCATTTCCACTGTTTGATTTGCTTGTTTGAGTGCTTGGGTTAGATCTCTCTTTCCAAGAGTAGATCAGGGTCTCCCCCTTTGTTATCCGTGGCATGGATAGCAACAAGTGAAGAGTGCCTCAATTGGCGTGACAACCAATCTATCTAAGGAATCGAGGCCCTCTTAGGTGTCACCGGTTAGTTGTCTTCCTCTACCATCCTAGATAGGACCTTTCAAGTAGACAACTACACTCTGTGTGATAACAAGTCCATTGAGCCAGTTTTGTGGTTGAGATGAGCCTATTTTTCAGTGGTGATCTATATTTTTGAGCCAGCAGCAGCAGAATGCCCCCTTTGTCAAGACTGAGCTTACATGACCCTATTGAGATGATTCTAGTATAGCCATGGTTCATTCGGAGCAGAGTTGTTAGCCGATGATGATAGTCAGATGTAGATGTTTCAGGGACAAGTATATGGTTAGGCAGAGGTATACATTTTATTACATTTAGATGTTTTGATTGTTCTACAGTTTATTTTATTTACTATGACTATGCATGTTTACTGACAATGGCATTCTGAGATTCATGGTTGAAACCTGTGTTGTGAGTGGTTAGAGGGTCCTGTTATCACATCCATAGTAGCCGGGCTACCATGGTTGCAGAGCAGTTCAGTATATATTTTTGAGCTTTGCCTTCACACAGTTTCAATGAGATCAGCTATGATGAGCAGTATTAATTATGATCACTCACACATCATAGCAGCCCCAAATCAGACATGCAGTAGACCTTATGCCACGACTGAGCCAATTGACCTCAGATTTGATGACCAAGGTGACCTTTTATTCCATACAGAGCAGTGCAGTTCCTAGAGTATCAACAGTAGTGTTTCAGTGGTTACAGGTGATCCGGATAGTAGATATAGGTATATGGCCCAGCAGGTATATGATGTGCATTGGTCTTATTAGCTTGCTCTTTTGGTCATTTTGAGAACTTGACTTAGTATATAGTAATCATGATCTGGCAGTGTATCTATATAAAATGAATATGGTTGTTATTGATGATCTAAATGGTTGTATTACTTACATGTAGAAGCTCTTGTTTTATACTCATTGGTTTTTACCCTTAGGAGTGTGGACATGATCATTCCCACCTTTTATGGCTTGCTAGCTAAGGCATCACCTTCACTATCCCCATCCATCCGTTATCTTTCCCACTTTTGGTTTTTACCCTGACTTACACAGCGTGTGATATGGAGGACTTCCCCACTTTTGCCTCTATGTTGGATAGCATCCTTGTTAGTTTGTGTCTCGGCTCTAAGTTGGCAACAGAAATTACCCTTTGGTGAGTTGGATTTGATACCTTGATCACTCTAGTCGGTTGCCCCGATGTTTGGTCTTGATTTTAGAGAGTCCCCCTAGTTGCCTGATTTGTGTTGGCTAAAACCTGAAGCAAATTATACTACCATCATTTATGGAAACTCAAATGAATAAGCACCCTGGATGAAAGCTTTAGTAGTTGTGCTTCTAAGCACATGTAAAATCCCTAAAAGGGTTGTCAAATGAAATGATGTGGAAACTAAAAGCACCCTGGATGAAAGCTTTAGTAGTTGTGCTTCTAAGCACATGCATAATCCCCAAAGGGGCTATCAAATGAAATGATATGGAAACTGTTACCACCTAAAGTTGCACTTTAGTTGGACTTCAGAGAGCCGCCAATGTTGCACAATTACTTGTGCTTTTCAGAGTTCAGAAGATCCAAGTTTGGCCTTTTCAGGGCCCCTTTTTAATTTTTTGTAGTGCATGATTATGCCCCACAGGGTTTGTAATAAGTGTGCTAGCATGGTGGTCTATGAGTGACTCGGTTCCCTAGGACTTGACAACCAAAGAAGGTATTCCAAGCACATTCGCTTTCCATACTTTATTGTAAACTGTCTTGTTCCCTAATGATAAAGGGCAAGCAGTAGTTCTCTGAATTTCTTGATTGTAATCAAAAGAATAGAAAGAGCATAGCAAGCAATTCCAGCGCCTAACCCCAATCCCCTCAGGGGGGATTCGCACTTTTTTCTTTTTTTTTTTCATTTTTCGCAACTTTTTCTAATTTTTCGATTTAGATTAGTTTTATTTGAGCAGTAGTAATTAAACAACTCACTCAAGCACACAAAATCCTCCGACGACTCATTTATCATTTTGTTATATGCTTATGTGCTTTATTCAAACTACCACTGTTCTTAAAATCTAATTCTTAAAATTAACGCCTTGCTCTACCGAAGTAATCCACCACTTTGTGGTGCGAGGAAAAGATATTCTTGGGTTGTAGCTCAGTTAATCATCCACTCAGACATTTTAATAAAACGAACCAACACCCGAAACCCAAAGTATGCTCTTGACCACTATAGCTTAGTCGGAACAGTTGGCTCAATCAGAAACGGGTGCAAGGTACTTAGTTTAATAGGACATTCCAATCTCATATTTCTTGACGTATTCGGCAAGTTGCATGGGTGTATACTATAGAGTTAGCAGGTTATTTTAAGCAAGTCCATCCTCGCCTGGTTGGACACTCGGTTAAGCTACTAAAGCACTCAGTCCAAAGTGCTAGATTTGGTTGGGCCAAACCAACAATTTTACCCATTCCTTAATCCACTCATTTAATAATCTTAAAATTTACCAACTAAGACATTGCAATACTTTCACCGAGACCACAGAAGCAACCCTCACAAGCACTCCATTTTCATCGGCACTGATCTTTAATATTTCTATGTTTAAGTTAAATTTTACCAATGTCATGAATTGTGTTGTATCTTTAAAAGCTGTGGGTTTTAATTTCATATTCCAGTGATTTATGTTTTTTTTTAAGTTATTTCATCATAACTCCTAGAATAGACTTTTATCTTTTGTTGTAGATTAGAAGCCTTAGTTTATTTTTCATAGGGACCACCCCCCTTGGCTTCGCTAGGAGTAATCCTAGACGGAGGAGTCGAGTAATCAGGTGACAGCACTTGACTCTCACTTGCCCCCAAGTACACACCGAGCGGCTTGAAGGTTTCCTGCCGCGTCCCCCCCGGGTGTGTATTAGGCAGCAACATAAACTAAAAGCACCCTGGATGAAATCTTTAATAGTTGTGCTTCTAAGCACATGCAAAATCCCCAAAAGGGTCATATAGGCCTAGAGAAAGCAGTGGTTAAATATATGCTAAATCCAAAGACGGTTGGCCAAGGAAATGAATTGTAATGATGTGATTTGTAGTCATTTGCCAAAGTTGAATAAACACTCCTCTAAACAACTTATTCCATTTGTGAGACACTGCCATTCCCTGTGTGTTTATTATCCGACATATGCTTAAGTGTGTATTCCCTTTCCCTTATCCAAAGTATCACAATGTTGAGTCAGTTAAGTCATCCCCTTTGTCCTAGCCTTGCATTCTTCACCCTCACCCTTTGCTAGCAAATTGATCATGTCTACAGAATGAGTATATCCTTGGGGTTTTGTTGTAAAGTAAATAATTATTTGAACTTATGGTTTATGCTATTATTAATTAACTGCCAGTGAAATGATGCTAAATACTTTAAGTCTTGCTATGAAAATGATTAAAAGGGCATGTCTTAACCATTTGCACTGCAGCAGTAGGCTTTTCAGTCTAGGTCATATTTTGATCAGTCTTGACCTGGTCAAACCCAATTTGACCTGGTCAACCTTGGGATTTGTGATGAGTTGGACTAGTGATGATGTATGATGATGATATATGGTCCTTTGATACACCCTTTATGGCTCCATACAGTGGACACAGGTTTCAGATGATGGTTGATGCACTTTTTTATTGGATATTATTATTTCCAGACCACTATATTATTATTGTCTAGGTATGGCTAAGGCTACAGATGATCTTACATGTTGCCACAGTTTGTATGGGTACTCATCCCTAGTAGATTTGGACCTTCTGAGTTTACTGAGACACTCAGTTATCAATTTCAGGCACTCTCGGAGATGATATTGTCAAATTTCCACCTTTGGGCCAGTTTGCCATGCAGAAATGGCATGTCCAACAGCAGCATTAATGAGGCACGTTTGCCTAGGGCGCTACAGAGGAGAGGGGTGGTCCGACAAGTTGCCCCCGAGATGCACACCTGGAGGGGGGGAGCGCGACAGAAATCTTTCGAAGCTGCTCGATGTGGCCTTGGGGGAAAGCAAAGAGTCAGGTGTTGTCACCTGATCCCGACTCCTCTGTTTAGGCAAACTCCAAACGAAACCAAGGGGAGTAGACCCTAAAAAGAGGAGAGGGGTGGTCCGACAAGTTGCCCCCGAGATGCACACCTGGAGGGGGGAGCGAGACAGAAATATTTCGAAGCTGCTCGATGTGGCCTTGGGGGAAAGCAAAGAGTTAGGTGTTGTCACCTGATCCCGACTCCTTTGTTTAGGCAAACTCCAAACGAAACCAAGGGGAGTAGAACCTAAAAAGAGTTTTCTAAGGCTCTTTAAAGTTTGTGTTTAAGTGACTGGAAAGAGTGTTGTTTTAGGATTTTTTGAATTGTAACAAAATTGAACCAAGCTTATTTGCAAATTTAATTAATGGCACATCCACAGCATGTTATAATAACAACAATTTGTAAGATACACAGCACAAATGTTCATAAGATATAAAGCAAAGATTTATGAAATATTGTTGTTCCTCAAAGACCAGTGCTAAAGGAGTCACTGTCCGTTAAATATTGTTGAGAGAGTCATTGTGTGAATGCCTCTTAGTTTATTTTATTATAAATTTTAAAAGATGAGGTGATTTATAGTGGGATGAGGGGATTTCCGATATACCTTGCGGTATAGGAAATGTGTCTAGAATGTGATCTAGGTGGCTCCGTACAAGGACATGTGGGCTGGAACGGAGTCTTGAGAGCGGTGTTCAACACTACACCAACAAGGATGTAGTCTAACTGTGCTCAGATGTCACCTCCCAGTGGTTCCCGCTTCCTTAGTCAAAATTTCCCCACTTTTGATCACAGCGTGGCAATGACGGATTTTCGTAGGTTGAAGGGACTTAATTTTATTAAAATTGAAGTTTTTAGTTTAATGTGAGAAAATTAATGAATGCGACACTTCTGCTTTTGATATCCCAAAGCTCAGACTACCCTGCGATGGGTAGAGCATACACGGAGTGGGCAAATTGTTCGTTCCAATTCACTATCCGACAGAGAGCACTCTTGATCCGATTTAGAACGAGATTCAAGAGATTTTTAAAGACAAATTGTAAAAATGCAAATTGACAACTTGAAGTAAACTAAAGAAAAACACAAAGTAAACTCTCCTAAAGAGAGCAATCTTGATCCGCAAATGGCAAGATTCAAGAGATTTTAAATGCCTTTTAAAACTTAAAAAAAGGTAAAGATGCAAGAATCTAAATAAGCAAAAATTAACTAACTTGCAAAAACAAGGAAACTTTTGGTGATGTTGATTATTTATAAAAAAAGAAAAGCTCCTTAAACTAAGCAAAAGTAAAAAATTTGTAACAAAACTTTTTGAGTGAATGAAACTAATCTAATGTACTAATATTCTAGTTTGTGTGTAGGTAAAAGGCAAAATAAATGGAAAGTAGATACAGGCTTCCCCCAAATGGGGAAAGAGGGTTGTGGGAGTCGTAATCCCGCTTGTTTTTTATTAAACTTTATTACAAAAATATTAACTCTCTGATAGAGAGCTCTCTTGATCCGCTTATAGCGAGATTCAAGAGACTTTAGGCCTAAGAAGGAAAAGGGATAGCAAGGGTTTGAAGGAAAAGTGAAAAATTCCTAGTTTAAGCTCCAAATGGACTTCTTCTTCTAGCTTTCCTGTAACACAAAACAAATGAACCAACAAACAAGAAAAATTATTAACAAGTTAGTGATTAGCTAAAAACACATAATATCACAATCTAGTATTTGCGAACTTATGGAAAAATTTGACTTTGTTTCAAATACTAAAACTTAGATCTATATCTTATGATTTATATAAAGCAACTCCTAGATCTATGAAGCAAATAGACTTTAAGGATGGAACTTTTGAAATCAAATCTGAATCATTTTCTTAACAAAAAAGGGAAAGAAGGTTGATTTGAATTTTTTAATTGAAGGAGGAAGGAATGCTCAAGCCCAAGCTTGAATAAAATTAAAAGAAAGGAGCGCCTGCAATACAATAGAGCATTAGATTTATAAAGTGATGGAGAAAGGTGAGATGTTGTTGAGCTCTGATCTCTACTCCACGCTTGGTGATCTGCAAAACGAGGACAACCTTCAAACAAGTGATTAGATCTAGTATGATAGGTTAAATAAAATAAAAAGTGCACAAGTATAACTGACTACAAAATGCAACTTCTAGATCTTAGATAACTTTGCATAAATAAACAAATTGAAACTTCAAATGTCTATTCTAAGGATTAGCATATAATCTTCTTTAGCTAAATAGTAAACACTTGTTTGAAATGAAGAATAACTAAACAGATATCACCTCATTTTATGAGCAAAACATTCACCACAAAAGCTCTTCCACCATCAGATTGACCTCCAAAGTCTCAACTTTATTCATATGAAAGATAAGAAAATAGCATTATAATGTATGCAGAGGTTCCTTGCATCCATCTTTAGAATGAGGAGCAAGCCTCGCTTTTATAGAAGTTACAAGCAGGGGGGGTGTTTGGGATGGAGGGCGAGAGCTTGGAGTGAGCACTCTAAAATCAAGGAGCGAATCATGGGTTGAACTACCACCTAGAGCTTTGGGTTGGTGTGAGGGGATGAGGTGGATGCCACCTCATGAGAGGGACGCCCCTCTCACATTGGAACCAATGCCCCTTCCATCACGAGTTGTCATGCGAGCAAAGCCGCCCACGTGAAGAAGGAAGGGCACACTTCAAACTTAAAACACTGTGTATCCTAAGTTTTGGTTATACAACATGTGCTTTAATCCTGTTATCACACAACTTGTAGTTGTCCCTAGTGGTATCCCATCTGGGACGGTAGAGGAGATGGACAACAAAAGAGGTGACCCAAGAGATGCCACGGTTCCCAATGCAAGGTGGGAGTCACGTCAACTGAGGCACTCTTCGCTTTAGATCTAGATAAACCAAGACCTAGGGGGGGACCCTATAACCAATCAAAGATGATTGGTCCCAAACAAAGGTTCCTAGGGATGAGTAAATGGTAAGTTACGGAAACCAATGCAAGGTAAAGTGGACCTAGAAATTAAAGTATGGTTGAAGGTGGTTTGAGAAATGATTAGTGTTTCAATCAATGTATGATTTAGGCCACATGATTAGTTATAATGACAAGGTATAGTACCATGTGGTACACAAGTGGGTCTTACCTTCTTGGGATATGTGAAATGGCTTAAATTGGACCCACAAGGTGAAATTAAGGGATGCAATTGGCACTAGAGGATATGTAATGAGTAGATCTATGGATCTAAGTTGAATTTAGGAGTACCCACTTACTGGATCTAAGGTTTGACACAATTCCCAAGGAGTGCGACTTGCTTAAGGAGGACTAGTGCCTTACTGGATGGGTTAATGGAGTCAAAAGATATGTCAAAGTGTAGATCGGGACACCTATAGGTCAAGTCAAGTGGGCTAATTGAGATAGAGTGGTTGGATCTTGCTAGATCTAGGATTTCATGAAATGACCCAAGTGGACCACAATCCCTTAAAACAAGGAATGCTACCCCCAAGGCAGATCGTCACAAAATGATACTCTAGATATAGGTTTCAAGGTATGCCCGTTCCAAATCCACTGAAATCTCCACTACCCACATCCTCAAAGTGGGCAAACTCAGTCACTCAAGGAAGTGCAACCTTGCTCAAGGAGGGCTAAAAGGTGGATAAGGTGTGTCAAATCAAGTCCAATGGCCACCAAATTGTAGATCCAAGTAGCTTAGGCAATGATCTATGTGGATCTAGAAAATCAAGCCAATCCAAGGGTTAGATCTTACTAGATCTGAGTTTTAAGGTGCCAAGTAATTCAAAAGGGGGTTTTAATCCCTTAAAATGTGGAATGATGCCCACAAGGTAGAAATCACCCAAGTAAAAGTCTAGGGGTAGGTTATCAAATGTGTAGATTGCAAATCAAGTGGGATTTCACCTACCCACATGCTAGATATAACCCAACAAGCCTCTCCAAGGAAGTGCGATTTGATTCAAGAGGGCTGTATTGCCTTGAAAAGTGTGTCAATTTTAACCCAATCACCACCAAACTATCGATCCAACTAGGGGTGGATGCTATAGAGGTGGGTTCTTAAGATCTTTTCAAAAACAAGGCTAGATCTAAATAGATCTAAGAAAAACCAAAATGAGGGTTTCAATTAATTAGGGTTTGTGACCAATGAAGAGAGAATGGATGGAAAGAGACACATACCTTGTAGATCTTACCTCAATTGCTTGTGGCCACTTTGCAAATTGATAGCATTCTCCAATGTGTATATTCAAGAGTGAGATCCAAGAGCTTGAACCAAAACATCTTCCTCCAAGATAGCCAAATCGTCCTCCTCCTACAAGACAAGATCAAAGAAACAAGTCAAGTAAGATGATTATGAAAATGATAGAAAGATGTAATAGAAAGCATCAACTATGTCACGAAGATACAATAATGATACTCCCTGTCACAAGATCAACCCAAGAGAGAATATGTGGATCCCTCCAACAATAACCCTCAAGAAATCGCCCTCCTCTCCACCAATTCGACTTTCCTGCAAGAAAACTAGAAGAAGCACCAAAATCCACAATGATACATAGAAGAGATACTGTATACTCAAGATGCAAGAGAATCCACAAGACAAGAGAGATATGCTCTACAAAGAAGTGTTCTATTCCAATATTCCAGAGCTCCAAAGGTGAACTATACAATAGGGGGTCTCCTCCTTATATAGGATAATAAAGACCAAAACCCTATACCACTTTACAATACTACATCAAGAGTGGTTGAGATTAAAAGATCTCAATATACAATCAATGGCTAAGATGAACCATAATAACATAACACATGGATCACTCATAAAGTGATGACGTCATAGTCTAAAATAATCATGGAGGGTGACGTCATCCACTAGAGGGGGTAAAAGTACCAAAGCCCACCTCATAATGACTAGGACATGACATAAGAAGCACATGGTGGGGCTAGGAGGCATCAATCCTTACTAGCTCATCCCCAAGGCACAATAAAATAATAAAATATGTCCAATATAATATAAATGATCAAATGTGTCCTCAAAATCTGTGACAGACAAGTAATAAAAGACCTCCTGTGATCGCTATGGGTCAACCCACATGGTGAAAACTGGCTGGAAGATAGTGGGATCACCCTGGAAGACCTCTGTGAAAACCAAATGCCAAAACCTTGCCTCAATTGCCCAAATCCAATTCCTCAGTGACCACTTTAGCCCATTTTTTAACTGCCTCGGTAACTGTGAAAGTGCCAACACTGCCTCCCAGGGCATCTACGTTGTCCAACTGAGCCCACCAAGCTCTCCAGAAGGGGGGGTAAATGGTAAAAACAAGTGGCTGGACCACCCCCTCCTCATACAGCGCCCTAGGTGAACTGGCCTCTCATGGCCCCTGCTGCTCAGGCTGGGAAATCAACCCCAAATCTGGTCAACAAGTGTAAAACTGCATCAATTACTGTCAGAAGTGCCCGAAACTGAAAGATAAGTGTCTCATTGGATCCATAAGGCCCAAATCCACTAGGAATGTGTACTCATACACCATGGGTTGCCCTAATGGGCCAGCTGTAGGGTCTACCATATATGGACAGTGCATAATCTGATGATCTAAAGTAATAATAAAACCTGTTGAACTGCATCAATCCTCATCCGAATCGTATGTCCATCATATGACATCATCATCAAGTATGTGGGACCATCAATCATCATCAATAGGTATATATATATGGCCCACATCATCACGGATCCCAATAATATACAACCAAGGATAAATCACGTCAGTAGACTAAGACATGCTTCTCTAATCATTCTCACAGCCAAGTTCAAAGTATAACATCCATTCAGTGGCATTAATCAAGTTAGCATATTCCTTTGTTATATAAAATTACTTGCACAATAGTTCAAATGACAAACTCACCCATTGGACATGGTCAAACTACTAGTGAAGGATGAAGGCTAGGAACTAGGTTGGGCCAAGGGGTTGACTTGTCTAACTTAACTCAAAAATACTTTGGACTGGGAGAAGGGGGAAAGCTACAAACTCTGTGCCAGACAAAATAACACGGTGGATGGCTGTGCCTCACAAATGGATAAGTTGTTCAGAGAGTGCTTATTCACCTTAGGCATCATGTCTACATCAAGTTGATCCAGGTTCATTAGGATCATTCAATTTCATTTCATGGCCTTTTTGGCCTACATAACCCTTCGGATCTCAGGTGTGCTGATAAGCACAACTAGTTGCAGCTTGCATCAAGGGCATGTTTTTCAAATACATATAAGGTCAGCAATTGTTTAGATATAGCTTTTAAGAACCATTGCTTTTTGGACCTTTCTTATACTCTTCGAGGAGTATTTTTAGCTGTTCATCGCTCTTGCCCCTTTTAGTTTCCATGGGCGAATTTAGAAGTTTCCATAAGTAGAACATGAGCTTTCAGTTTTAGCCAACAACATCTCAAGTGACTAGGGGGAGTTCGAGCCAATGCCAAACATCGGGACAACCGACCAGAATGATTTAGGCCTACAATCCAACTCACCAAAGGCAAGTTTTGTCACCAACTTAGAGCCGAGACACTGAACATACAGAGATGCGGTCCAAACACAGAGGTAGAAAAATGGGGAAGTCCTCAATATCAGAAAGTCAAATGAGACAGGTCAAGGTTTAAAGTCAAATAGGAAAGTCATGTATGGATGGAGTCAAGTGAATATGGAGCCTACACTAGCAGACAACTAGTGTCAGGAAAGACCATATCTATGTAAGGTGGAAAACCAGTGGGTTTTGTTAAATGACCTAAATGTGCAAGCAATTGTCCATTTTATGATTTATAGTTCATTTTAAACAGTTTGCCACATCAGGAATAATATACCAAGCAAATGCTGTGAACATGACTAAATCAACAAGATAATAATCCACAGTCAATGATAAAACATCCATAGGTCATACAACATCATCATAGTAATAAACATCATATGCCATCTGAAACAGTGCTGCAATGCATCTCTAAGCACTGAACTGAAACTGTATGGGATAAAGGGTCACATCGGTCATCAAATCTGAACTCTCAAGGCTCAGCCTTGACACAAGGTCTAACATAAGTCTAAATAATACACTACTCTGATCATGAGTGATCACAAAATATACAATCATCATAGCCATGCTCTGAATAATGGAAGCTCTGGAATGTGCAAATATCTGCTAAACAAGAATAGTAGCCCTCCTACTATGGTGTGATAACAAATCCATTAATGTGGTCATCCTCCATAAAAAATTAATATGCCACCATTTCCAAAAAAATTAATAATCATTTTTGGACTTTTTTAATTTTTGTCTTTTGTGCGTTTTGTAGCACAATTAACAATTAAATGTCGTTTTGTAGCATCCTTAAGGAAAATTTCCACAAATGACAATTTAGTGGCCCGAAACCCAGGAAAAGTGGGTCATCGGTTAAAGAAGACGCTCTGAGCGTGAAAACAAGCATCCCCACACCAAATTCTGCCTCCAGACCATGCTTTTATTACAGTTTGAATATTTCCAATTAAACCATTAAAAAATGGTGTAATTTTACGGAAAATATATATATATATATATATTTTTATCGGAATAAAACAAAACACCTAGGGGACCTAGTGCATGTCCATACGACTCAATATTGATGGCTAGCATGTAAAAAATACATAGACACATAAACTTTAATAACCTCCCTAGGTTCGACCACCATGGTAAATACTCCAGCTTTGAAGGTGTGAGTGAAAAACTCAGGAATTATATGTCACTGAAGAGTAACGCATAATTCCTAATGAAAAAAGACTCTAGAGTATCCCCCTGATAGCCAAACCTAAGGTACGCCGAGTCTTTTACAAAATAATCATGCTTAGACCAACTTATTACAATTCCCCCATGGGGGTCTGGACATGCAATTAGTACAAAGGAGCCAAAATTGGCCCTAAAAAAGTCTTCTGAACTTCTAAACACTGATGATGAACACTTGACATGTTCATGAAACTGGCGGCTCACAAGAAGCCCAACTATGGTACAAAATAGTTGGTAACACAGCCACTTGTTATTACCATATTACCCCCTCTCCAAACATGATGGTACAGTCAGATTTTGCGCCCGGGCATCCGATAGTGGGTTACAGGCATTTCGATGTTTTTTCAGGTGGAATAAAAATGGAATAAAAAGGTCATTAAGGAAATCTATTTGGGCTATTGAGGCAAGGTTTTGGCATGAGGTCTGTTCAAAGGTCATCTATGATGTATCCCACTCCTTCCAGATCAGCTTGCAGCATTCAGTGGGGTTTGGTATCCACTAAATTGCACTTAGTCGATTCTGAGTGAGCCGTCGAAGACTTGAACAATCAACTTGTTCTCCATCAGTGTTTTGTGATCCATCAGGCCAACTCTTGGCCCTTTTTTTAATAAAATCACACGTCCATGCCCCGCAGGGAAATTGTAAAAAATGTCATAGCATGACGGTTTTGTAAAGGACTCGGCTTTCCTAAGACAGTTATCAATCCGACTAGCCCAAAGTATTTTTTCCCTTGTCAATTATATGATGTTGAATAAACGACATATAATTTTCGAGTTTTTCACTCACACCTCCAAAGTTGGGGTGGTCGGCATGATTTCTTGATCTTAGGAGGTTATTAGAGTTCAGGTGTCAATGTATATTACCATGCTTGATATTAAAATTGAGTCATATGGACATGTGCTAGGTCCCCCTAAGTTTTTTTAATTTCCGAAGAAAATAATTTTTTCCGTAAACTTAGGCCATTTTTAAAGGCTTAAATGGAAAAATTCAAATTGCAATAAAAGTGTGATCTGGAGGCGGAATTTGGCGTTGGGATGCTCGTTTTGACGCTCAAAGCGTCCTTTTTACCCTAGTACCCACTTTTCCTGTGTTCCAGGTGACTACTTTGCCTCTGGGAGCATTTTTCCTTATGGATGCAACATTTTGGCATTTAAATGCTAAAAAACCCCAAATTACACCAAAGAAAAGAAAGTATTAAAAAATATTTTAAAAAAAAGACAAAAGGCATGTTACAAATGGCTTGGCATGCCATGTCAAAGTGGTGGGCGACTCATTTGAAGGATTAAACACATGTGATGAAAGTCAAACTTTATGATTTGTGATGGTTGAAGTTTAGAAGTGCAGCCCTCACTTTCCTTTATGTGGCCAGCCCAACGGATATGGCAGCTCATGGTTCGTGGGTGGAGAAACCAAGGAGCGGCGCCTACCTCTTTGAGAGGTGGCACCATCATAACACTAGTTGCATCCCTCAATCTTCACGTTGATTGCTAGTCGCATCATCCAGATCGAACCCCAAGAAGATCAATGCACTTCTTCTTCACGTGAGTACTTACATGGGCGATTGGGTATGTGGCAAGCAATGTGTGGTTTGGTAAGGCATGTAGGTGAGAGCGCATCTCCTTATGGAGATGTGGCGCCTCCCTATGAAGTTCACATCCAACATATCCCACAGTTATCTCATAAAACTAAAGCTCACGCCCTCTTCACGCCAAGTCATCAATTCGCCCTCTCCTTGAGCTATTCGCCTTACCTTCTCCCTTTGCTATAAAACCAAGCCTCCTCTCTTCATTCAAACTAGAGAGAGTTGTATGCAAAAACAGTTCTTGCAATTTGTAATTGTTTCATTCGTTGTATTGTTGGAATAAAAAGAGAAGCTTTGGAGGCTTAATGGTGTGATGTTTTTGTTGGATGACCATTGCTCAATGTCTGAGGTAACATGTATCTAATGTGTTTTCCTTTCTTTTGCATTTCTGTATTGTGGATCCGGCCTTGGTAGGATTGTTCTCAATTGATAGGAAGAGTCATATAATAAGTTTATTATTTGATTCGTATTGCTCATGTATGTGTAAAGTTAAAGATCTAGCATTCTAATAAGACTATTGTTATGCTTTTCTAATCTTTTATATACATGTCACTGGATCTCACAAACTTTATGCAAGTATTTGTTTGAACAGCTATAGGTAACCGTGGAAAGAAACTTGAACAATTTTGTTCACTTTGCTCTCCAAACATGCATGTGGCATAGTCCAATAGTATTCCACCGGAAGCTTCTACAAGAACTCTATTCGACATCAAGATCGCTTCTCCTTCTCTTTCTCTTCTTAAAGCAAACTTTTCTTGGTTATCGGTTCTCTTACCCTCAGATCTAGTTACTCATTAAAATTAAAATTACTTATCTTTCTAGATTTGGTTATATGTTTAGATCTTAGAATTAAAAGCTTTATTTTTCTAGATCTAGCTCAACTAGCTTCATTTTTATACAAGTCATTTCATTGCAAAAGCTTAAGGCTTGAAGTAGAAGTTAGTTCATGCTTTTAAAAGATTTTATTTGGCAAGTTAAAAGCGCTTCATTCACTTCCCTCAAAAGCAAGCCAAGAACCTCAAAAGGAATTGTCCTTTTGAGTTATTTTAGTCAATTTTTTACAAATAGATTAGCTTAGATCTTTCCATAATTTTTTGTTGTTGCCCAAAACACTTTTAAGAGTGATTTTGGGCACATTTTTGAACTAATAACTTGCTGATTTTTAGCAGGTCTAACAAAAAAGAGAGAAACTCTGGCGAAATATTGAATTTTTGGCCATCTAGGGCATCCGGGGACCTCTCTTGTTCAATAAGCTTATTTTTCTAAAGCATTGTAAGCTTAGTGATCCCATTTTACAAGGGATCACAAGCATTTCTATATTGTAATAACTAATAAGCGAGTAAAAAAAAGAGCAAGTGGGCTACCCAGCACCCACACCCCATCCACCCTGGGGGAATTCACATTTTTTTTCATGGAGTGATTTTTTCTAACAAGTTTTATTTTATGTTTCAACAACATCACAAAGCACACAAAAACGTCCTCAAAGGACTCATTACAATCGATTTATCCATCTTTCATTTTTTGGTGCTACAATTACAATTGTTCCTAAAATACAAACTAAAATTTACCCCCCTTGCTCTACCGAAGTACTCCACCATTTTGGTGTGAAGAAAAGATACTCTTGGGGTTTAGTTTAGCTTAATCATCCACTTTCAATACTTAATAAATCAAACCAATGCTTAAATTCTGATTATGCTTTTGACCTCTGCAGCTTTGTCTGAGCAGTTAGTCAACCAGAAAGGAAGATAAGTAATAGTTTAAAAGGAAAATCCATTTGAAACAAAATTCTAAGAACTCGAGAGGTTGCATGGGTGGAAACTATAGAGTCAGCAGGCTACTTTAAGAAGGTTCATCCTCGCCTAGTTGGACACTTGGTGAAGCTGCTATAGCACTCAGTTCGAAGGGTTAGGTCCCTTTTGGGCCAAACCAAGAATTTTACCCACTCCTTAATATCCATTAATAAATTTAAAATAAACCAACAAGCCTCTTGCAATACTTTCACGACCCTACACAGCAATCGCACTCATTCTCGGCACTGGTCATCTTTTCATTTTATGGTTAAATCAATTTATAAAATGTCGAGAATGCATCTTTTATCAATCATGTGTAGTGTTGAATAACTAAATTAAATATTTGCAAACGATGTCTTCTTGGTTATTTTTTCCATCTTGTCATTATTCACTCCTAGAATAGCTTTTATTTCATTGTTACAGTTTAAAAGCCTTAGTTATTTTTATAGGGACCACCCCCCTTGGCTTCGCTAGAAGTAATCCTAGACGGAGGAGTCGAGTAATCAGGTGACAGCACTTAACTCTCACTTGCCCCCAAGGAACACACCTAAGCAGCTTGAAGATTTCTACTGCGATAACCCCCGGGTGCATGTTCCAACAGCAACAGGGTCCACACATTCTTCGGGCTGTCATTTGATGCATTCTTCTCTCAGTTGAGGAGGGGGCAGGATTTGATCATTTAGTCACTTGGACATGTTACCGAGTCTTAAGTTATATCATTGTGCCATTAACAAGATCTATAAACAAAATAAAACTAACTATTAACAAGCTTTTGCAATTAACTAGCATTAAGCCTAACAAGTTTTTTGTTGTTTTGTTGAAGTGTTTAGGGCAGAAATGAAGGTAGATGAAAGGGAAGCAAATGGTAAGTGAATGCTGAAGTGATGGGCAGCAAAAAGGCAGAATGGAGAAGACTGATATATGGGGCAGCAAACAAGGACTGAAATGACAGACCTTTAGGGCAGCGAATAGGAAAAGGGCAGGGAAACGAATGATAGGAGCGGACTGCAAATGAAAGAAGCAAATGACAGAGGGAGCAAGGAGGATACAGAGCAGCAAATGGAAAAAGAAGTGGACTGAAAATCAGGGCAGCGAACAGAAAATGAGGTAAGGGACTGATAGGTAGGGCTAGAGGAAGAAAGCTCAAATCTAAAGTAACCAAGTTTTGAAAGATGTAACTTTTTTGAAACTTTGATGGGTGAGAAAAAGAGCTCCTTGTAGCTCGGTTTTGGAGCAAGATTGAAGAAGTTTAAAGATTTTGTAGAACAAAAATGGATTAGTGAAAAAAAACTTTGCTTGTGAAGTCAAGCTAGATGCAACCTAGCTCACGCTTGTCTTCACCTTTGGCGATCCCTGTAAAACCCCAACACACTCAAGCATACAAGTGAAATCAAGTACTAGTATGTTAGATAACCAAAACTAAATCAACATTGGTATAACCGAATACTTCTTGCTCATTTAAATCTTGGAAAACATCACACACATAATCAATTTGAATACAACAAATGACTATTCTTATGGACTAGAAATAGCCTTCTTAAGCTAGCAATGATGAAAGAAACACTTGCACAAATAAGAGGAAGGGTTTAGGAAGATATCACCTCAATGCATTAGACAAATTCACCACAAAAATTGAAACCACATGGAGCTCCAAAGTATTGATCTTTTATTCCAATATGAGCAAAAACAATATTACAATTCTCAACAGAGTTCTCTTGCATCAACAATCCATGAGGAATGAGGAAAGAAAGCCTCATTATATAACAAAACAAGAGTATCCTCTACCCTAATTCGAATTGGCTTGAGAAGGGAGCCAAATGGCATTGACATAAATCGAAACTCCAATCAAATCTAGTCTAACTCCAAACTTGGAGTGATATCTCCACTAAAAACTCGAGTTATCATTAAGGAGATGGGGAGGTGGCCTCCACCTTGGCAAGGCACCCCCCATCTCATTTTTGGAAACTTCACCATCCAACAAGCATATGCCATGTGTGAAATTCGAGCCCCAAAACCTAGATTGACGTGAGCTTGGAGAAGATACGTGAGGATGAGGTAGATGGCTTGGAGTTTAACTCCAAATCGAATGAGATTCTTGATGGTTGAGAGTGGGGGGTGGCCTCCACCTAGGCAAGGCGCCCCCACTCCCATTTAATGCAACTCAAAAACCAAACAATTGTCATTTAAATATTTATCCACATCACCCAAATCGAGTTCTGCATGCAGGTGGGCGAATTCTCTTGGAGCTAAATACTGATTGTTGACTAGATAGTTAGCTGAGTGGTGACTAAGATGATTGGAATCCTCTTTAATGCCCAATGCCATGTCAATTAGCATTTTATTTTATTCAAATTGGTTTATTTTGGAGAGATTTGGATATCTCCAAAATATTCAATTTTATTATTTTTAATCAATAATTTCTCTGCAAATGAGTTTTTTGAGAAATTACTGATTATGAAGCTGAATTGACATCCGAAACCTAGGATAAACTGCTCCTGGGATCATGAATGATTTTTGGCTCAAGTCTGGAGCCTTTAATCACTGAATTCGGATCCCGGATGACTGACATATTAAAAATTGAAATTTTTCCATTTAAACTATGGAAAAATTTATTAAAATTTAAAAAAAAAAAAAAATTAAAACCCAAATCTGATGGACCCGGTAAAAAAATTTCGAAATTTTTGCTAAGGGTTCTAGGGACCTAGGACATGACCAAAACCTATTCTAATAGTGTCTAGTAGGCTTATATACATCAACTGGACTCTAATAACCCCCCATGGCTAAAATTTTCAAAATCGGGCATTCTAGCTTTGGAGGAAGCGGGAGAAAACCTCATCGATTATAGCTCGGCTATAGGCAAAGTATAATTGACAAGGGAAAAAACTCCCTGGAATACCTTAGTTGCTTAATCAAGTCATGGGGAACCAAGACACTCAAAATCCTACTAGCACACTTTATTACAAACCCCATGGGGCCATGGTCATGTTGACTGAAAAACAAAACTGACTAGCCAAAATTGGCTAGGCACAAATGCTGGATCATCTGATACACTGGAGTACAAACATTCATCATGTTTGTCAAATGGCGGCTCTTCAAATAATCCAACTATGGTACAAAAAGTTGGTAACATCTGGCTCCAACTGCGGGACAGGCACTTGCTTGATCTATGGGTCAAAGAAAGTGTTCGAGAATCCCAGAACATCAGTTTCCTACATGGAAACAGAAGTGTCTTAGTCAACATTTTCATGATAAATAATGCCAAAAAATGAAACTACCAACATAAAATATTTTTTGCGTTTTTCAAAAATAAAAATCTTTCTTTTCCTAACATGTATGGTGCAAATATGATACAATATTTTAATGTACAAAAGCTATGGTACATAAATATGGTACAAAAAGGTAAAATACATAAAGTACAACAAGATAAGGTTTAGGGATTTCCTGAGATGACCCCTTGGTCATCTGGAATGTTGTTTCGATAAAAGGGTTTCAACTGTTGCCCATTTCTGGCTAATGGTATCATCTCCCCATCCATGGTATTTAGAAAAAAAGAATGTGTTCCAGCCTGGCAACGTATAATAAAAGGGCCTTTCCAAAGGCTGTCAAATTTTCCATGCTTCCTTGGCTTTTCTCCTCTTTTGTCCCATAAGAGAATAGTATCTCCTACTTGGAAATCTCTAGGTTTAGCTGATTTGTCAAAAGTGGTCTTCATACTTTCCTGATGTCTTAGCATTTTGTCCAATGATGTCCTTCTGCTTTCATCAAGTTCAATGATCTAATTTGCCCTATCCTCTAATTCCAATTTTTCCGTACCATAATCACTCAGCATTCTAAAAATGGGTATTTGCATGCTGAACGGTAATGCTGTTGTGATGCCATAAACAAGTTCAAAGGGAGATTTCCCAGTGGAGTTCTTCTTGGAGATCCTATCTACCCACAGAGCATACTTGATTTTGCTATCCCAAGATCTTTTGTTATCACCCACAGTTTTCTTAAGGATGGTCATTTAGTTCTTGTTTGAGGATTCTGCAAGTCCATTACCCTGAGGATAGTAATCAGAAGAGTGTGATAGAACAATGCCATACTTAAAACAAAAATCATTCATTTCTACTGAGCTGAAAGCCTTGGCATTGTCAGTTGTTATTTTCAAGGGAGTGCCAAATCGGGTGATGATCCTGTCCTCAATGAAGTCCATGATAACCTTGTTTGTGGTTGTTTTGGTGGGTATAGCTTCCACCCACTTAGTAAAGTAATCGGTTGCAGTAAGGATCCAGCAAAATCCATTGCTAGAGTTATATTTGAACTTCCCGATAGAGTCAAGACCCCATTGCTGAAAGGGGGCAATGACAACTACTGGTGTAAGGGGTAAAGCAGCCAATTTAGGCTTTCCAGTGAAAAGTTGACATTCTTGGCAATACTTGACATGTTTATAGACATCCGAGAAAATAGTCGGCCAATAGTACCCGGCTCTAAGGATTTTGTGGGCAGTTGTATTTACTACATAATGGCCCCCACAAAATCCTGAATGGAACTCAATCAAGATCTTTTTGGAATCTTGCTCATGTACACATCTAAGTATTACACCGTCTGGGTTTCTCCAACCCAAACCCTCCTGAGTGAGGCAATACCTAGCAGTTTTTAATCTAAGAGCCCTTCTCTTATGTCGTTTGAGATGATCAGGGACATCTAAGTGTAGCAGAAAATATATGATGTCTGAGTGCCAATGATTGTCAAGTTCTTGCAAAGCTGGTGTCATGTGTGGATTAGATTGAACGTTTGCACAACTCATTTCAATAGCTTCTTCATTCTTTTGAGTTAGCATTTTAGCTAGGCCTTGTCCCTTTATCAGCTTAGTAGGCCTAATCTCTAGATCATACTCCTGGATTTTAGATACCCATGTGCCCCTTGTTCCTAAGCAATCCTACTGGGCCAGGATGTCTTTTTTTGCAGCATGGGGGACATATCCTATAACTTTTGAATAACCAATGTATGCTCTGAAATGCTTTAGAGATTTTACTAAAGCATAGGCTTGTTTCTCCATGATAGTATATTTCAATTCTGAATTTTGTAGGGCTCTACTCATGAAGGCAATTGGTTGCTCGAACCCTTCGAAGTTCTTCTGGAGCAACACCCCAGCAATTGTATCCTCTGAAGCAAAAGAGAACACCATGAAATCTTTCGTGTAATCAGGGTTAACCAATACAGGTGATCTAGTGATGGCATTTTTTATAGTAGCGAAAGCTTCTTTCCCTTCATCAGTCCAAACAAACTTAGCATCCTTTTCTAGTAACCGTTGCATGGGTTTCATCAACTCAGCTAAGTTTGGGATGAATCTTCTTACGAAATTTATATGACCATTGAAAGATTGAAGACCTTTGACATTCTTAGGAAGGGGTATTTTCTTTATTGCTTCTACTCTCTCAGGGTCAATTTTGACCTCGTCCTTTGATATGATATGACCAAGAAGCTTTCCTTCTTCTATCCCTAAGACAAATTTGGCTAGGTTTAAGGAAATACCAAATTCTCTGCATCTTTCAAAAACTTTTCTGAGGTGATCAATGTGGCTAAATCTTTCTTTTGAAAAGACGGTTAAGTTGTCCCGATATATTTCAATGATCTTACCTATTAATTCCTTAAAGGCATAATCCATGGCTCTCTGAAAAGTTGCACCAGCATTTGTGAGACCAAAGGGCATTCTCAAATATTCAAAAGTTCCCCAAGGGGTTGTGAAAGCCGTTTTGTGTCTATATTCTTCTTTGATAACAACCTGGTTATATCCCGAAAATCCATCAAGCATGGACATCATTGTAGAACCTGTGACCCTTTGGAGGAGGGTCTCCATATTGGGGAGCGGATAATTGTCTTTCTTGCAGGCTATGTTAAGGTTTTTAAAGTCTATGCATATCCTGATGCTCCCATTTTTCTTTTTGAGCACAACTAAGTTGGAGCACCATGATGTATGTCGAGTGGGTGCTATAATACTTGCTGCCAGCATTTTTTCTAATTCCTGCTTGACAATAGGGGCAAACCTAGGATTTATTTGCCTAAGTTTTTGCCAGAAAGGTTTGGCATTTTGCATTTCAGGTTTGAGAGGGATAGTATGCTGGAAAACATCTTCCCTATAAGCTTTTAACTCATCATAAGAAAATGCAAATATATCCCTATATTCTTTTACCAAGCTTATTAATGCACTCCTTTCCTTTTCTGATGTTCCTTTTCCAATTTCTATAATTTTCGGATTTGTTTCCGTTCCAATATTGACTTCAATGTAATCCCCTGGTTTCATTTGGTCAATGTTACTTTTCTTCCCATCTTGTCTATCAAAGATGTTTTCTAGTTTGGTAAAGCCACGTGATATTGGATTGATGGGCTAGCAATGTTCTTGATACTGCTTGCCTTCCTCCTGTATGTTCACGCTGAAATTCGAAAATTCATCTAGATTATGAATGAATCTCAGGATCTGTTCATCATCTTTGAAAGCCTGCCAATGGTTCATGTTGTCTGGGACTGATGGTCTATAATTAATTTCTAAGGTACAGTCCCCTTTTAACATCTCATCCGATGGTTGGAGGGTGGATGCCGCAACCGCCAATCTATCCGCTGCACTATTCTGATCTCTAGGGATTGCTTCTATGTTTAGTGCATCAAAATACTCCATGGTATCCCATGTTGCATTTCTATATCTTTTTAGCCTTTTACAGTTGCATGCAAATTGACCTTTGACTTGTTGCACTATTAAGTCTGAATCTCCTTTTATACTAAGCAATTTTATACCCATATCCTTGGCAATTTCAACGCCTAGTAGAAGTGCCTCATACTCTGCCACATTGTGGGTTGCTTCAAATTCTAATCTGAAAGCAAAGTTGAAAACCTTCCCCTCAGGGGAGACAATGACAATCCCAGCCCCTTTTCCTGCCCTAGAATATGCTCCATCAAAATTCATTTTCCATAATTTATTCATATTTTCATTTTTAACCTCTTCATGCACTGGATCTAGAAATGTGGAGTTGATTTGATATGTTCCTATCTCACCAGTGTTGCAGATATATTCATTAGATGGCTTTTTAGGATTCTCAACATGGTATCTTCTTTCATTTTCAGTGTGTAGTTTGACAAGAGAATTTTCTGATGCAGGAACAATTGCATATGACCAATCTAATTGTATTGATCCACCCAAAGTTGCTCCCCACTTCCTAGAAAGTAACATTCCCCATTTGTCAGGGGCTTAAGTCTGGAGCCTTTAATCACTGAATTCGGATCCCGGATGACTGACATATTACAAATTGAAATTTCTCCATTTAAACTATGGAAAAATTTATTAAAATTAAAAATAAAATAAAAATTAAAACCCAAATTTGACGGACCCGATAAAAAAATTTCGAAATTTTTTCTAAGGGTTCTAGGGACCTAGGACATGACCAAAACCTATTCTAATAGTGTCTAGTAGGCTTATATACATCAGTTGGACTCTAATAACCCCCCATGGCTAAAATTTTCAAAATCGAGCATTCCAGCTTTGGAGGAAGTGGGAAAAAACCTCATCGATTATAGCTCGACTATAGGCAAAGTATAATTGACAAGGGAAAAAACTCCCTGGAATACCTTAGTTGCTTAATCAAGTCATGGGGAATCGAAACACTCAAAATCCTACTAGCACACTTTATTACAAACCCCGTGGGGCCATGGTCATGTTGACTGAAAAACAAAACTGACTAGCCAAAATTGGCTAGGCACAAATGCTGGATCATCTGATACACTGGAGTACAAACATTCATCATGTTTGTCAAATGGCGGCTCTTCAGATAATCCAACTATGGTACAAAAAGTTGGTAACAAGTTCATGACAGAGGAGTTCAATCAACTTCAACAATCAGGCATCAACACCACCAACATCAAAGTATGTACCTAGTTCGATGTGCTTGATTAAATTCCAACCCCTTACCCTCATACATCATAGAATCTAGTGGAAACGTTGCAATCCTGAAAACTATTAAGTCTGTTGAACCTGAATGGGATCTAAAAGTCTACTTTTTGCATATGAAGTCCGATGAGGTTGGAACCACTCTCAAACATCCTGAAACAATTAATGGTAATGTTAAAAATTTAAGTAAAAGGATAGAAAATAAAAGATAAGGAGAATGTCAAATAAAAGATAAGGAAAATTTAAGAATTTAACATTACCATTTACTATTACTGGCTTCAATGTCTGATGTACTGGTCAAATTTTTAAAACTCCATGGCGATTTTTTGGGACTTCGCGTGCTTTTTTTAGGAAAAATCGCTGATTTTTTCAAAAAATCGCGACATCCGATTTTTGCAAAAAATCGCGATTTTTTCGGCGGAAAAAATTGGCAGGCTGAAAAAATCGCGATTTTTCGGTGATGTTTTCCACTATGCTTGAAACAACCTCTAGGGTTGGTTTCAAGAGTCTAAACCAAGGCAAAGTTAGAGCTCCAAGGCCAAACTTTGTAAAAACCTTCCCTTGGGAGAGTTTTTAGTATGCAACGAGGATAGAATAGCAGGAAAAATCCTTATTCAAAGAGAATGTAGCCCTAGGGCTACCATTCAATCATTCAAGATGCAAAATTAACCTAATATTCATCAAGCAAACCTTAAAAATGTAAAAGACTTACTGGAACATGAGTTATTCCAACCATTCTAGCATCCACAAAGCATTAACAAGACAAAGAAACCATCCAACTTCATCCAAGAGCAAGAAGAATCATCCCTCCAAGAGGTGCACATCACTTCATAAGGCCCTTCTAGGGTAAAAGAGTAGCATAATGAATTTTATCCCATAAGTTGTGTCAAAATGAAGTGAGGAGATTGTATTTATATGATCTCGCACTCACTTTTTACAAAATAACCAAGCCTACATGCTTTAAAATGTCAATTTAAAATTAAAACATGTCAACTTAAAATTATAACATAAAATAATATAAAATAATCAAATTTGTGGGTAACTTGGGGCATTTTCACCAGAGTTTACCGAAAAATGACTAAAATGGCTAAAAATGAGCAAATCACTCCAAACTGAAAGCTGGAGTAGCAAGGGGGGGAGCGTCATGCCCCATCTAACCCCAACAGTGGTGAAAATCCCTCAATGCCCCCGCCGTATAAAGCAATGTAGACCTGGTACAAGGATGACATCATCATGACTAGGAGCCCAAGGAGAGAGGGCACTGTAGTGCAGAGGGACCAGGAGGGTGTGGACGGTGACCTGAAAGAGAGACACAAGCCTCAATGCTGAGAGAAACGCCATTGGAATAATAAAACAAGTGGGGGGTCATGTGACCCACCCCTGGGAACCCCGGACACCAACCTTGGGGCTTCAAGCCCTTTCATGAGGCAGTTAGCAATGCCACTAAGCCATAGTACTCCCAAGAGAGGAACCAAAAAGGCCTGGCCATAACCTCCACTCAGAAAATGTTGGAAGACACACTTCCTATTCAAAAAAAAATGACCCTCCCTCCCTGGGGCACAGCTGAAGGTGCGCTGGTACTGGTACCACGTAACACCACTCTTCCCCAATTAATCAACTCATCCCATAAAATCCTTAATAAAATAAGCCAAGAACATTTGCACAATGGTCTTTTTCAGCATAGCACTCCAAAGATCAGTGACTCCATTAGCACTGGTCTCATTCATTAGCAATAGTATCTTAACAATTTTTGTTGTTTATCTATCATACAAAACTGTTGTTTATTTTATGATTTTATATGTTGTGGATGTGTTTCTATTAATCTGGCAAACAAACTTGGTTTAATTTTGCATCAAAAACTCCTAAAACAACACTCTTTCCAATCACTCAACATTAACTAAAAAGCCTTAGAAATCTTTTTTCAATAGGCTCTACCCCCCTTTGCTTCGTTAGGAGTTTGCCTAAACGGAGGAATCAGGATCAGGTCACAGCACATGACTCAAGACTTGCCCCCAAGGCCACACCGAGCAGCTTCGAAAGAGTTTTGTTGTGCTTCCCCCCAGGTGTGCATCTCGGTGGCAACATTTCTGGCGCTGTTGCCGAGAACAAATTTTTTGTTCATGGTTCGATTTACCTTAGTTTTTCTTATAGTTTTTTTTTGCCTTAAACCTTTTGATTGATTTTTAGTCCAATAAACTCTAAAATTAGACTTGATCCATCTGGCGACTCCACTGTCACGTAATTTACCAAGGTATTCAACTAGAAGAAATTATGTAGGCTTGCTTGATTTCATCCCTGAACCTAAGAAGGTTTATCAGAGAAGATTAGACAAGCTCTCTTCTCATAGGATCCTTGAGAATCTAGGATCCGAGTCTATTTTGGACATTCATTATCTATTTCGATTAATCTGGCGAACAAACTTGGTTTAATTTTGCATCAAAAACTCCTAAAACAACACTCTTTCCAATCACTCAACATTAACTAAAAAGCCTTAGAAACCTTTTTTTTCAGTAGGGTCTACCCACCTTGGCTTCGTTAGGAGTTTGCCTAAACAGAGGAGTTAGGATCAGGTGACAACACCTGACTCGAGACTTGCCTCCAAGGCCACACCGAGCAGCTTCAAAAGATTTTAGCTGCGCTTCCCCCCCTGGTGTGCATCTCAGTGGCAACAGTGGAGAAGAGACCAAACTCCATGAAGAATTATTTACGTCTTTCACTTTGTATTAGCAAGGAGTCGACCTTCATGCTGTGAATGAAAGGGCAAGAGTATGTGATCCAGATCTGTATGACAGTTGCTACAGACAGTGAGGCACACTTGTTGCTGCTTCTGGACACCTGTAGCATTCAGATCTGTGGAGTAAGGGTCATGTTCCAACGTTTGTAAGAGGAAGGGCGCAATATCTCTGCATTCTGCACCTTGGAGGAGGGTGCACACTACTGTGGAGAAGTCTGGTACTGAATCACTGCATTTTCAGTGTTGGTACAGTGGAAGAGGGTCACGTTTACAGTGAAGAGGGTGGCTTTGTTAATATGCACAGCATTTAAGAGGGAGACTGTCATTGGAAACTGAGAGGGAACACCCAACTATTAGAAGAGGACGCAGTCTCTTTGTATGTATGAGTGTATCTTCATACAGTCAACTCATGAGTAGAGTAGAGGCCTGCACAGTACAAGAGGAATGCAGAAACCACACTCAGTCACACTCGGCAGTCAATATCAGGCATGCTACAGACTTTATAACTCTTATTCCTCTTGTTTCAACCTTCAGCAAACGAGCTTGAGTTCCTACAGGCATCCCAAAAGGCAAGGTACAGCCACTACAGACTGTCATCATTCTGCTGATATATCAGGTGTGGAATTAAATGTAAACCTTGAGTTCTGTACTGCTTTTACTACTGATAAATACAAGCAATTACAGCCTAATTTATGGAGTCGTGATCCTTAGTTAGTGAACTGTTTAAGACTGCTGTAGCAGCGGGTTAAATTCCTTAGTCTTATTGAAATCTCTGTAAAGAATCTTTGGTACTAAATGCAGCAGTAAGTGATGGCTTGATGGGGGTCCTATGTGTTTGAGTAATATTGGAAATCAGATCTGAATTATTCAATGCAAATTTCCAAGTAAACATGCCATAAACTCAGACATTTAGTGTAAGAGAAAATAACAGTGGTAAAAATCAGCGTCCATCAAAGTGTTTGACGAAAGACTTGAGCCAGACTTTACAAGTAATCCATAACAAATTTAGCTTGGAATTTTGTGGAATATTACAGTAGCATGGCCCTCAGTATAGAAAAATTAAGTGACTATTCACAGGCTAAGCCTAAATGTTCCGGAGAAAAAAATTAGTTCAGGGAAATTGAGCAAAACCTATTTTTGGGAGGGTTCTAGGTCATGTGGATTAAGACTTTTTCATATCATAGTTCCACCTTGACCGCATAGGCTATACTTCTATATTGTCACCCACAATCAATGGACTTGAATGAAGTTAATACAACGTCCACATGATATATCACCACGTAGCTAAATTCGTCACTAATTTCATGCTACTCCAAGTCATGCTTTTAAGTCGAGGCATGATTGCAATCCACAGAAAAATATTTACAAGATCTTACAAATTGGTATATGAAAATATTATACAATCCACAAAGATAGATTCCAAATTATGAATCTTGAAAATACATACATGGCTTATTTCAACAAATCATATGACATTAGCAATTAGTTATCATTCAACTTTTGTCCTAGAATTACTCGCAACTCGTGTTACAAGTGTTACAAATATAGTTTGGAACTTATACGTCATGACTAGCATCACTTGCAAGATTTTTTGAGTTTAATTAAATTAAACAATCTTCAAAAAATTATAAAATAAAACAACATGCTCCATAGTGAAACAATGCACCAAGAAAGAAGCTAAAAATAAATCTTAATTGTCAATGCATTTATCAACTAAAGTGTTTGCAAGGTTGCATCATATTGAAACTTACTTGTATAAGTTCTCATAGATAAGAGGCACCGAAACCAAAAATGTTGGCCTATAATGTATTAAATCATCCTACAAAATAGATTGTGTTAGTTTGTAACTCAAGTATTTGGAGAAAGCAATGAGTTCATAAAAAATATGATCTATTAAAAGGAAAAAATGCTCTCAAGAAACACGGGATTGAAAGTGTATGTAAAACAAATAGAGAGATAAAGAAATATAGAGAAAACACACAAAGAGTGGGAATTAAATGAAACCTAAAACTACAAGGGTTACAAGATATTAAAAGATTTGACATAATACCAATTCCTATAAGCATTATACTAACATCTTGAACTTCTATATCATAACATGTATAATACATGTTCCTTGCCCCAAACACTTCACATCACCTTTAGTTGACCATTCTCTATTTTATTTTGGTAATGTTAAATGTGGGGCTCTCAATTATTGGTTGGAATTATCACTAGAAGGATTAGAAGGGGATCATTTCAGAAAATCAAAGATTCCTTTGAATACTCTTTTGAAAGAGAAAGTGAGACTATAAATAAACAACTTCACATTTTAAGTGGTTTGGAAGAGGAAAGAGTTGAACGTATAATGTTGCATGAATTAACCAATAATAAAGTATTCTTATGTTTTGACTTTCCCCTTTTTTCGTTGAAATGCTTTAAATGAATACCAACAAGAAGCACCTATTTGATGTGAGATATTACAATGTGGTACAAGCCTCTCACAAGCTACAAAAGCACCAGTCAGCCAAGTCAGCCAAGACTTGCACATAGCTCCATCCATGATAAATGCCCCCTTGTAGAGGTGCACAGGACCATGAGGATTGAACATATATATCACTTGGGGAATCGACCCCTGGCCGAGGCAACAACAACAACTGACTTTCACTAACCAAGAAATCGCTTGTTGACATCTTTTGAATTTTGTATTTTATTGCTTTTGTTTTCCTTATATTTTATGAATGGAATTTGTGTCATCCTTCCATTCCAAGTCATGAATGGAATCTTGTCTTAATACTTGAGCAATTACGTTAGGAAACAGGAGATGGTATAGTTGAACCATCTTTTGATCTAAGTGTTAGAGCACAATTTCCATTAGACCAAAACCCGTAGGCATTAATCTCCGCTACAATCGCCAAAGTTAAGATCCATGAGAGGGGGTTAACCCATGTCGCGAAACTCATGGGGAGTGTTGGATGCAAATGCCAACAATCTCCCCCCAGCGTTACCCGGGTGAGTTTTGAACTCAAAACCTATCGCTCAGATACCATTTGTTGGAGCACGATTGTCGTTAGACCAAAACCCACAGGCATTAATCTCTGCTACAATCACCAAAGTTAAGATCCACATGAGGGGGTTAAGTTGTTAACCCATGTCGCAAAACTCACAGGGAGCACTGGACGCAAATGCCAACACTAAGTTGCAGGAAACGTCTAGTACAAGGCTGTACTACACATTTCTGTATGGAAACGTGGGATCGCGTATGGTAAATCCTTGAAATGTGTTTCCAATTGTACAAACACATCCCACGTGTGGTAAATGTGTTTCTTTCAGATGGAAACACATTTCCAGTCCATACCAGCATCCATACAATGCATTTCCAACACTAAATTTGCCTATTTTGACTTGGTTTGACTCAGTTTTTTACTAGGGTTTAGAAAAAATGTTGACAATTAATAATATAAGTTCGTGTTTCCTTTATCTTTCCTTTTGCATCCCTTTACTTAAATTTTGAACATTACCATTGATTGTCTCAAGATATTTGAGAGTGGTTCCAACCTCATTGGACTTTGTATGGAGAAAGTAGAATTTAATAACCCATTCAAAATTCAGCAGTCTTAATAGTTTTCAAGATTTTAGGATTGGCAAAATTGCAGCATTTTCATTGGATTCTATGATGTATGAGAGTATGGGATTGACACTTAAGTAAGAGCATCAAGCCGTTTATGTACCCTGATGTTGGTGGCATTGATTGTTGAAATTCTTTGTCATGGCCTTAGCAACACTGTACCCTTCATTCAATCTAAAATCATCTATTAGGCATGTTAAGATTTTCTAACATATTTTAAGGCTTGGGTTAGGTAGTTTAATCAAAATTAGATGGTGTTGAATGATTTCCCCGGAGGATCAAGGTAGGGGCAAAGACTAGATGAGGAGGTAGAGGGTGATACTAATGATGAGAATCCCAATAAAAGTGACGGCGGAGCATTGCATGTCAATTATGTTTGTCATTTAAATGTTGTTTCTCATTTATTCATAATGCTTTCTTTCAAAGTTTCAATAAAGTGTGTTATTTATAAAAAAGCACATTATATATATATATATATATATATATCATGTTTCCCCTTTTCCAAATTTTGGAGGGGTCACGTTTCCATTTCAGAAACTCATACTCATTTCCCTATATCGTGCAACTTAGGTTTTGATCCTAGGATAGTTACACTTGGTAAGGTTGTAGAATTCGGGAAAGAACAATTTGTTATGAAGTTAGTATAAAAGATATGAAGGAATTTATCATGGATTTAAGCTAACTCATCCTAGTTAGAAGTTACAAAATTGAGGATGATCCCAGACCCTACTACAGGATGCCTGCACATGTAATTGATTCTAAATCAGTAGGCCTTAGCATACCATCTATCATGTTTTTGTTAATTCCCTAATAGGTCTCTATTTAGCAGTTTTAAGAAGGAAGGAGTATGTTGTATTCTATTAAATTATACCATTTTTTGGTTTATTTAGTATTCCAAGAAGCAGATCTATTGTATCTTGCAGCAATTGTTCTTTATAGGGTTGGGTAAGAAGGAATTTATCATGGATTTAAGCTAACTCATCCTAGTTAGAAGTTACAAAATTGAGGATGATCCCAGTCCCTATTACAGGGTGCCTGCCCATGTAATTGATTCTAAATCAGTAGGCCTTGGCATACCATCTATCATGCTTTTGTTAATTCTCTAATAGGTATCTCTTTAGCCGGTTTAAGAAGGAAGGAGTATATTGTATTCTATTAACTTATACCTTTTTTGGTTTATTTAGTATTCCAATAAGAAGATCTATTGCTTAGACATATAACTTGCAGCAATTGTTCTTTATAGGGTTGGGCAAGAAGGAATTTATCATGGATTTACGCTAACTCATCCTAGTTAGAAGTTACAAAATTGAGGATGATCCCAGTCCCTATTACAGGGTGCCTGCCCATGTAATTGATTCTAAATCAGTTGGCCTTAGCATACCATCTGTCATGCTTTTGTTAATTCTCTAATAAGTCTCTATTTAGCAGTTTTAAGAAGGAAGGATTATGTTGTATTCTATTAAATTATACCTTTATTTGGTTTATCTAGTATTCCAATAACCAGATCTATTGCTTAGACATATAACTTGCAGCAATTGTTCTTTATTTTCCATAAAGGAATTCCCTTGTTATTCTTAGATTCCTATGATAAAAAGTACAGGTCTTATGCTGATGGGAGCAGGAGTGGAGCAAAAGCAAAATTTTCAAAAGATCCCGTTTCGGGAGCATTTTGGGAGCATTTTTTATCTAGTACATATTTTAATGATGGATTTATATCTAAAAAGCATGTAGGATGTTGAATTAGCTAAACAAAACATGGATTAAACAGTATAACATCAATCATCCTGTAGTTATAACTTATAACATTATCATCAAATGATCAACCGAGTATAGGAGAGGTAGGGAGAGCCTCGGGAGCGCACTCCCAAAACTGGGAGCATTTTGGGAGCGATCTCACGAAGGGAGTGAGCCTCGGGAGTGGGAATGAGGGGGGTGGGGGGGCGCTCCCCCACAGCAGAGTACAGGTCACTTGCACAACTTTGCAGTACCTTCATGCCAAGGAATGAAAGATTCATCAAGAATAAGCTATACAAAATTTTAAATATGAACTTGAGCTAAAAAGTATATTACTATATACATTAGTAAAAGAATTGCATTGACTACTATCTTTATACCTACAAGACATTCACATACCTTCAAATTCTTCACATTTGTGTAAACTTGCACAACCCCGTGAGTAAAAATGAAATACTCAACCGAACGTTCATACATATGCCATGATGGTAAATAACTAAGAAATCTATCTCCAGGTTGAACAGGTAGAATAACCCCTAAATGCAAGGCCTGGCAACATGTCATGGTCAATTAATGACTTTATTAGCATACAAATGTAAAGTGCGGTCTAGTGTTGTGCAAAAACTGTAAAACTTAAAGATCTTTTAGTATTTTGTCAGAGCACAAATACCAACCTGATGCAGCAAATTTCCATGGGTAAGAATAACACCCTTTGGGTTTCCTGTAGTCCCACTTGTATACACAATGGTTGCAACATCATTAGGTGAAATAGGCACATGTTTGGTGGTGTCACCTGTAAAAAGAAAAACCTGCATAAGGTTCCAAAATCTCCTTGTTGCTTACAAAACATCACTGTGTGTGTTTAAGTTAAGTTTATGTCCATAGATGACCAAGATATGTCAATGAGATTGGAGAAAGGTTCAAGTACAACAGAGGCCAAGAAAGTGCCTAATGCAACTCTAATACAAATAGATATGAATGATAGAAAAGAGATACAAATATAGAATGGAGAAGGAAATTAAGTCAAGGCCAACAAGAAGTCAAAGCTATAGATCGACGACTCCATAAAGAGGAGCAATATGGTAAAGGCCATTGCAAGAATGAGACCCTGTCAAACTATGCTAGTCTTGATACTAACAAGGAACTTCACCACCAATAATGATAAAAAGGACATTCTTATATAGGCATAGAAGCTCCAAGTATTTGGTATTTGTGTGGCCTTCATTGATGAATTGCTCTCATAGGAATGATATGCTCACAACATCTTTATGTTTTTTATAATATTGGGGCCACAATATGAAGTGATGAGCCTCAAACACTTAATTCAATTACACCCATCTCTCAAAGGCCTCCATGGATGATTTGATGCTTGATGCATGAACACGGCTATGTATATCTAACCTTCATACTACATGAAAGTCTTCATCAAACAATGAGAGTTCCTGAACAAGTAGTAGAACCTACTAAGGAATTCATAATAAAGAGGAGGTTATCATTTGATTCATATTCTAAGTTGTGAAGTTTATACATGCCATGCATTAGGGTTTTTTGGTTTCTCTGAGTTGTTCTCATAGGAAGATGGCACACTAGTAAAGGAGGGTACATGACTGTTGGAGGGGATTCCTTGCAACATGGTGTGCCATGTGGGAGAGATTCCCTCACAACCCTATGACAGATTCTTTAAACTTATGACAGTTATGACAGATTCCTCTTACACAGTTATGACAGATTCCTATGATAGAAGAATGTGTAAGAGCTATTCTAAGCATGGGGAGGGCACTCCACTAGGGGGGGTTCCTTGGGATGTGGAGCACCACCCTTGAGGCTATTATTAGCAAGTGGTTTGTAACTGCCTTTCCTAATTGTCAAGTTTGACTGGGGGGTGGGTGCACTAGTTAGGGTTTTTCATTCTTGCATGTGTGGAGTGTGAGACTCGAGAGTATGTCTAAGGCTTTTGAGAAGCTATTGTAGTCCCTTTAGGACAATATCGTATTTTATATTATGTATGAATGAGAAAATAGAGAGCTTGCTGTTACAAATATCTTTGTGTTGTCTGCTACATTTATGTTATTGTCTACGTAGATAAGATTTCATCTATTTACAGGTCTAATCTCATCTCTTGATATGCATTGTTTGCGCTTCTGAATTTTTCATTCAGTGCTATGATTTATGCCAATTTGAAGATTTAATTGGTCTTCCATTTTCTCTGTTTTAGTTGTAAGACAAGTTCTTTGGATGCAGATTTGTGTATCATGTGCATGTAAAATTATAACATGGCATCAAAGTTGTGCACTTAAGACTCTCCAGATTTGTGTATGGAACAGGATTCTATTTGTGAGAGGGAGCCGTCAGAGGATCTCAATGGTTGTGATGCCAAAAAGACTCCAATGATTGGAGTGAGAAGGGTTGAGGCCGTGATGTTGTAACTACTCCACAGATTGGAGTGGAACTTGTGCTAGAGAGGATTGTTTTGTAACATGTGAACGATTGCTGACTTGATTTGATTGTCTGATCTGTTTGTTGAAGTATGCTCTAGGTTTGCACAGTGGCTATCCTCAGTCTTAGAGTGTGACCATCTAGACAGTGTTTCCAATTTTGCATCTTCAAGGTGCCCATTGCAAATGTTATTGGAGGAGATGAATCTTTGGGAGATTGTAGAAGAGACTGCTTTAGCTCCAAGTGATGCTACCTTGGCTTGACATAAGAAGAGTGTTGTAAAAGTGAAAAGAATCCTTACAGATTCAGTGAAGGACCATTTGATCCCTCACATTGTGGGGAAGTCAACTAATGAGATGTATGCTGCATTGATCATTTTGTATCTGCTACCAACTATTTTGTACAATAGTTGAACTTCTAGTGAGCCGCCAGTTTCATGAACATGATACATGTTCATCTTCAGAGTTCAGAAGTTCAGAGGTCATTTTCAGGGCAATTTTGCCCCATTTGTCATAAAACGCATGTTTCACACCCCCTTGGCAGAATTGTAAAACGTTGGTCTAAGCATGGTCCTTTTATAAAAGACTTGGCTTTCCTTAGGGTTAACTATCAGGGTGATATTCTAGAGTGTTTTTTCCTTAGTAATTATGCCTTACTTTTCAGTGAAGTATAATTCCTGAGTTTTTCACTCACACCTCCGAAGCTGGAGTATTTACCATGGTGGTCGAACCTAAGGTGGTTATTAAAGTCTTAGTGTCTAGGATTTTTTACATGCTAGCCATCTAAATTGAGTCATGTGAACATGCACTAGGTCCCCTAGGATTTTCATACATTTCCGACAAAAATATTTTTGCCCACTTCCCGGGGTTTTTTAATGATTTAATTAAAAAATCATAAAAAATGATAAAAGATGGGTTAGGAGGTTAATTCTGCCATGGGGGTGCTCGTTTTCTAACCCGAAGCACCCATAAAACCCCTAAACCCACTTTTCCTAAGTTTTCAGTGAATATTATTTACTCAAATAAAAATTCTCTCCGGATTATTAAAAGAGAATTAAAAAATTAAAAATAATAAATTTGGAGAAAATAAAAAAACTCCAAAATTGAGGAAAAAAGAGAAAATAAAGAGTTAGATGACATGGCAATCAGCATCTGGGAATATTCCAATCATCACCAACCAGATCCAGATCAGTATCGGAGCACTGCAAGTGTTTCTTCCTTGGGATTTGCGCCCTCATCTCTACTTGGGCGACTTCTCTGTGTGGCATTCACGCATTGGGTTGGTGATGGTTCCAAGAGATAAGTGAAGGCACCTTGCCTATGTGGAGGCCACATCACCCAATCTCAACCACCAAGCTCAGTTCAAGGCTCAGTTGAAGCTCGAATCTCTCCTTGATTGAAGATGTGTGCCTTCCTAAACCTAGCTCTCTCCTCAATTCGCATCCCTTCTTTGTTTAGCTATAAAAAGAGGCTCTTGCTCCATCATTGAGTGTGGAATTTTTGCGAGGAACCTCTGTTGTATTATTTTGTAATGCTTTTGCTATTTGGCAAGCAAGTTTGGAATAAAGTGAAGACTTTGGAGGTCTAAATGGTGCAAAATCTCATGGTGTATGATTGAACCGAGGTGATATTTGTCTAATTTAATCTCTCTTTATATGCAAGGTTTTCAAGTTGTTTGCTTGTGCTAGATTGTCTAAGATTTAAAAGTAGCAAGTTGTATTCAGTTATACTAATGCTCTTTTGGTTTATTTGATTTAACACACTATATTTGATCTTGTGTTGAAGGTTGCTTGAGTTTTGCAGATCACTAAAGGCAAAGTAGGATTTGGAGTTCAGCTACTTCCTCTTTCTCTTTGCTCCTTTGTTTACAAAGCTAATGAGTTTTGTCCTACAGGAATTTCCAAAGTTATCTCGTTATTCAAGCTTGGGCTTGGGTTTCTTCTCTTCACCCTCTTAAAACTAAAATCAAATTCTTTTCCCTTTTTGTTGGTTACAATAGCGAATCATCTAGCTTCAAGGTTCAATCTTTTATGCACTCACTCCTCAAGTGCAATAGGTAGTTTTTAGCTTCAAGCTTCATTCTTCCACCTATTTGCTCTTGTGCACACAATAGATCATAGGTTTAAAAGATTATCTTTTAAGATCTTTTTGTCAGGATGCATTGGGATTTACTTCTAAAAAGTTTCATATCATTCAAGTGCATTCGCTCTCCTTAGAGTTGAACCCATTATTTTAAGTTCCATTATCTTATTGATCCCTTCGCTTTTCCTTGTTGGTAGATCTTAGTTTCAAAGTTTACATTCTTTGTTGATCTACTTTATTAGTATCTAGATCTTAGTTTCTTTTAAAAAAAGCCTTACCTTTCTAGATCTAGGTTGTATTTCTTTTGTTTATATACTAACAAATACTAATCCATTAACTATCCTTTGTTTAATGCTCTTGTCTACAGGAAAGCAAGAAGGCAAAGCAAAAATCCCAAAGGCTAAAGTGAAACCAAGAAGAGCTAAAGCAAAAAGGGCACAAAAAACTTCTATCTTCCCCCTTCTTCATCCCCATTCTTTTCCTTATGCCCTCAAAAGGAAGATTAACACCATTCATTTGTAAAGCATAAATAAAGAGCAAGTGGGATTACAGCTCCCATGTTCTTCTTCCCCCATTTGGGGGAAGCCTGTATCGTCTTTGAGTTCTTTTCATTTGCTTTATACCTGCACAACTTAAATAGTTGTTAGTTTAGATTAGTTTCAATAATTATCATTGCTTTAGCTTTGTTTAGTTAGATTCTAGATTTCATTGCTTTGATATAAAAGTGTTAAAAGGAACAAAAAGTCTCTTGAATCTCACTGAAAAGTGGATCAAGAGCACTCTCTGTCGTAGAGGCTTACTACTTTTTCTGTCTTAGTTAGATTTATTTTGATATAAAGTTGCTTTAAAAATAATCCAAAGCCTCTTGAATCTCACTGAAAAGTGGATCAAGAACACTCTCTATCGGAGAGTTTGTTTTACTTAGCTTGTTTTAATTTTACTTTTTTTTTAGCATTACTCATTTCATAAAAATCTCTTGAATCTCGCCATAAGGCGGATCAAGAGTGCTCTCTGTCGGAGAGTCTATGGCTCTTATGTTCATCACCTAATAAATAAAATTGGAACAAACCTATTTACTACACTGCGTATGATCTACCCATCAGCAGTCCTTCGGAGTTGTGGGATACCCAGAAACAGTTGTAGCTTATTTAATTTCCTCACATTTAATCCAACTTCAACCTAATAAAATAAACTCCCGAGAAAACCAACGAAAATCTGACGTTGATCACTACTGTCAAAAGTGGGAAAATTCTGCCTGGGGACGCGGGAACCACTAGGAAGAGACCTCAGAGCAGTAGTTAGACTACATCCTTGTTGGTGTAGTGTTGAACACCGCTCTCGAGACTTCGTTCCAGCCCACATGTCCTTGTATGGAGCCACCTAGACTATATTTTGGACATATCTCCTGTACCGAAAGGAATATCTTGGAGATCCCCTTTCCCACAATAATCCACCTCACTTTCAAAATTTACAATAAAATTTACCAAGATACATTTGCAAAACATTTCCAAGCATTCCGAAGACAGTAACTCCATTGGCACTGGTCATTCAACAACGTCAATTGTTCAATCTTTTTATTTGCTTATTATCCGTCTTGAAATTGTTGTCATTTATTTTCTCATATCATGTTGTGGATGCTTCTTTAAATTTATAAGTTATCATCATAAATTGTGGATGTACTTTATCTTGCAAATCTATACTTGAATATAATTTTATTGCAAATTGCCTAAAAACTCCTTAAAAACACCCATCCCAATCCGCAAAAAACACTTAAGAGCCTTAGTAACTCTTTGTAGGGTCTACCCCCATGGCTTCGTTAGGAGTTTGCCTAAACGGAGAAGTCGGGATCAGGTGATAGCACCTGACTCTTTGCTTTCTCCCAAGGCCACACATTCACCACGGCAGCTTCGAAAAAAATTTGTTGTTGTGTGCACATCTGCGGGCAACAATATCAAAGTGGAAATGCATCCTCGAAATTGCTATTGAACGAGCAACTCACTCATAGACACGAGTGACACTGAAATAGTAACTAGTTACTTTGAAACAAACACTAGTTACTTGATGAAGATTACCCAAAGAAAAGATCAACTTGTTTCTGGCCTGTTGCCACCTAGATGCACACCTAGCGAACGCGGCATAAATCTTCAAGCTGTTCGATGTGGCCTTCGGGGCAGGTCGGAGTAAAGAGTTGTCACTCGAAACTTGACAACTCCGTCTAGGATTACTCCTATCGAAGTCAATGGGGGTGAACCTGTTATCACATCCATAGTAGCCGGGCTACCATGATTGCAGAGCAGTTTCTCAGTATATTTTTGAGCCAGTCCTTTACACATTTTTTATGAGATCAGCCTATGATGAGCAGCATTTTGATGATCACTCGCACGCATTCAGTGGATCAAGAGTTTGCACAATTACAGTCTCATGCCAACACTGAGCCCCATGACCCCAGGTCGGTGACTGAGATAGCCATTCCTCTATCATCCAGAGCAAATTGATGACAGTGCCCATGTTATATTCAGATGCAGTGCTTCAGTGTGGATCAGGTACTTCAGATTAGGGACTCAGATACATAATCCAACAAGTATATTTTGGTACATGTGGGTTGTTGATGTGCTCTTCCTCTTATCTATATAGTTTATGACTAGGTATATTATGATGGTTGTTGGCTCTATCTTATTTGACGCTTACTTGTTGTTTAGATTAAAAGTGGTTAGTTATTATTAACAGGAGGTTCTTGAATATACTCGTTGGTCATACCCTTACTCCATGAAGTACTGACTTGTCCATTCCCTTATTTTAGGGCTTTTGTTATCCATGGCACCATTAGTCATTCTCTCCATCCATCCGTTACCTTCCAGTTTTGGTTTTATCCCGACTCACCTGTTGTCACATAGGGTGTAATTGTCTACTTGAAAGGTCCTATCCAGGATGGTAGAGGGAAGACAACTAACCGGTGACACCTAAGAGGGCCTCGATTCCCTAGATAGATTGGTTGTCATGCCAATCGAGGCACTCTTCACTTCTTGATATCCAAGCCACGGATAACAAAGGGGGAAACCCTAATCTACTCTTGAAAAGAGAGATCTAACCCAAACACTCAAACAGCCAAATCAAACAATGAAAATCAAGTGAGGGGTGAAGAACCCTAGATTTAAGGAATTGAGCTATTGTGAAGCTTAAGGAAGATGAAATATAAAAATTGATTAGTTCAGTTACAATAGCTCAGGACTAGGTGCAAATCCATGATAAATGTGTTAGGGCAAATGATCAAAATAAACCACCTTGGGAAACGTGTACTTAATTTTGGGGAAATGGTCCTGTTATCACACAACTTGTAGTTGTCCCTAAAGGTATCCCATCTGGGATGGTAGAGGAGACGGACAGCTAAAGAGGTGACCCAATAGATGCCACGGTTCCCAATGCAAGCTAGGAGTCACGACAACCGAGGCACTCTTCACTTTAGATCGAGATGAATCAAGACCAAGGGGGAGACCCTATAGCCAATCAAAGATGATTGAACCAAAGCAAAGGTTTCTAGGGAAGTGTGAGAGATGAGTTACGGAAACCAATGCAAGGTTAGGTGGACCTAGAAGTTTAAGTATGGTTGAAAGAGGCTTAAGGGATGACTAGTGTTTCAACCAATGAATGATTTAGGCCACATAACGAGATCAACTGACAAGATCTAGTACCATGAAATACACAAGTGGGACCCACTTCCTTGGGATATGGAAAGTGGTTCAAATGGAACCCACAAGGTGAAGTTAAGGGTGCAAATGGTACCAAGGGGTATGTAAAGAGTAGATCTCTGGATCTAAGATGAAATTAGAGATACCCACATATGGGATCTAGCAATTGACACAAATCCCAAGAAGTGCGATTTGCCTTAGGTGGACTAGTGCCTTGAAATGGATGGGCAAATGGAGTCAAAACGGTATCAAAATGTAGATCAGGACACCTAAGATGCAAACCAAGGAGGCTCTTCAAGATCAAGTGGCTGTGATGGTTAGATCTTACTAGATCTAATGTTTCATTAAGTGACCCAAGTGGACAACAATCCCCAAAATGAGGAATGATACCCCCAAGGCAGAACTTCACAAAGTGATACACTAGATGTAGGTTTCAAGGTGTGCTCTTTTCAAAACAAGTGGGATCTCAAACACCCAGTTTCTCTAAGTGGGTCAACTCAAACCCCCAAGAAGTGCGACTTTGCCCAAGGAGGGCTAAATGCATGGAAAAGTGTGTCAAATCAAGTCCAAAAGACACCAAAGTTTAGATCTGGGTAGTTTAGGCAATTATCAATGTGGATCTTGAAAATAAAGGGCATCCAATGGCTAAATCTCCATAGATCTGAGATTGAACATGCATCACCAAATTGACCCAAGTGGGGCACAACCCTCAAAATGAGGAATGGGGCCCACAAGGTGAAAATCAATGAAGTGAAGCACTAGGGGTAGGTTATCAAATGTGAGGATCATGAATCAAGTGGGATCTCACCTACCCATGTACTAGATCTAGCTTAACTCAATCACCCAAGGAGGGTGACTTTACCCAAGGAAGGTTAAATGCTTTGAAAAGTGTGTCAAATGTAGCCCAATCCACACCAAACTATAGATCCGAATCGTCGTGGATACTATAGAGGTCGGTTTTCAATATCTTTTCAAAAGCTAAGCTAGATCCAAGTAGATCTAAGAAAAAACAAAAATGAGGGTTTTGATTTTAATGTAGTTTTTTACCAATAGGATGGATAGTGTTACCAACTTTTTGTACCATAGTTGGATTATCTGAAGAGCCGCCATTTGACAAACATGATGAATGTTTGTACTCCAGTGTATCAGATGATCCAGCATTTGTGCCTAGCCAATTTTGGCTAGTCAGTTTTGTTTTTCAGTCAACATGACCATGGCCCCATGGGGTTTGTAATAAAGTGTGCTAGTAGGATTCTAAGTGTCTTGGTTCCCCATGACCTGATTAAGCAACTAGGGTATTCCAAGGAGTTTTTTCCCTTGTCAATTATACGTTTCCTATAGCCGAGCTATAATCGATGAGGTTTTCTCCCGCTTCCTCCAAAGCTGGAATGCCCGATTTTGAAAATTTTAGCCATGGGGGATTATTAGAGTCCAACTGATGTATATAAGCCTACTAGACACTATTAGAATAGATTGTGTTCATGTCCTAAGTCACTAGGACCCTCAAAAACAATTTCGAAAGAAATTTACCGGAGGCGTTGGATTTTGATTTTAATTATTTTTTAAATTTTAATAAATTTCTCTATAGTTTAAATGGAGAAATTTCAATTTGTAATATGTCAGTCATCCAGGATCCGAATTCAGTGATAGAAGGCTCCAACCTTAAGCCAAAAATCATTCATGATCCCTAGAGCAGTTTATCCTAAGTTTCGGATGTCAATTCAACCTCATAATCAGTAATTTCTCAAAACACTCATTTACAAGGAAATTATTGATTAAAAATAATAAAATTGAATATTTTGGAGATATCCAAATCTCTCCAAAATAAATCAATTTGAATAAAATAAAGGGCTAATTGACATGGCACAGGGCATTAATGAAAATTCCAATCATCTCAATCATCATTCAATGAAGTATCCAATCAGCACAAGAGATTAACTCCAAGAGAATTCGCCCTCATGCATGCCAAAGTCGATTTAGTGATGTGTTAAGTGATGAATGGGTTGGTTGATATGCATTAAAGCCTATGGTAGGCGCCTCCCTAGATTTATGCAAACACATGGCATTGGCTCCCTTCAAAGGCGAGTTAGCATTCAAAGCAACTCAAGACTTGATCTCCCATATGGCTCACGTCATTCTCTTTGGAGCTCAAGTTTACCACATGGCAAATTACTATTTGAGGGTTGATACTTCCAAAGAAGAGATGAGGGGCGCCTTCACTAGGTGGAGGCCACCTCCTCATCTCAATCAATGAAACTCGACTTGTTTGGTGAAGATTGACTCCAAAGCTTGGCTTGACTTAGTGTTGATTGGGATTTAGACATGGAATTCGATTTGTAGGTGCCATTGGCTTCCATCATGCCAATTCGAATTGGGGTAGGCTAGTCTCTAGCTTTTGTTATATAATGAGGCTCTCTTTCCTCATTCCTCATGGACGTTTTATCAAAGAAACTTTGGAGGAATTGTAACATATTTTATAATTAATAAAGTTGAGACTTTGGAGGTCAAACTGTGGAGGCTCTTGGTGGCCATACTTCACCCAATAACAAGGTGATATTGTGTATTGCTTTATACCTAGGATTCTTAAGTTATAGATTTTTGTTTCAAGAGGGCTAACAATCTAGCACAAGTAAACAATGAATATATCTCTTTTCGCTTGAGTATATTTGTTTTGCAGGTACCTTCCAATGTATTGGGTTTCTTGTAGGTACATCTTCACTCTGCACATGGCCAAAGAATTTCAAGCTTTATAAGCTAAAAGAACAAGGAGTTCTTGCTTTCTCCATCACCCCTTCAACAAAACTTTAAAATCGGTTACTTGATCTACCCATCTTCAAACTGTGGATTTCCACAGCTAGTTCTTTCTCCAAGTTTGATCATTGTCTAAGTTTGCCTTTGGTTTTCGGCTTGCTTGACCCTTTTTCCTTCTCATTTTTCCTCTTTCTCTCTATCTTGCTCTCGCCCTTCCTCATCTTTTTTCTCTCATCCTAGTTGTTATCAACTGATTTGTACAATAGTTGAAACCTTATTGAGCCGCCAGTGTTGGAACACATCAGTGTTCACTTCCAGAGTATCTGGGTTTCATATTTTTGGGTCTAGCCAGTTTTGTTTTTGAGTCGACATGACCATGGCCCCATGGGGGTTTGTAATAAAGTGTGCTGGTAGGGTCTGAGTGGCTCGGTTCCCCATGACTGGATTAAACAACTAAGGTATTCCGGGGAGTTTTTTCACCGTCAGATTATACTTTGCTTCAGGCGAGATATAATCTCTTGGTTTTTCTCCCGCTTCCTCCAAAGCTGGAATGCCCGATTTTGGAAATTTTTGCCATGGGGGGTTATTAGGGTCCAACTATAATGTATAAACCTACTAGACACTATTAGAATAGGTTCTAGTCATGTCCTAAGTCTCTAGGACCCCCAGAAAAAATTTCGAAAAAATTTTACCAGACGCGTCGGAATTGGGGTTTTTAATTTTTTGATTATTTTTAAATTTTAATTAAATTTCTCTATAGTTTAAATAAAGAAATTTGAGTCTGTAATATGTCAGTCATCCTGGGTCCGAATTTAGTGTTTGATGGCTCGTTTCATAAGCCAAAAATCACACATGACCCATGGAGCAGCTAAACCCAACTTTCGGATGTCAATTCAGCCTCATAATTAATATTTTCTCTAAAAAGTCATTTACAGAGAAATTATTAATTAAAATAATAAGATTGAATATTTTGGAGATAATCCAAATCTCTCCAAAATTAATCAATTTGATTAAAATAAAAGGCTAAATGACATGGCAATAGACATTTATGAGGATTCCAATCAACTCCAAGTGATTCCAGTCACCAGAAGATTATCCACTTGAACCAATTCGCCCTCCTCATGCAAAAATTCGATTTAGTGAGTTGTCATGTGGTAAGTGGGTTGGTTGGTTTGCATTTAAGACTAGGGTGGGCACCCTCATGACTCATCCAATCACCAAGCTTGGCTCTCCTTTGTCATTCGAATTAGTGCCTACCACCACTCCACATGTCATCCCACCAACCAACTCACCCTCTTCTCAATCCTCACGTCAATCCTCATTAGCTCACGTGGATCCTAGTTGGAGTTTATCTATTGGTTAGTTCCCATGCAATCACCATTAGATTGGCTCCTTTTACCATTCGAGTTAGTACCTACCTTTCTACCACTTGTCACCCACCATGCTAACTCGCACCCTCCACAAAGCTCACGCCATTCTACCCTAAGCTCACGTTTGTCCTTGTTGTAGCTTTGTTATAGGTTGGTGATACTTCCCATGCACTAAACCAAGTCGAGTCTTGCCACCTATACACTCACCCAAGTCGAGTTATGCCACCTCTTCCATTCAACCTACCACAAACTCGAGTTTGTCCATTGTTTAGCTCTCCAAGCTTGGCTTTGATTGGAATTTGAACTACATGTCTTTGCCAATTCGACCTAGGGTTTAGCCATTAGTTTTTACTATAAAGAGAGGCCCTTTGGGGTTATTATCTCATGGATTTTTGGATGTAAAGTTACTCTGCCATTTTGTCATTGCAAAGCCATTGGCTTAAGGAAATAAAGCGACTTTGGAGGTCTATGTGTTGTCAAATGCTTTTCATGGAAATGTCTTCATAATATCAAGGTGAATTTGTTCTTATTATTTGCTTATAATCTCATATTTTGATCTATAATTTGCTTAGAAGGCTTTTTTAAGCCCATAGGATGGGCATTTGAATACAAGTTGTCCATTGATGTTTGGTTTAAGTGTGATTTAGGAGTAGACTGTAGTTGGAAATACTTATACTATTCTAATCTCACTTTTATTATGCATACTATTATGATCAAGATGTGTTTATGAGTGATTACTTGTGCAGATCCAACAGGTTTTGAAGAGAGATTTGAGCTACGTTGCATCTTTCATCTCTTCAAAAGGCCTACATTTTCTAACAAATGGTGTGTGATTCAGGATCTCTCTAGAGTCAATCTCAAGCATTGAAGGATTTGGCAAAAAGCCTAAATCTAAGGTTCCATCTTTCAAATTCATTTAAAAAATCAACTTGGTTACTTTAGGCTTCTCTTCTTCAAGCCATCTTGTTTTCTCCTTGAACCTTTTGTATTGATTTGCTAAGCCTTTTCTACCCTTCCTAGATCTTGATCCAAGATTGTTGTTTGTCTTTTCAAGCCATAGATTAGTTGGCCATAAGGTTGAAGTTCCTTCAACCTTGGGGAATAGCTTGGGATTTGTTTCCTTGTGCTCTCTTCAACACTTGTTGTCGGCGTATCACCGGTTAACCGGAGGATTTCCAAGACAGTATTTTTACCCTCTCAAGTGTTCCACTTGAAACTCTTTGCTCTTGTTTGCTAGCACTTTCCTCCTTGCCCTAGCTTCGTCCTACCTCTTTTTTCCATCTTTTGTACCATCTCCCATACCCTCTCCCCATTCGTTTTTGTCCTCCTCTACCATTCGTCCCTCTCTTTTTTGTCTCTTCTTCATCTTCTCGTCCCCTTCCTAGCCTAGCTATCTCTTTCCATTCGCCATTCCCTTCTTGCTCTCGTTTTACCATATCTTTGTGCCTCGTTCCTTCTCGTTTTACCCTACCTTGAGTGCTTTCTTCATAATCAATTCGTCCCATCTCTTTGGGGCCTCCTCTCTTGCTCTCATCCCATCCTACTTTTGCCCTATCTCCTCCTTCTCGTCCCATTTCACATTAGCCCTAAACACATAAAACACAACAAAAAACACAAAAGATTTGTTAGTGATATATTGTAGCATTTATATAGTTAGGATCTAGTTTCTTGTTAGTTTGTTTGTTTAAATTTTAATAGTTAGTTTACGTTATTTCAAAGTTATATTCGTAGATCTTATCCCTTGTTGTTATCTAGTTTCATTTTGGGTCAACATACAAATCCACTAAATTCCATTTTTGTTGAGTGTGTTGGCTGCCATCTAAACAGTGATAAGTTGACTTTTATAAATTAAAAGTTCACTGGCTGCCATCTAAGAAATGAGTTGACTGTCATAAAGTGAAAATTCTTTGGCTGCCACTTCAACTCTTTCACTCAACCTTGCAAGTAGTTTAAAATTTCAATTTGTTTTGATCATCTAACATCTAATGGGTATTTGAGTGGCTTGTTTATGATAGATTTTTCTTTGAGAAAAATAACATTGAGAAGAGCTTGAAGCAAAGTGAAAGTCAAGAAGCTTCTAATCAAGAAGCCATCAAGAATACAAAGGGACGATCCATACAAAGATTAGTATTATCCTTTTGTAATAGTTCTTAGGATTTTGTTTCAAGTTTTTACAAGTTATTTATTTCAAAGTCCCTACAAGGGTTTCATTCCCAAGGGCAATTGTACTCTCATAATAAAGTTGCAAGTGGGGTTTTTAAGCCCCCACATTCACTTCCCCCATTTGGGGAAGTCTTGTAGTCTTCATTGAGTGGTTTGATTTTCTAGTTTAGATCCATTATATGCTCTTAGATTAGTTTCTATTTCATTAAGTTATCTTGTTTATATTTTCCGATTCACTTACCCCCATGCTCTCCCGAGTACGGTCTTTGACCTAAAAGAGACTCTTGGGTAGATTAGATTTATTTTCCGTTTAATATTATCTTGTTTTTTCTCTTCCAAACCTTGACTAGAGAATAGCTAACTTTGGGATTGTATCCCAAAGGCCACATAGTCTTGTGGTAGCTTCTCGTTCCCCCATCAGCTTCTTGTGGACATCCAGCTAGCTAGAAGGTTTCCAGGACTGGTGGATTCTAGTGGTTGATCTTGTTCGGAGATTGATCCCACCTATTAGATTAGATTTGGTGTGGTAGAACACTAGATTTATTCAAAGCTTCATTTTATTTTGCAAGTAGTATTGTTAAGCATTATTTCATATATTTCCAATCTATTACATGGTTTAATCATTTCAAGTTGAAGTATCCTGCTTTTACAAACTACTATCTGCTTCTTAACACAAACCAAAGTCTCTTGAACTTGGCCAAATCCAAGTCAAGAGCACCCTCTATCGGAGGGCATTATTAGTTTTGCATTTTCCTTGCATTAGGCATTTGTTAATTAGCAAGTCTCTTGAACAGTGGTCATAAGATCAAGTCAAGAGCGCTCTCTATCGGAGAGTTGAACAAAGTGCTTTAATAATAAAAAAATTCCACTCATACACCCCTTTAATTAATTTATCTTGGTTTCCGTCCTACACCCGTATGCTCTGCCAATCGGAAACGGTTGGGCTAGTACTCAGAAAGGTGTAAGATTTGTTAATTCACAAGTGATAACTTTAATTAAAACTTTACCCACAACCCCAACCAAGACAAAATCACTGAGTTCTTCCTACAAGAGGTGGTGCCGGGAATCCACTGTCAGACTCGAGGGCGGTCAAGCCGCAAGCACACTTGCCCTCTTAGTAATCTGGGTGCTCCCGACCTATCACCTAAGGTTGCCAGTATTTTTCTTGGATAAGGTTCCACTCCTTTTGATACCTTTGGTCTTAGCCATAATAATCAAGACCACTAAAATCTTAAATTTACCAAGATAAGCTGCAAAACGCTCTCAAGAACCTTTCATCTCAAGCACTTGTATCAAGCATTCACAATCACTTTTATATTTGACTCCATAAGGCACTAGTCCTTTATCATATACTTTATTTGCTTAAATATCAATATTGGAGTATTTGTTCTAATCTGCATAAAGAGTGATTTATTTCTTGTCCAAGTGTATCTCTTATCTACTGTTGCAACGTGGATTGCGTTATCTTGGTCTTATTTAAAGTATTTTTGTGTTTCTCATTTTCAAAAAACTCCTAAACAACACCCATCCGCATCACAACACCAAAAAACACTATAAATACTAGAGCCTTAGTGAAACTCTTTTATAGGGACTACCCCCCTTGGCTTCGTTAGGAGTTTGCCTAAACGGAGGAGGTGGGATTCAGGTGACAGTACCTGGCTCAATGCTTGCCCCCAAGGCCACACCTCTCTCACTTGTAATGAAGAGACAGCTTGCGAAAGATTTCCGCTGCTGGTGTGCAGTTTGGTGGACAACACTAGTCTCGTCCCACTTCTCTTTTCCCCATCTCTTGCACTCGTCCAACCCCTTAGATCTCTTCTTCTAGCTCTCGTCCCATCTCTTCTTCCCACTCGTCCTCTCTTTTCCCTCCTCTCGTCAACCTTGCCTTCTCTTCATTAGCTCTCGTTCATACTATGCTTTCCCTTCCTCCCATTAGTCCACCTTCAAAAAAGACACAAACAAACAAAAAACAAGGAGTAAGCTTGTTAAGAGTTAGAATTATCTCATAACTAGAGCTTGCATTTTACTTGCTTCCATTTAGTAATCTCTTTCAAAAGATATAAATTTGCAAACAAAACATTTTACATTTTATCACATCTTGGATCTCTTTCCTAGCTTTTTTGGTTATTGTTTGCTTGCTGGTCCGTTTTCACTTTTTTAATAAATTTGAAATTGAATCTCATGCTATTTTATACTTTAGATCTCATTTTGCGAGCTTAGATTTAACTAGTTTCAAGTTTGTTTTATTTTTCTAATGTTAATGGGTGCATTGTTGAGTGTTTACTAAGCTTGTGTAGGTCTCTTTAAATGAGAAGAAAAACTTGTGGAACAATACTCAAAGAAGAGCAAAGTCACAGTCAAGGAGAAGATTCAAACCAAATAATAGAACCAAAACCATTCTCCTTTTGTAATTAGCCATTAAGGGCTCATAAGGTTTTGCTTCAATAAGTTATTTTACTTTTCTCAAAAAAGACCTTTCAAGGATTTTTCCTAAGGCAATTGTAACCCAAGTAATAAAAAGGCTAGGTGGGATAGTGCCTCCCACACTTAGTTTCTCCTTCCCCATTTGGGGAAATTTGTTCATGTAGGTTTAGATTAGTTTTATTTTCAGTCATTTAGATTAAAATTTCAAATTTCGGTTATTAGATTAAGTTTTCTTCCAAGTTTTGACTTGAGATAGTATCCTTGGGATTTCATCCCAAGGGCAAGGCCACATAGTTTTGTGATTACTTCTCTTTCCCCATTAGACTCCTTGTCTAAACTCAGCTAGCTGGTATTTCTCAAGGACTGGTGGTTCTAGTGGTCACCTTGTTCGGAGGTTGATCCCACCTGTTTATTTTTCTTAGATTAGTTTAAGTCTTGGCCGAATAGTTTGATTTCATTTTATTATAAAATGCTAGTTGTTCATTTTTGCAAGTGATATCTTTGTCTCTTATTTTCCCATCTTATTGAGCTATCACATGCGTTCATGCTTACAAGTTGCTTCTATCTTAACAATGAACAAAGCCTCTTGAACTTGAAATAACCCAAGTTAAGAGCACTCTCTATCGGAGAGCATACTAGATTCTGCATTTCCCTTGCATTAGGCATTTCAATCAAACAAGTCTCTTGAACTTTGGTCTTAAGACTAAGTCAAGAGCGCTCTCTGTCGGAGAGTTGAACTGTGTGCTTTAATAATAATAAAAACTTCAACTCATACCCCCATTAATTAATTTATCTTGGTTGTTATCTGACACCCGTATGCTCTGCCAACCTGAAAAAGTTGGGCTAGTACTCAAAAAGGTGTTGGATTTTGTTAATCTCATAAGTGAAAATCTAATAAAACTTTACCCCAACCAACGTGCCGACGTTGATTGTTTCGAGAAATAGGTTTAAGTGGGAGGCAAAGATTCCTAAACCTGGTGGTGCCAGAGTACTGTTGTCAGGTTCGGGGTGGTTAAGTCATTGGACACTTACCTTTTGCAATCTAGATGGTTCCGACCTATCATCAAAGTGGAAGCCACTGAAAGTATCACTTTCCGAACTTTTGCTTATCCCTTTGTTCTTAGCCTAATAATCAAGACCACTAAAACCTTTTAATTTACCAAGATAATTTGAACAACGTTCTCACAAACAGTTACTAAGACTATATATTCAACATCCCCCAGCACTACATTCAATCATTTTTTACTCCTTGGTCCAATGGATAAGGCACTGGTCTTTTAAATTATTTATCTATCTGTAGATGCTTTCATTTTATAAGTCTTTTTATACTGTCAAGCTTACATCTTGTTTGCAACGTGGATTGCATTTTATCTTGTGTTTACTATAAAGTTGTGGATCTTTCATTTTTCAAAACTCCTAAAGAACACCCATCCGCATCATCTCACATAAAAAACATTAAAACACATTGAGCCATAGTAAACTCTTTGTAGGGACTACCCCCCTTGGCTTCATTAGGAGTTAGCCTAAACGGAGGAGCTGGGATTTAGGTGACAATACCTAGCTCATTGCTTGCCCCCAAGGCCACACTTCTCTCACTTGTAGTGAAGAGACAACTTTCGAAACATTTCTGCTACTGGTGTGCATCTCGGCGGACAACAAATAGCAAGCGAAATCAATACGTACCTTATAGATCTTACCTCAAAAGCTTGCGGCCTCTTGGCATATGGAGAATTCTTGCCCTAGTTACAATTCCAAGCTTGATCCAAGTGTCTTCAACCAAAAACGTCCAAGCCCTAGGAGGAAAGATGTCCCATGAAAACCTGTAAATTGAACTACATCAAGTTAGATTTGATCCACAAATCCATAAGATCTAAGCATGTCATATCAAGAAAGTAATCAATGGACAAAGCACAATTGAAAAACTCCCTCTCTATGAAGACGTCTTGCCCATGGGGGATGTGAGCAACCCCTACAATCTTCCCACAAAGCAAATCGTTGAGCTAGCTTGAAGTAATTCGGCCTCCCTCTCTTGATGTCGATTTCACCTGAAAAGCAAACAATGTCTAGAAGCAAGAGATCCAAGAACATATGCAAGAGCAACCCAATCAAAGCCAAGAAGTAGATCTCCAAAATATTCTTTTCATTCCAAATTTTCCAGAGCCCAAAGGTGAGCTATACAATAAGGGGTCTCCTCCTTATATAGGATAATAAAGACCAAAACCCTAGATCTCAAAACCACTTTACAACATGATGAGTGGTTGAGATTAAAAGATCTCAATACAAAATCAATGGCTAAGATGAGCCTAACAATATAATCACATGGATCACTCAAAACTAAGGTGACGTCATAGCCAAATGGTACAAAGTGAGGGTGACGTCATCCTCTAGAGGGGGTAAAAATACATGGGCCCACCTCATATGACTAGGACATGACTCATGAAGCACATGGTGGGGCTAGGAGGCATCAATCCTTGCTAGCTCATCCCCATGGCACAATAATATAAAATAATATGTCCAAAATAATATAAATGATCAAATATGTCCTCAAAATCTGTGAGAGACATGGAGTAGAAGGCTTCTTGTGGCCTCTGTGGACCCCATTGGCTAATGAAAACTGGCTGGAAGATAGGGGGTTCACCCTGGAAGACCTCTATGCAAACCAAATGCCAAAACCTTACCTTAATTGCCCAAATCGAATCCCTCAGTGAGACCCTTTTATTCCATTTTTATCCTGCCTCGGTAACTGTGAAAGTGCTAAAACTGCCTCCTAGGGCATCTGCGCTGTCAATCTGAGGCCACCAGGCTCTCCAAAAGGGGGGATAAATGGTAATATCAAGTGGTTGGACCACCCCCTCCTCATACAGCGCCCTAGGTGAACTGGCCTCTCAAGGCCCCTGCTGGTCAGGCTGGGAAATCAGCCCCAAATATGGTCAACAAGTGGAAAACTACATCTATCACTGTCAGAAGTGCCTGGAACTGAATGATAAGTGTCTCATTAGATCCAGAAAACCCAAATCTACTAAGAATGAGTACTCATACACCATGGGTTTCCCTGATGGGCTAGCGGTAGGGTCCACCATATATGGACGGTGCATAATCTGATGATCTGAAGTAATAATAAAACCTGTTGAATTGCATCAACCATCATCTGAACCATATGTCCATCATATAGCATCATCATCAAGAGTATGTGGGCCCATACATCATCATCAATAAGCCTACATGGCCCACATCATCACAGATCCCAAGAAATGACCATAGTCAAACTGGGTTTGACTAGGTCAATATATAACCAAGGATAAATCATATCAATAGACTAAGACATGTTCCTCTAATCATACTCACAGCTTATCTTAAAGTATAACATCATTAGTGGCATTAATCATATTTGCACATTCCATTGTTATTTGTATTTACTTGCACAATAGCTTAAATGACAAACTCACCCATCGAACATGGTCTAACTGCTAGCTAAGGATGAAGGCTAGGAACAAGGCTAGGCAAAGGAGGTGACTTGTTCTAAACTCAACTAAAAGACACTTTGGACTGGGAGAAAAGGGGAAGCTACAAACTCTGCGCTGGACAAATAACACGGGGAAAGGTTGTGCCTCACAAATGGGTAAGTTGTTTAGAGAGTGCTTATTCAACTTAGGCATCATGTATGCTTTCATAAAAGATGATCCAGTTTCATTAGAATCCATTGATTTCATTTCATGGCCTTTTTGGCCTACATAACCCTTCGGATCTCAGGTGTGCTAATAAGCACAACTAATTGCAACTTGTCAAAATACAGGTTATGACGTTTTATCCTAAGTTGCGGGGAAGCGCTCTCCCCCCTCTCACCCCCGCTCCGAAAGCTAGCTTCCGGTCGAAGCTAGGCGGAAGCGCGATTCGCTTTCGCTTCCGAGCGGAATCAATTTTGAGAAGCGCACTTCGGGCCAAAAAAATTCGCTCCCTGCCACTGTGTGAGAGCGTTCAGGAATCGATCCGAAGCGTCTCTTCCGGATCGATTCCTCTTCGCTTTCGACTCGCTTCCCCAATCGATTCCGACTTTAAAAAAAACGATTCGGTCGCTTCCTGAAATCGATAGTGGCTTCCTAACACTGCTTGACTATAGATCTGACAATATCACAGCTTACAAGTGAAAAATGAGCAGACAAACAATGAAAAAAGGGGCAAACTCAGAGAGGGCGCATTAGCTAAAGATCAATGCCTTGGGATTTGGGCGAGATGGAGTCAACAAAGCATGACGCCCTAGGAAACCCACTTCATGCTTGGCATTAAGATGAAAACCAAGAAATCGTTCGCCATGATTTGAAGTTGTTTGAGCTAGAGAATTTTTAGAACTTTTTAGTGAGGGTTTTAACAGTGAATTTTAATGGTGACGATTGGATTGGATCCCAAAATAACAAAAATACTTCGAAATTTACCTGGATATGCTTGCGAACACCTTGCAAGTTGATAATCTTCACAAAATGAGGCAATCAAGAGTGAGATCCAGCTCCCCCAAGTAGAATCGCTATCCTTCCAAGATGACCAAAGCGCCCTTCCCTGCCAAAAACGATCTATATTGAGAATTGATCAAGCATGAAAGAAACTATACGAAAGAAGAGATGAAAAAAGTAGCATCAAGATGTCCAAATGATATGATAAAGATACTCCATGAGACAAAGATTGATCATCTAGATCATCAATCATAACTGGCATACTGTTGTTGTAAAGCTCTGGCCAGTATCACACTACTCTGTATGGAAGAAGAATGGTCACCTCAATCATCAAATCTGAGGTCATGAGGCTCAATCATGGCATAAGCTTCATCATATTTGATCTGGGGTTGCTCTGATACATGAGTGATCATCAAAAGAATACTGCTCATCGTAAGCTGATCTCATCAAAACTGTGTAAAGGCCTGGCTCAAGAATATACAGGAAATTGCTCTGCAATCATGGTAGCCCAGCTATTATGGATGTGATAACAGTTACCTTGGCTACCATCTCAAAGATAAGAACCCGAAAGACCTCAAAGAAGCCCAGGAAAATGCTATAAGGGTTGAAGCCAATGCTACCTCTATGGGGAAGAAAAACGTTTTCGATTCCATTAGTGCTTTGCCCTATAGATATGAGCCTAAAACTAGAAAGGGAAAAAAACCAGTTAAGGATCCCAACGATATGATGGAGAACATGCAAGAAATGATGAAACACTTAACTCTTCTAACTAGGGATTTGGCTAAGAATAAAGAATCATAGAGATATAGGCAACCTTACGACCCAAAACCTTATTGGAACCTTCAAAAGAGGCCCTCTAATGATGATAATAGAAAAACCCCTGTTGCCAAACATCACCTGAACCACCTGGAATTAACTAGTCAGAAGAACAAAGAGAGGATGATCCTAAGTACCTCACTCATGGTGAAGACACCCAAGATTCTCCTAAAAACATTAATTGGGTCGACAATTTTGAATGTGACCAGAACTTTGGACATATACTGATAGATCATGAAGAAGAGAATGAAGAAAGTCCTAGTTTTAGTCTTCCTATGTTTGCCACAGAACAACCTGAAAGCAGCGGCCAAGCTCCTATTAGGATTTATCAAAGAAGAAAGGATGGCCAAAATCCACCTCCTTTCATCGAGAAGAGAAGTAGTGAGCAAAGTAGCCCAGTGAGTGAGCCAACCCCTGTTCTCCCTGATTATGACTTAGACACCAATATTAAGAAAGAGTTGGACAAAGTCATGCATAATATCCCACTCGTTGAATTAATGAAGATCCCGTCTGTTAAAGAACAAGTGGTAGAATTTTTCGAGAACATCCCTGAGACTACCACTAGGCATGGTGAGGATCAACCTCTTTCAAACTTAACACCTAGTGCCATGGTTGAAGATGAGGAAGATCCTCCCATCAACTTCCAAACAGCTTTATATGAGAGAGAATGCTGGTCACCAACCCTTTTATCTTACACTTCACATAGGTGATCTCCTTCTTCACAATTGTATGTTGGACTCTGGTGCTTCTATGAATTTCATGCATTTACAAGTTATGTAAGCCATGGGATTAAAGATAACTAGGCCATATGGGAACATGTGTGGGATAGACTCAGAACCAATGCAAGTATTCATTTTAATTAAAAACTTGAGAGATGACCTATTTTCATGCCCTGATATATCCATGCTTATGGACATAGTAGTCATAGATTTACCCCCAGTCTACGGAATTCTACTGTGTAGGAAGTGGCCTGCTGGATTAGGGGGTCATCTTCAAATGGACTTATCATACGCTACTATTCCTAACTCTAATGGTGCTTTAGTTAGGATTTATCGGGAACCATTTTATGATGGTCATCTCGAGAATTTTGAGGATGGTATCAGGAATTCTTATGGTCAAGGGGAGCTACTGCCTGAGGGTATTTTTATGGTCATGGGTAGCCCTGGTGAGGATCATAATACTAGAAGAGAAGAGATGTGGAGATCCTTTAGGGATGTTGATTCCTCTGAGGAAGAAAGTGGTAGAACTGAATTTGCTAGAGAGGTAAACCTTGAAATGCATCGTGGTGAAGTGTTTGAAGTGTTTGAAGTGTTTGAAGAAATTCAAACCTTGAATCAACCTCGTGATGTGGAGCCACAGAATGTTCATCCTAATCCCATCGCTGAAATAGATAATTCCGAGAACATTTTAGAGCAAGTGAGACGGGGTGGGCATGTGCGTAGAACAGTTAGGGAATTCCTTCCGTTGGTTGATCATAATATTGAAAGAGAAAGACAAGGGCTTGATCACATTCCTCCATGGACAAACCACAACGAAGGAACACATCTTTCTCCTATATGGTGAAGCGATGATGAGCCGAATGAATCCCACTATTCTGGTGTTCCTGATCATTTATCTCATATGTCCTTAGAAGATGGTGTTATTATCACACCATAGTAGCTGGGCTACTATTCTTGCTGAGCAGATATCTGCACTTTTCAGAGCTTTGCCTTTACAAAGATCAGTCATGATGAGCAGAGTCATTTATGATCACTTACACATCAGAGCAGCTTATATCAGACAATGTGTAGACCTTGTGCCAAGGCTGGGCCTTGAGAGCTTAGATATGATGATTGATATGACCTTTTGTTCCATACAAATTCAGTTCAGTGCCCAGAGTTCCAGATGTTATTGTTGCAACAGTGTTTCATTGGTTCTAGATGATGATTATTGATATACAGTGATATGACCATTAGACTTGTGATTGTTAGCATTTGATTATTATCTTGTTGTTTTAGTCATCTTCATAGCATTAACTTGGTATATAACTCATGATGTGGCAATACTATTTAAATAAGTAAAATGAACTATCTTGGATGGATTTAAAATGAAATTGGATGTATTACTTGCACTTAAAGGTTTACTGACTATACTCATTGGTTTCACTACCCTCTTATGAGCATGGACGTGGTTTTTCCTAACATTTATGTTTGCTAGCTTAGGCATCACATTCACTTGACTCCATCCATCCATGACCTTCCTTGTTTTGGCTTTCACCCTGACTTGCTTTCTTGACTTTTGATATGGAGGACTTCCCCGATCCTACCTCTGTGTTGGATAGCATTTATGTTAGTTTTGTGTCTCGGCTCTGAGTTTGCAACAGAACTTGACTTTGGTAAGTTGGATTTTATGTCCTTATCATTCTAGTCGATTGCCCCGATGTGTGGTTTAGTGCGGAATTCCCCCTAGTTGCTTGAGTCGTTGGCTAAAACCTGAAGCAAAATGTACTACCTTGGAAACTAATGGAAGCCCAATGAAAAGGGCTATGAAATGCACTGCAATGAAATGCTTGGAAATGTAAATGCACCCCGGATGTAAGCTGCGATTAGTTGTGCTTATTAGCACATGTGAAATACCAGAGGGGTTGTACTAGGCCTAAAAAGCAATGGAAAAATGAATGCTATATCTAAATGATTGTTGGCCATGAAATGAATTGAAAGGTCCTAAAAAGCAGTGGTTAAACAAATGCTAAATCTAAAGACTGCTGACCTCATATGGAAAAATACCTCATTGAGCCTATGGGTTATGATTTGAGATGGAGTAAGGGACAGCTAAATCAAACTATCCCCTAGAGCCATGAGTGACAGTTCTAGTAGTAGACATTTTTGCCAAGGTTGAATAAGCACTCTCTAAACAACTCATCCATTTGTGAGGCACTGCCATTCCCTTTGTTTATATTGTCCAGCACAGTGTGTAGCTCCCCTTTTCCCCGTCCAAAGTATCATTTAGTTCAGTTGGTCAAGTCATCCCTTCTACCTAGCCTTGTCCTTAGCCTTCACCCTATGCTAGCAGTTAGGCCATGTCCATTTGATGAAGTATGTCTTTAAAGCTTTGGTGCAAGTAAGTTATAAATAACATTGAATATCTATGTATTAACTGCCACTTGATTGATGTTTATACTTTAAGTTAGGCTGTGAATATGGTTAAAGGAACATGTCTTAGTCATTTGTTATAACCTCGTCTTTGGTTGTATTTTGACCTAGTCAAACATAGTGTTTGACCATGGTCATTCTTGGGATCCATGAAGAGATGGACCACTTATGCTTTATGATGTTGATCTATGGTCCCACATGCACCTAGTGATGATTCCATATGTTGGACATATGCTCCAGATGATGATTGATGCAGTTGGTTATCATGAGGTGTATGAGTAGTGAGTACTCATCTCTAGTGGATTTGGTTCTTCTGGATCCATTGAGACACTTATTTTTCAGTTGCGGGAACTCCTAGGCATGATATTAGCATTTTTCCACTTGTTGACCAGTTTGGGCATGCTGATGTGGCATGTCCAGCAGGAGCACTAGAGGCAAGTCGATGCCTAGGGCGCTACAGAGGAAAGGGGTGGTCCATCCAGTCACTTGTTTTTACCATATTACCCCCCTTCCGGACATTATGGTACACTCAGTTTGACAACGCAGGCACTCCAGAGGCAATTTTGGTCAGTTTGAGGGTTTCCAGGAGGATTAAAAAAATGGAATAAAAAGCACCTGTGTAAAGTTGTAACTCAACAAAAGAAATAATAGATCAATCTATCATTCTACCCTACTAGGAAATACTTCCCCTTCAAAGGCCAGCTATAAACCAACAAGCAAAATGCAATGACAAAAGAAGATACACATCCACACATATGACGATCCACACATCAATTAGCCTCCAAAGCCTTTATTCTCATTACTCGAAAAAACTTCACAAAGATTACAATGCTAAACTAGGAGAGGTTCCACCTTCTCATACCAAATGGTGTGGAAACCTCTCTTATTTATAGACTTTACAAAGAGAGGGGGGCAAAACTCCCAAAGAGGGGCGCATATCCTAATCTAGAGATGAACTGAGAGCTCTAAGATTTAACTTGGCTTTGATTGGAAGCCAACTCCAAATTGATTGCGCCACTTCTCCACGAGGTAGGCGCATCCCTCCTTGATATTATCACACCCAACACCTCGTTTCCATGCAGAAAAGTCACCCATCATGAGAGAAGGGCGCATTTCTTGATTTGGAGTTGATGGAGATGAACTCGACCTTCTTAGATATGATCCCAATCCACTTGAGATATCACTCAATCAATCAAATATTTTATTGCTCAGTTAACTGAGAGCTCCGAAATTGACTCCCTCAATCCATGGAATTTGTCTTTTCTCACTTTATTATGTCCTTTTTGGCCATTTATTTGGTCTTTTTGGACTTTTCCGAGTAAATATTAATTTTGGAGATAAATACTTACTCAAAACTTAGGAAAAGTGGGTTTATGGGTTAAATGGGTGCTCTAGCTAAGAAAACGAGCATCCCATTGACAAATTTTTCCCACAAACCACCTTTTTATTACATTTTCAATTTTCCGAATTAAACCATTAAAAAATGGCTTGATTTTACGAGAAATTTTATTTTTTTCAAAACTTCAAAAAAACACTAAAGGAACCTAGCACATGTTCATATGACTCTATTATAGTGTCTAGCATGTTCATATACATCGACACATGAACTTTAATAACCTCCTAAGGCCTAACCCCCGAGACGAGCATTCCATCTTTGGAGGAGCAGGAAAAAAACTCGAAAATTATACTCTGGTAAGACGCAAAGCATAATTAACAAGGAAAAAACTCCTTGGAATACCCGGATTGGTTACTAAGTCCTAGGAAGCCAAGCCCTTTACATAAAATACCATGCTAGCACACTTCATTACAAACCCCACGGGGCATGAACATGTGAAAAAAATTTTAAAAAAAGAGGGCCCTAAAAGGCCTAACAGACTTCAGAATGCGGACAAAGAACATGAAACATGTTCAAGTTTGGCCGCTTGCTTGAAAGTACAACCAACTTAGCTGGTAACATCTGGCTCCAACTACTGGACGCATGCTCAATTTGATTCTCTCAATCAAAGAGTGTCTGCAAGAGTCCCAGAATCTCCGGTTCCTGCGCAAAAACTAGAATGGATCAGTTCCCACATGTTTTTGTCAAATGAAACATAAGTTGCAAAACTAATGTAACATTGAAAAATAAACTAATATACATAAATGAAACTAATGTACATCAATAATATACATAAAGCATAATATACAAAGCTAATTTACAAAAATAAAATGCAAGGCAAAGGTTAAAAAATCGCCCTGCTATCAATATGCCCCCATGGAAATTAGAGGATCATCATTGAAGAACATCTTAAGTTGTCAGCCATTGACTGGAAGAATCAACCTTTCTCCATCCATTGTGCAAAGGAAGAAAGAATTCGCCCCCGCTGGCTCAAATACAACATAAGGTCCCAACCAAAGGCTATCAAACTTCCCGTGCTTGCGCGGCTGATCTCTTCGTTTATCCCATAATAGCACCCAATCTCTTGGCTGAAAGTCTCTTAGTTTAGCAGATCTATCGAAAGTCCTTTTAACCTTGTCTTGATTTATGATACTTTGGTCCAAGGCTTTCCTCCTGGTCTCATCTAACTTCATAATCTGCTCAATCTTGTTTTACATAGCATCATCCTCAGGATCATAGTCATGAAGCATTTGATATACTGGAAACTGAACGTAGATGGGCACAGAAAGTTCTAAACCATAAACCAACTCAAAAGGCGGTTTTCCCGTGGCACACTTTTGTGCTATTCTAACAGCCTAGAATGCAAACTTGATCTTTCTATCCCAAGACTTCTTATCTTTTCCAATTGTCTTCTTCAATATATTCATTAAGCTCTTGTCGGTTGACTTAGCCAATCCATTTCCTTGGGGATAATAGTTGGATGAGTGGGATAAGACAATGTTAAAGAAATGTAATTGCGGAAGATATTCTAAATGTATTTGTATATTATATTATTGTTATTCTTCCTTCGGAAGATGACATTAATGTAATTCGTCATATAAGAGTCATTGAAAGAGTCAATGTAAACCCTCCTTTGTAAGTCGGGTCAATAGTACCCTCAAGAGTCATATTAAACAAGTTATTGAGTCTCCCTAGGTGAATTCGGCCCAGTCAGTTAGGTGAAGTCGGCCCATTTGGGGAAAAAGTCACCCAATTGAAGAATATAAATAGAGAGGTCGAGTTGCGCATTTGGATAATTCATTCACTCACTCAAAGCTCGCATAGGAGAGAGAGAGAGAAGTTCGTTGATGAAGGCGAAGTAGTTGTTTTGCCTTGGGGATAAATAATCACTCAAATACTTAGGAAAGTGGGTTTAGGTTTTTAACAGGTGCTCTAGGTTAGAAAACGAGCACCCCCATGGTGAATTTCACCTCCTAACCACCTCATCACCTTTTCGTTTGCCTCCATGCAGAGATTCCTCTCGAATCTCCTCTTGGATGAAGTCATCCCACAATCGCTCCTAGCTAGGAATATTTTCTCATGCAACAATCCCTTTGACAAAGGAATCCCATGGCTTGGTGAAGCCATTCAAGGTCGTCCTCACCAACTCTAAATCTATCACTTTCTCCCCAACAACTTCCAACCCATCATGAACCTATGTGATCTTGGTAAGATAAGAAGCAACTATATTTAACCTAGACATCTTGGTTCCCCTAAGTTTCTCCCTCAACGCCATCTTCCTATTGTGGTTATCACTCTCATATAGATTTATCAGAGCCTCCCAAGTTTCCCTAGCTGTCTTCTTTCCAGATCAGTGTGGAAGACATTGTGTCGACGAAAATATCGCCAGGGTCCGGAACACAACTTATCGACAACATCGGGGAAAATATCGGCAAATATCGACACACTTCAAAAAAATACAAAAATATTCATTTTTTTTCAAATTTGTAAATATTTAAAGCAACAACAGCATTAAATAAACACATTGCCACATAAATATGAAAAGAAAAAAAATATATATGATGTATAAGATGTCTAATGATATATCATGCATCAATACTAAATCATGGCCCGGGTCTTGACTCCTGAGTAGTAATGAGTGTACTGACTCTAGAGCCTCAAAATATCATCAAAAATATAATAAATGTATCGCATCATCACGAGTCAACTGTCAACTAAGATCTACATACTACATAGTACAATGAAATCAAATAAAATAAACTAACGATTCCCTCTGCCCCTTTTATGGGCAAAGGTGATGGCTCTGGTAATGGCTCTTCCTCTAGCTGAAGAAGGCCCTACGGGTGGCAACGGACTCTGATGTGCTCGAACAGAAGGAGAAGCTACACTCTGACGCAGTAGATCTCTCTTTAAAATTTGGCAAGAAGAGGGAATATTGATAAAAACCCTAAACCTATAAAAAAATTACCAAAAAAAAAAAAAAAAAGATTAGCAAATGGTTACACAACGATATACATACCTGCAAATTGAGAAACCACTGATGGGAATCAATCCCCAATCCACAATAACTCGGTGATTGTTGATGGAAACACAATGAATCTACACCTTGGCTCCAAGCAAAATGATAGCAAGCTCCTTTGCTCTCCACAGTTCAAACCCCTCAACAAGCAAGCAAAATGACAAAAAAAAGTCAAAAACTGGGTTTTATGTTGGACTGTCTGCGGCCTTGACAATATTTTCCATCGACTCGCGATGTTTCCTCAAAAATCACGATATTTGCAAAAATCATGATATTTTGTAAAAATCACGATTTTTTGTCAACGATATATCATTTGAGGTTGGACATCGCGATATATCGGCGATGTATTCCACACTGTTCCATATAGATGAGTGATCAAATGATCCTTACAGCATCAAGAATGATCCTCATGGCTTTCACCTTTTTTTGGTTATGGGCATCCAGTTGTGTAGCATCACTACGAGATTTGAGTTTCTGAGCCAGAAACTCCCAAATCCCATTCTCCGTTAGCACTAATGCTATCCTCTCCTTCCAGTAACAGTAGTTGGATGCACCCTCCAACCAATCTTCAAATCTCAGTCTAGTTGTTGCCATCCCGTCCAATCAAATACCCTAACCAAAGAATATATCTTTTACTTATGTTGTAAACCCTTTCCAAATCAATTTCCTTCTCTCTCGGAGTTTAGAGCTCTGATACCATGTTTGAATTTCTCAACACCAGATCTGATCTATGTTCTCTAATAATATTTTATGCCCAAAAATAATTTACTGTTGTAGAATACCACTGAGATTATTAAACAGAAATACACTGATATTTAACCAATAAAATGCAACAGAACAAAACAGGAAATCCACCACATTGACACAAGTATTTACCCTAGAAAACCCCAATGGGGAAAATCCAACATTCAATGATTCTTTTATTATTTCTCGGCTCACAGAGAAATTCAAAATTTTACAACAATAGAACATGTAACTCAATTCTCTGGAAAAGCGGCACACTTAGGCAAATCGTCCCCACAACAAGAGAAATCAGCCCCCTGGCAAATCAACCCCTAGCAAATCAGCTCACTAAGCAAATCGCCCCTACGTCACCCTTGCATCACACTCTACAACTATCATACAAATCGTATGGATCTCTCTCTGGAGGCTGTACGGATCAGCCCTCTTGGATCGGCTATCTCGACCTCCAATTCTCCTCTGGATCTTTCCTACTGCAAATCGCTTCTCTCTCTTCTATTCACAACCACTGAGTCTCTCACTCTTCTCTCTTGAGAAAATCACTCTCTCAAAACGATATTGTGTTCTGTGTCTTTTTCCTCTCCTTAGGCTTTCTTTTATAGCTTTTCAATCACTAAAACGCTAACCCCCTCAATCTCCAAAGTGATGGATGGCTAAGATTAAATCTTAAGCCTCACTTAAGATCAACGATCATGTCCTAATCTAAAGTTCACTTAAATTTTCACTTTAGTAAGCCTTAGTCATTAGCCAACATTAATCAATTATAATTAATCAAAGTGCTTTTTCTGAGTTAGACTTAAGCAAGAAAACATAAAAGTCACTTGCTTTACTAAAGCAAGTATCTAGAGAGGTATTTGGACAATTTTTGCATGCTTGACACCTCGACTATGCAGAAGCACTTGTCTGAGCTATAATCATCAATAACCCTAGAAGTTATGAAGTTTTGAGAGGATGAATTCATTGGGAGCATTCTCTTGTGAGATTCTTGGGTTTGCTCTTGTGAGCTAGTCATTGGAGATGATGATCTCATTGTATAGTGTCTTGATGTAAGGAGAAGAGTGCACTAGTCTTTCTCTCTCTCCCCTTGTACTTATTTGTCCTTTATCTCTCTTGTCTTGGAGGTGCCAGGGTTTCTTGAAGCATCTTGAATACTAAGGCTAGGGTTTAATGATTAATCACTTAGAGGCAATGGAGCTAGGGTTGTTTAATTAAACACAAGGTTGTACTTGTTGAAGTGGAGGAGAAGACGAGACATCTTCCCAACGAGGCTTGCTAGTGGGTTTAATGATTAATCACTTAGAGGCAATGGAGCTAGGGTTGTTTAATTAAACACAAGGTTGTACTTGTTGAAGTGAAGGAGAAGACGAGACATCTTCCCAACGAGGCTTGCTAGTGTTGATGCTAGCTAGTGGAGGATCTTTGGTGGAGCTAGGGTTTTCATGGTTTTCCCTAGCTAGAGTTTTGGAGAGCTGGAGGATTGTACTAGCCTTGGGATGAGGCTATGGTATGTAGATGAACTTCATCTTTATACATAAATATGAAGTTTTCAACTGTCCAAAATTATCTTATTGCAAAATAGATTTTCAGCTAACTTTATCTTCATGATTTGGTAATTTCCAGCAATTGAAATAAGTTAACGTTAAAATCATTAAACGTTTTAACATTAATCTTGAAGAAAATAGGGAAGATCTACTTTTGTAATTACTGCCGTTATAAAGTGAATTTCAGATCTGGTTTATGCCTGATAAGATTGCCCTAGAGGGCTGAAATTTGTTGGCACATTTGGTATGTTTTCTCTTGGATTCCCTTGTTGATTGGGGTTGAAAAGGATTGAAATATTGTCCTCTGTATGCTATTCTAAAAGTATATTTCAGATCAGGTTAAGATCCAGGAAACCTCTAGGAAAGAGGTGAAATTTCTGAAGTGCATTAAAGCTCGTCTTCCATGAACTTTCTACAATATAAATGAGAATTGTATTTGTTGTGAGCTATGAGGAGCTAATGTGGTATCAACAATAGAGATTATAGCCATGTTAGGCATTGACAATTTGAGTATAAGAAATAGTATGATAGTAGAGATTATAACCATGCCAGACCTTTACAATTGAGTATAAGAGATAATGCCTAGATTAATTAAAGAATCTATGTACTATATATTGTGCACATGATGAGACTACTAGATTCTACCCCAACTATATGTTTTATTGTTTTCTGTGCATCACATGTAGAAAATATATGCAAAGGTATATCCCTGTGTTAACCACTAGCCTATACATGTATCCATTGATAGACTTGTGTAGCCTGACCTATCAAGACAAGTCACTAGCAACAATCAAAATATCAATAAATTGCTGTCACCAAATACAACAGAGCATTTTGATGGATAAACAATTTTTTAGAGACTACCTGTTGACCTTTCTTTCAGCTGAAATTTTCGACTTTTACGACCCAAACATATTAGCTCCTCATAGTCATATAAGGGTACTTGTCCTATAAATGAAACGAGTGTGGATTTCTTGCCCCATAAGAGAACAACAAACTTTATAGAGGCAAGAGCATTGAGACTTGGTGCCAACCTATCCAATAGGCTTGGGTTGTCAATAACAAGAGCGACACTGCAACAAAGAAAAGTCACATTCCTTGTAAGAGCAACACAAAAGATCACAATAAATTTCATTAAATGTAACTATATTTTATTTACACTTGCACATATTAAATGATTCCTCAACTTTCCCATAACCCGTTACAACTGAAAGGATGTTCCATTGAAGTTAAGCATCAGAGAGAACCATAAAAATAATAGTTCAAGAAACATAGCAAAATCATTTTCCCAAGAAGATATAATTACATTGCATTTCCAAAACAATGTATTAGAACCATCAGCAAGAACATGCTCATTCATTGAAAAAATCTTGATTTATATTAGAAAGGTAATTAGGTCACAAAATAGAATCCATGTGATTGGACAAAAGAAATAATTATATAATCCAACTAAAATTTAATTAAATTTGTTGAATTCTAGTGGAATTTAAACTATACAGTAACTTGAAATTTTTAAATATAAAATGGTAGGGCATGATCTGCTTAATGGTAAAGCTTAAAAATCAAGACGAAAGCAGAGAGCTTCAAACATAGTGTAGAGAGTGCAGTGACTTATTGTTTGAAAACACAAACAAAATAATAATTATCTCTTCCCTATGTTTGGACAAGCAGAGGACTAGCAATCTCTCTAATACCACCCAAGTAGCATACACATGATATTCAACCAAATGAAACACAGATTTCAAGGTTACAAGTGTATACCCTTCAAATATTTTTATTAGCACAGAGAATTATAATAGTTACATTAGAGAAACCAATAATCACCCCTAAAACATGTAATATACAATCATCAGTAAGCACACAACCCAATAGCAGGTCAATAATATAGGATCATATTCAAATGAAAAAGAAACAGGCTTTCTATAAGAACAACTGATTTTGACTCTCAAGAAAAGGATTTTCCTGTTTTCTAGATGGAATGCGTCATGTATTAATAGTTTATACATCATGTATTAATAGTTTATACATTGGGATGTCAACACATTTGTTATACCTGAATAACCAACTAATGATCACCACACATCAATCACCTAACAAAATCTCATCATTTTTCAATTGCAAACTCCTTCCATGTTGATTCCTTAGATGCAAGTCTGACACATGTCGATGTTGGCATCAGCTATCCATGCCAATGTCAATTCCACCATTTTGTCTACACATTAACTTGGAGACTTTTTACCCATTATAAGCTTTCAGCTTCAATAACCTCCCACATGGAAGTTCAACAAGTTCACCAATAATGAAGACTCCAATTCAAACTTCATCCACCCACTTTTGTTTCCATCACTCCTTCCTTCACCATGCTCATTGCGATTGTGTCTACAATCATCTAACCACTATCACAATACTTCAGGTAAATTTGCCTCAACTTCACCATGTCTCTAATGTTATGCGATTGTATGTCAATATGCTATTACCTTGCACAAAACTTGGGACTTGACACAAAGGCTACTGCAGTTTGGTTGTCATAGTAAAACATCATCGACTCCATCCTCATTTACAAAACCTCCCTAGGAAATATTTGGAGCCACATTGCTTCCTTCATAATGTGGGAAAAAACCATGTACTAAAATTACATAGTGGATAGCACAAGGAATTGTTGTCTTCTACAACACCAATTGACTTATCCCACATGAGGATTAAAGATGCTATGTACCTTTCCATGTAATAATGAACTAGGATGTTAATGAATGCCATTATGTATGGTGAGGACACATATATTAATGAAAGGAATAGTAGCTGGTTGGTATTAGTCTTTGTAATAATAAGCTCCAACTTTCATCAAAAGGGAATTCATGTTGCCCTCCACACATGTCATCATGAAGGAATGCATGTTCACCTACCCTTTTCTATATCAAGGTTATTGCATGTGCTTGGCGCACTCTTCAAACAATTAGTTATCATTGCTTGGCGCAAGCTCTCCAAGGCGCACTCTTCTTGTGCTCATTGCTTGAACACCCTTGCTTGTATGGAGACATTTGGCACTTGGATGGCATCTTGGCATGGTTGATTATCATTTCTAGTAGAGTGATCCACTTGATTCTCCCTCTTGGTACACATATTGAGGCATGTTCATACATTTTATTTCTTGTAGAATGGGGCCATCCCCTTCCTCACAAAATTAGTTGACTATTATGATGACTTTGCACTCAAATTAATGCTTCTATCATGATAGGTGGACTCCTTATTCCATGGATCTATCCTTTGCACATGCTTTGATGACGTGGTATGTTGGATATTGAGCCATTTGGAAGTGACGTCGTAGCTTGAAGGACTATGGTTAGTATGTGGACATCACTTGCTCTATTCTTTGCTGAAGAATATAACTTTGGAAGATACTCTTATTTGTATTATCTGTATTATACTTCCTTCGGGATTCATTTATGTTGTATTTATTCATGTAAGAGTCTTCGAAAGAATCAATGTAAACCCTACGAGTTGTGTCGGCCTAGAAGAATCCAGGAAAAAAATAAGAAAAAAACATGAAAATAATATTTTATTGTGTCCTAGACAAGTCGGCCCTGTTAGGGAAAAAGGTCAGTTTTGTGATTGGTTTAAATAGGAGGGTCTCCCTCCTCATTTGGCATGTCACTCACTCACTCCAGTTAGCATGAGTAGAGAGAGAAAGTCGAGTCACTTGGGACAGAAGAGTAGCTACTTTGAAGACATCTTATTCTTGGGTTATTGTATGAGATTGACATTGTATTTTCTAAGGAATCTATATTGAAGAAGTTTTGTCGGGTTTTCTGCACCACGAGGGTTTCCCAGCATAAATTGTTGTGTACTATTGTTTATGATGCGCTTGTCTATCTTTCAGTGATCCTTTACTTTATTGCATTTAAAATTATAGCATGGTATCAGAGCTAGCTTGAAAGAAGACCTTGTGCAACAGAAACTGTCGCAAGTGAAAACTAGGGTTTCTCATTCAAGAGGCTTTTCACCATAGTTTGGACTAAAAAGGAGGTCAAAGCAACTCACCCTAGGAGGGCACATTTTTCTGTGGAGGCAGAATTCAAATCGGAGAATTTTCATTTTTGTCCCTCTCACTGTTGCTCGGGAAAATTAGGGCATCAAGTTTTTGGCAATTCTATCCACAGATTTGGAAGAAAAGGACCTTTGCTCAACTCGCCTTGGGGAGGCGCATCTCTCTCTCCATTTATTTTTTTAAGAATCCAAAGTTGAAAAATTAGGGTTTCACTAACAAACCATAGGTCATCTAGAAGTCAAATCTTAGAAGACATTGAAGCAAGCACTTGATTGGAGCATCTCATTTGGTAAGTCCTATTATCTTTATTTCCATTTGAGGTTCTCATTTTATCAAGATGACAAACAATACCAAGCTTGAGGATAAGCTTGAAGGAGCAGATAACTTCTATGCATGGAAGTATAGAGTGATGCTCATTCTAGAAGAGAATGAGTTGGACAACTATGTCAAAGAAGAAGTTGCGAAGCCAGAGGGCGATGAAAACAAAGCTAAACACAAGAAGAACTTGGTTAAGGCCAAGAGGATCATTGTTGACTCCATCAAGGATCACTTGATCCCCCACATCTCATCTTTGAAGACTCCTAAAGAGATGTTCGATGCGTTGAAGAGATTATTCGAAGGGAAGAACATTAACAGAAAGATGACCTTGAGAACTCAACTCAAGGGTGTGAAGATGTAGAGCTCAGAAAGTATTCAATCTTATTTCACAAGGGTCTCCCAAATCAAAGAACAGCCGGAAGCTATTGGAGATCATGTTGAAAATGCAGAATTAGTAATCACTAAATTGAATGATCTCTTAAGATCATTGGAATCATTCATTCAAGGAATATGTTCTAGAAGGAAGCTCATCAGATTCAGTGGGCTTTGGGAAACTTATGCTCAGGAAGAAGCCAAAATTGAAGCCAGAGAAGAGAAGAAGGGTAAAGATGATAACCAAGCCTTGGCAGCTCATGCAAAGAGGAGCAAGAAAAAAGTACACTCTCACAAGTCTAGAAGATTCCAAAAGAATCAAAGACCTCACAGGGACTACTCAAACTTCAAATGTTACAATTGTGATGAAAAAGGACACATTGCAAGAAATTGCCCCAAGAACAAAAACAAAGGAAATAAGAAGAGGCAGCATGCTCATGCTACAAAAGATGACGAACCAGAGAAAAAGAAAGCAAGGGAAGATTCTTCAAGTGATGAAGAATATGTTTTGATTTCAGCACTCATAGGTACTGTTACTCATGGAAGCAATGATTGGCTTGTTGATAGTGGTGCTTCCAAGCATATGACAGGTTTCAAGAACTCCCTCAACAACTTGACAGAAAAGGACTCACCCCACAAGGTGAAACTTGGAGATGATTACCAGTATCCCATAAAAGGGGTAGGTGAAGCATCCTATAAACTAGACATAGGAAAGCCTAGCAAGATGAAATATGTTCTCTATGTACCAGGACTAAAGAAGAATCTACTTCCATATCAGCCTTAGAAGAGATTGGATTCCAAGTTGCATTTGTTGATGTCCAAGTACTCATGTGGCCAAAAGGTAAAACATTTGATGTTGCAGTAGTAATTGGAGAGCAAGAGGGAGGCTTGTACAAATTGAAAGGTCAACCAGAACAATCATTGGTTCATGAAACTATGGAACCAAGTGAACTATGGCACAGAAGGTTTGCACATATAAACTACAAGGCATTACCGATCGTGAGCAAAATGGTGACTAGTCTACCCGATATCCAAACAAAACATGAAGGCATATGTAAAGGATGTGCAAAAGGGAAGAACGTGAAGAAACCATTTCCTAGCAATGATAGCAAAGCAAAGGAGATCTTGGAGATAGTACACTCGGACGTATGTGGACCTATGTCCTCCAACTCACTAAGCGGGTATGCATATTATGTATCATTTATTGATGATTATTCTCGCAAAACTTGGATTTACTTTTTGAAACTAAAAATGAAGTATTTAGCAAATTCAAAGAATTCAAAGCCCTTGTAGAAAACCATACTGAAAAGAGAATAAAGACTTTAAGATCAGATAATGGCGGTGAATTTACTTCAGAAGATTTCAAAATCTTATGTAAAGAATCAGGAATTAAGAGGGAGATGAGCACTCCCTAAAATCCACAACAAAATGGTGTTGCAGAAAGAAAGAACGGGACGATAATGGAAGCAGTAAAGGCCATGATCCATGATCAGGATCTTCCGATGCACTTGTGGGATGAAGAAGCAAGAACAGCAGTTTATGTGCAGAACAGAACTCCACATCGTGTACTTGAGAATAAGCCACCTGAAGAAATGTTTACAGGAGAGAAAGCAAAAGTTACCACCTCAAAATATTTGGTTGTCCTGTATACATACATGTTCCAAAGGAGAAAAGAACCAAGTTGTATCCTTCAGGAAAGACGGGTATCTTTGTTGGATACAGTGACACATCAAAGGCTTACAGAATTTATATACCAGGCTTCAAGAAGATCAAGACCAGCAAAGATGTTACCTTTGATGAAGATACAACTTTCAGCAGATCAAGGAAGATTCACTCCGATGAAGCACATGAAGAAGAACCTAAAGCTCCCAGAGTTAAGAGACATAGTTATGGAAGAGATGATTCCAGAAGAACTTGAAGACCATGACATGACAGAGCCATAGAGACCTGTAGATCCACCCCGAGAGGTGAACACTCACAGGAGAATACTAGCATGGGCACGAGAGGTTATTCAAGATGCAAAGAAGTATGGTGCTCCAGACGGGACTTCCAAAGAAAGTAAGAGACCTCGACCATATTCCAGCTATGTAGCCTTACTATGTGATATAATTGATGTAGAGCCTTCAAGTTATGAAGAGGCAACCAAAAAGAAAGTATGGAAGGATTCTATGATCGAAGAATATCAGTCAATCATGAAGAATGATGTATGGGATATGGTTCTGAGACCAGAAGGGAAGTCAGTAGTGTCTTCCATATGGATCTACAAGATAAAGCATGCAGCAGGCGGAAGTGTCGAGAAATACAAGGCAAGATTTGTGGCTCGTGGCTTCTCCCAGAAAGAAGGCATAGACTATGAGGAGACATTTGCACCTGTGGCTAGATACACTTCGATCAGATCTATACGTGTTATAGTCGCAGTAATGAAGTGGAAGGTACACCATATGGACGTGAAGACTACCTTCATGAACGGTGTAGTAGAGGAGGAAGTGTATGTGGACCAGCCACTAGGATTTAAGACACATGACAGGCAGACTCATGTGTGCAAATTGAAGAAGGCCTGTACGGTTTGAAACAGGCACCCAGGACATGGTACGGCAGGATTGATGGATTTCTAACGAGCTTGGGCTTTACCAAGAGTAAAGCGGATCCCAACCTTTACTTCAAGGTTGAGGATGGGAAACCAGTGATACTACTATTGTATGTAGATGATCTGTTCCTGACAGGTGATGAGAAGCTCATTGCAGAAACGAAGAGGAAACTTGCTGCAGAATTTGAGATGAAAGACCTGGGTATGATGCACTACTTTTTAGGTCTTGAGGAATGCAGAATCCAGAAGAACTTTTCCTTGGCCAAGGAAAATATGCAATAGAGATCCTGAACAGATTCGGGATGATAGATTGCAAGGCCATGGCCACACCAATGGCATTGAATCTGATGTTGGTGTGTGATACTTCTTCAAAGATAGTGGATGCCACTGTATACAGCCAGAGGATTGGTTCGTTGATGTACTTAATGAACAGGAGGCCAGATATATGCTTTGTGGTGAACACATTGAGTCAATATGGTAGAGTCGAGACGTGCTCACCTGATTGTGGCAAATCATGTGTTGAGGTACCTAAGTGTTACGATTGATTATGGCCTCAGATATGTGTCAGATCAAAAGACTAACTTGCAGGGTTATGTTGATGCGGATTGGGCCGGTAGTGTCACGTATAGAAAGAGCACATCAGGGTGTTGCTTCAGTTTGGGATCAGGTATGATCTCTTGGTTCAGTATGAAGCAGACGAGTGTGGCACTCAGTACAGCCAAAGCTTTGTACATGGCAGCTTGTTCGGCTACCTACGAGGCAGTGTGGCTTCAGAAGTTACTTGCAGGATTGTTTGATCTCGAGTTAGAGGCGACTTGTATTTTCTGTAACAACCAGAGTTGTGTGAAGTTCTCTGAGAAACCGGTGTTCCATGACAAGTCAAATCACATCGAGATCAGATATATGGCTAGTGGTGAATGGCCTAGACACCGTGATGGTTCTACAGATGAGCAACAAACACCGTGATGGTTCTACAGATGAGCAGTATGGGGCAGACATTCACCCTTGGATCCTAAGTCATATGGCTAGTGGTGAATGGCCCAAATGTACAGATGAGCAACAACATGGGGCAGACATTCACTCACAGAGCCTGAGTCATATGACTAGTGGTGAATGGCAAAGACATACATATAAGCAGCATCAGGGAAACGTTCTCACAGATTGGTCATGCTGATTTGACCAAGGGAAAATGATACATTCACTCACAGGGATATACTAGAGATAAATGGCCATTCATAGGGCTATGCTAGTGATGAAAGGCGCAGGCGTATTCTATCTCCAAATAGCCATGCTGATTTGGCAAGGACTGGAGGACTCAAGATGCAGATTGAGGACATTCTCCCTTGCTAAGAGGAAGATGCAGATTGAGGACATTCTTCCTCGCTGAGAGGAAGATGCAGATTGAGGACATTCTCCCTCGCTGAGAGGAAGTAAGCTTGGGGTGATGCAAAATGGCTCCCTCGCTGAGAGGAAGTGTTGATGTTTCTCTAGGTTGCAGCATCGGGCAGACATTCTTCCAGATTGATCATGTTGATTCGACCAAGGAAGATTGATACATTCACCCTCAGAGCCTAAGTCATATTGCTAGAGGTGAATGGCCCATGCAGGGGTAGTGCTTCTCCTAGGTCATATGGTGTGGAGATGGGCCCTAAGGTGCTCTCACATTGCTTGCTCTAGGACGGAGTGATCTATTCTATATTAATGTGATTTGACTTGTTTATTTGATAGGGGATTTCATCACCTTATGAAATATACAAGTCTAATCTAATGTTGAATTTGACTGTGACATAGGCTCTAAGAAGTGTCCGACACTTCTTAGTGTTGGTCAAATCAACATTAGAGCTCTATGGGTGAATAGACGTGCATGTGAGGAGATGATCATCAACAAGGAACTTTTATATGATGAAGGAATAACCAAGAAGACAAGTCAACCATTGAAGAAGTCCCAGATTGCATTGAAGAAGCCCAGGAAATATTGAAAAAGAAGAAAGGACAAGTCAACCCTAAAGATAAAAAGAAAAGTGGAAAACAAAAGTACAAGTCGGCCCCATAAGAAAAATCAAGGTGAATTGAAGTGTATAAATAAGCAGCTAACATTTCATTTTCGCAATCCAACTAACACAACTCAGCAACTCTTCTAGCTAATGCGCACTTGTCAAGAAGGCTTAACAAAGCCACAAGAAGCTACTTTTTGGCGTTCTTATATTCTCTACAAGTTTGACATCCCTATCTAGGGTTTCTTTGTGCAAGTCACACTCTCTTGTGGCTAGGGTTTCCTCATGAAAAGAGGATGAACTTTATGTGCTAGGGTTTCTCTTTAGGAATGGTAATGTACTTGAATTGGATTGATTTCTTCTACGAAAAGTTGGCTGGGTTTTCTCGCAAGTTTGGGTTTCCCGGGGTAAAAATCTGTGTGCCTATTGTTCATGGCTATGTTTCTATGATCTTTTGTTTCCGCTGCATTTTAAGTTGAAATTTCCAGTGTGCAATTAATCAATGAAAGTTGTGGGATGAAATGAATGTTTGAAATCATTAGGAAATAACTGTCAAGATCTGAAAATTGTATTTCTACTGCTACATGAGAAAAATTCAACAATTTTGATGGCATAGATACACCCCTCATGGTGCGGCATCTTAACCAAAGAGATTCTATAAGAAGTATTTCTTAAAATATATATATATTAAGAAATTATTTATTTACTTATTTATATATCTTTGGAAACTCTCACATTAGAAACGGTAATATAAGTTATAGATGAAATTTATATCTAGGAAAATAGTTCATATAGCCTCAAGTAAAAGCCCACAATAGGGGCCTATTAAAGTCAAAAGAAAGATAAAAAAGATAGCATACACAAGCTTCTAAAGTCTTGAGGTCAAAACAAAGAGTGCCCCATGTTACAACTGGAATTGTACCCCCAATTTTAGTCCTTTTAGTTTTTTCCTTGGTTTTCTTTCTATTTTTATTTTATTTTTCTTATTTTTAGTCATACTTCTTATTTATCTTATTTTATTTTATTCTTGATTGAACATTGGATTATAATCACTAAATCTTTCTTCCAGTCTTCAAATATATGTTTTAATGTTATTCCTAACCCTTTTATAAAGGTTTTATGCATATATTATGAGTGAAATGTGATTTGATGTATTCTGGCAGTGTAATCAGTAGACCTTATATATACGGACACTGTCGGAATAACATATCATTGAAGTTCATGGTTCAGCCCCTGTCCAGATTCATACACAAGTTTTTATGAAGAATTTGCCCGAGATTTTGATCAGGAAGAACGCAACATCTGTCAAGCACGACACTCCACGGCATCTGCCTTGAAAACAAAGATCAATGGTTAACCCTAGCTCCACGTTTTCGTAGCTACAAAAGGATCGGGACATTTATTCGTTGGCTGAAAGGAGCTCGTTTCAGACACAGCAGGTATCCAGTGAAGCAATAAACATGAAGAAGAGTGGAAAATTGTGCAGGCTTGAACCAGTTAACACTGAATGGGCGGAAGAGTTCCCCGAATGTGCAGAATTGTTTAAAAAGGCTGGTTGGTTTTCCTTCTTTGAGAAAATCATAGGTTATAACATGGAGGTTACTAGATCTTTTGCGCAAAATTGTTCAAACTCTTTCATTGAATTTCAAACCCTAAATTTTGAACTAACCGAGGGTCTGAAAGCTGAAGTAACGGGCTTATCCATTGAAGGAGAGCGTTGGTTCAAAAAGTTCCCGTTCGAATTCGTCCTAAGTTTATTCTTCTTGCTCGGGTTCGAATCTATGGATTGGAATAAGGGCTTTCATCTCAACGCTGTCAAACCAGAATGGAGGGAAGTTATCGGGACTGTGCAGCGTTATATAACCTGCGAAGGGAGGTTTGCCACAGTATATAAATATCACTTTAGGTTCCTGTTACATCTAAATGGTCAATTGAAGATGAATTTGTTATTTTATTTCCTTAAAATCCTTAACAAGATGTCTAACAGGGTAAAGGTCCATATCGATCATACAAATCAGTCCTCCTTTCATCACGGCCTGGTCAAATTGATAGTGTCAACAGAACTTAACAAGAAGAACCGTGCTTGGCAGCACTTCCTGTTCTGGTCCAGATTCGAACCTGAGAAGATCGCAAATCAGGAGGAAGCTGAGAAATCTGTTAGTAAACAGAGGAATTTTCAAGGAAGGCAACGAGTTCAAAGAGAACCTAGCATCACAAAAAGGCTAAAAAGGAAAATGATTGAAGAGGTGAACTCAGTGGAAGGATGTGGCTTGGAAAAAGAACCAAAACAAGAACATCTGTCGGAAAAAAAGGTCCTTGGCATCATGCAATGAAGACAACACATCGGCCCCTAATACTCCTTGTGTCACCAGGGAGAGGCTAATAGAAGAAGGTATGGTTCCTTCTCCAAATACTGAAACTGTTATCAAGCCTTTATCTGAACCTGAAATGCCAAAATGGAGGCCCAAAACCATGGCAACAAAAAAGTTAAGGTTGAATATGAGAAAGGCTTTCAATCCTAAATTGGAAAGGGAGGAAATTACAACAATTGAAGATTCTTCAAGTGAAGAAGAGCTCAAGGAGAGGAAGAACTAAATTCAGAACAACTCTTTAAAGATACAGAGAAGAATAACCAAAGTTTGATAGAATTAATGGAAAAGAGTTGTGAAGTTCATGAAGAAGAAAAGATTCCAAATTTTGAATTTGGATCGAGCTCAGGAACTGTTCATTCAGAAGTTCCAACAGAGGACACGAATGTAAAAGAGTCAAAGGGGTTATATGAAACATAGGAAGATCTTCTCATTAAAAAGCTTGAAATCCCTCCAAGCTCGAATAATGAAGAAAATCCAGTACATCAGGAGGCAATCCAAATAGGTTCAAAAGTTGAAATTCTCAAGAAGTCATTACAGCAATATAAAGTCCAGAATGAATATTTAGATGATTCAAATGATAAGCTCATGCAGGCCAACAGAAGATTAAGAGAAGATTTCGAGGAAGTGAATGGTCACTATCAAGAACTAATTACAGCTGCAAAGGAAGTGTTAAAAAGGAAAAAGAATGCACAAATCCAGATTGAAGAATTAACAAAGCAAAATGTAGAATTATCAAACAAGGTCCAAGTGCTGGAAGCAGAGCAGGTTCGACTTCTAAGGAGGTCTCAAGCATTGGATGGACTTACCATTCTGGCAGAAGCAGCTCGTCAAATTTGAGATCAAAGATGATCATATAGTTGTCAAGCAAAGCTTGATGACACATCTAGATGATAGATATGAAAGTCATAGTTTTAGGAGTTAGTTTTGCTATTTTTAAAGACTCCTTTATTTTGTAAACTTCTTGAACAAATCCGAATCCCTAAAATGTGGATCTTTTGAACTGCTTTTTGAAATTATAAAAGTGAAGGATAGTAGGAGAAGAGGTTGGTTTTTTGTTTCTGGAAAGGGCCAGATGCTACCAAGTTGTTGTATAAAAGACATATGACTGACTCTCAATAAGTTTTGAAGACTGTCAATTTGGAATGATAAATATAATATAAGCCATGTTTTGATCTATATTTTTAGTTGAAGTTTCTGATCAATTTGATCACCTTGCTTATTACTTCATTTCTTGATAAAAAAAATTATCCTGAGATGCTTTCAAGTTTGTGGACTTAACTAAATTCGTTTATGGAATGTTCTTCTATTTATGATCTTTGAAATTACTATGTATACATTGTTTATGTTTATGTTTCAGACTTGCTCATTCTAATCTTTAAAGTTGATTTCTGATTTAGTCATCATATGTCGTTTGTCTTTTATTACCATATCCATGAATGATTCCTTCACAGTTTATAAAATTTAAATAATTTTCTAGTTTTCTGTTTTGGATGATCTAGCTTGTACCATTTTAGTCTAAAGTACAAATTCTAGTGCAAACATCTTTTGGCGCCGTTGTCGGGGATGGAAGTGAAGAAAATCTTCCATGGGTTTGATATTTATAGATCTGGTTTTGAAGGTGAACAGAATCGGTATATTGTTTTCATAGACTACATTTTTCACCATTTTGTTAAAGAAAAGCAATTGTGGCTCCTAAAAAATTTGGTACTAGAGCGAATCCTACATCTCCCTTGCATCCAGGAGTTTTAGATCCAAAGTAGATTTCGAAGGATGCCAGGCAAAATCTGAGCTCTATGTCGTCTAGAAGATTTCAGTATCCTTCATCTATAGTTATACCAGGTCAGTCACAGCGAGCTTCTCCTTCTGCACATTTACAACCTGAAAAGGAAGAAAAGGAATAAGATCTATCTTTTCTTATCCCTACCATTCAAGTTCACAACTTTCAGATTTACACCAATCCCTTATAATATGAAAAAATTAAAGCTGAGCTTCTAGATTCTGGAGGTTTTTCGTTGAAATCTCAGCTTTCACCTTATACTCCTCTCACCAGTAGGATCTCAGTTACTCAGCTTAAATCCAACAATCCTCCTTCCCCACCAAGCCAAGTTAACTCAAACATGGTTGGTCAGCCTCCTGATATGATGGATCCTATAGTGGCTGCAAGATATGCCCCATTGGTTTTGCCTCAGCCCCTTAATGCCCTTCCTGGAGGTGATTACCAGAAATATCTTCCTAGGTTTAATGGTCAAGGTGAGGTTACTGCAGAAAAACACTGGAATGCTTTTTTCAGTTATGTTGATAATCAAAACATTGAAATTAAGGATGTTTGGATGCGAATGTTTGTACAAAGCTTAGATGGAGAGGTGAGAAAATGGTTCAGAGAGTTACCAGCAAATTCCATAGATGGGATAGAGGCTTTAGACGAAGTGTTTATGAGGCAGTGGGGGGATACTAAAGATTATCTTTACTATATTACAGAATTTGGAGCATTGAAAAGAAAACAAAATGAGACAGACATAGATTTTTCAAAGCATTTCAATAAGATGTACAGTAAGATACCCGCTGAAATAAAGCCTTTTGAGACATCTGCAAAACTCACTTATGCTAATTCCTTTGATTCTGAGTTTTCTTTGTTGTTAAGAGAAAGAAGATCTGTATCCTTGTTAAATATGCAGGAGGCTACATTGGAAGTTGAGTAAAATCTGTTGGCATCAAGCAAACTTAAGGATAAATCAGAATATCATGTGCATGATAGAAATGATGCCATCAACTTCTGGAGCAAAAACATCAGAAAATAAAATGGAAGAAATGACCAAGCTAATCAAGAATGTCTGCAAAAATCAATAGGTTGGAAATGGAAAATAAAAATCAAAACAGACCTGTGCAAGGGGGAGATCGAAATCCAAATCAATTCAGACACCCTTTTGTTCCTAGATTCTTACCTAGAGAAAGAAGGAACAACAACATTCAAAGAGAAAGAAAAGATAATGATGATCAGAGAATTCAGCACCCTTTTCAAAATAATTTGTTGGATGAAGTAGAGGAGGTCGAGGATTTAGAATTTGAAGATTTAGATCAGAATATTAGTCATCTTGGAGAACAGTCATCTGAAGGATTTCTTACTAAAACTCATTATCAAAACTCTGAGTATTTTGATCTAGATGATTATCAGCAAAATGATCTCGGTCATATATCTTCAGCTAATGTTTATCAAACAGATCCAAAAAAGTCCTATAATTTAAGATCTGGTGCTAAACAAGTTTCTCAGATTCCTAAGAAGAAAGTAGTTGCTCCTATCAAACAGTTGCTTGATTCATCTTTGGAAAAGAAGCAAAATCAACAGGCTAACAAAGGTAAGCTCACAGAATTTGAAGAAACCAATAAGAATATTCAAAGTTTCAATTTTGAATATGAGCTTAGTAAAGTCAAGATCCCTGTCCCATTAACAGAATTGATGAAAACACCTTCATATAGAGATCCTGCTTACAGAATTTTGAATTCACAAACCAGTCAAGTCCCTTCTGATACTGTAAACCTACAAGATGAACATCCCACCATAACCTTTGGTCCTGCATCACCTGACAAAACTGAAAGTAAGTTAGATTGTCCTCCTCCTTTTTATATTACCTTAACCGTTCATGAGCAAATGTTACACAATTGTCTGATAGACTCTGAAGCTTCTCATAATCTTATGCCCAAAGTTGTCATGGAAGCCCTAGGTTTGAGCATTACCAAACCCTATCATGACCTGTTTGCTTTTGATTCAAGAGCAGTTTAAGTGTTTAGGAGTGATCAAAGATCTTGTTGTCAGTCTTGCACAATTACCAATGAAAAGTGTCATCATGGATGTGGTCATTGCTGATATTTCACCTAAATTTGGTATGCTGCTATTAAGATCTTGGGAAAAAAGAGTAGGAGGCACCTTGCAAATGGATCTGTCCTATGCTACTATTCCAGTCTTTGGAGGAGAACATAGAAGGCTATACAGAGAAGTACAACTAGCCTATTTGGTAAGTGATAATAATAATCGAACAAATCACCCAATCTATGTTGTTGAAGAAGATATAGGATCTTGTATGTTGCATTTGAGTAATGAGGATACAGGTGGTATTTTGCAAGTGGAAAAAGAGGTACTAGTCCGACACAGTATTGAAAATCAGGATGATTTATGGCAGATGTATTTTGATGGTTCATCATCCAAGAAGGAGCAGGAGCAGGTATTGTTCTTATTTCTCCAGGAGGTGAGATTATTTGTTTAATGTACAAATTAGAATTTGAGACAACCAACAATACAGCTGAGTATGAAGCATTAATACTTGGGCTAAGAGCTGCAAAAGATCTGGGAATTCAACAACTCACTGTTTTTGGCGACTCCGAATTAGTGGTCCAGCAAGTGAAGGACATTTATCAAGTAAAACAGGATTTGTTGAAAGTATATAGGAATGAGGTATGGGATATGGTGGATAATTTCTTTTTGGCTTTCAATATATCTTTTATTCCTAGGGATCATAATCAAACAGCAAACTCATTGGCTTTAGCAGCCACTTATTTCAGAATTCCAAAACAGACTCAGTTGAAATATCCCATTGAAGTTAAGTACAGACCTTCAGTGCCAGATAACATCAAACAATGGAGGGTATTTCAAGATGATCTGGAAATTAAAAAGTTTTTGGAATTGACAAGTGAGTTTTCTACTTCATTGATTGATCAGGATCAGGATAATGAGTTTGAGGACAATGTTACATATTCTAAGAATTCAATTGCTGATCATAAAATAATTGAATTGAAAGGAAATTTTATTCCAAAAGGCCTTGTTCCCCTCGAAAGATTATTTTCTAAAGATGATACTCTATTGAAGCCTACTATGCAATCCTCGGAAGAAAATGTTCTAAGTTGTAATCTTGGTACTATGGATCAACCTAAAATGGTTAAAGTCTCTAAAGCACTGTCAGATGGAGAAAGAAACAGGTATGTCAAGTTATTGAAAGAATTTGTTGATATCTTTGCATGGTCCTATGAGGATTTGAAGACCTACGATACAACTATAATCCAACACAAGGTTCCATTAAAGCCAAATACTAAGCCCTTTAGATAGAAATTAAGAAGAATTAATCCAACATTGCTACCAGTCACAGAAAATGTTAGTTTTTACTTATCATTTGAGCAGCATATAGCATATAAACAATTACTGAAAGATAAACAAGCACAGCATAAAAGACAAGAGACACAATTTATCCTGGGAAATCCTCTTGGGGTAAAAAACCCAGCAAAGCCTTCCTCAATATGGAAATCACAAAGTACAAGATAACCCCAAGACAAAACAGCTACTCCCTTGCTTGTGCGCCACTCTTCTCCACTAATGCGAGCTTGCTTGAGTGAGTGAGCACGCCTATTTATATTCTTCAGTTGAGATGACTAATTCCCCAATAGGGCCGACTTGTCTAACTGGATGGTCAATTACATAATATAATAATCTTTCTGGGGCTTTTCTAGGCCGACACATGTTCTAGGGTTTACATTGATTCTTTCAATGACCTTCATATTATTAATTACATGACCATCAACTCCTGTAGGAGGAATACAATAATATAAATAGAATATCTTCCGCAGTTACATTATTTTAACACTCCCTCTTAACTAGGAAGGTATTATGCGGGTAACAACCTCTGCACAACTGACTTGTGAACTTCTATATGTCGTAGGAAGGCTTTGGATCATCATCTGTCTTGGGGCATCATCTGCGGAGTAGCAACATCATCATCTGCCGAATATGATCATCATCAGCAGCATCATCATCAATAATCATCAACTGCTGGAACAGCAACATCGACAACTGGAACATCATCTGTTGGGATAGCAATATCGGCAGCACCATCAGCTGGAACAACATCATCGTCAGCTAGAATACCATCTGCTGGAACAACATCATCAGCAGCACCATCAGCTGGAACCACATCATCATCAGCTGGAACACCATCTGCTGGAACAACATCATCAGCAGCACCATCAGCTGGAACCACATCATCACCAGCTGGAACACCATCTACTGGAACAACATCATCAACAGCACCATCAGCTGGAACACCTGCAACAAACATCAGTATCTACATGCTGGTACTATTAGTCAGCTAATACTGATCTTCCCTCACCTCTGGAGAGGCATCCATCCCTCTGGACAGGCATCATCTCGTGAGAGCTGGAACCATCAGTCAGCCAGTACTGATCTTCCCTCAACCCTGGAGAGGCATCAGCTCGTGAGAGCTGGAACTATCAGTCAGCCAGTACTGATCTTCCCTCACCCCTGGAGAGGCATCCATCCCTCCGGACAGGCATCAACTCGTGAGAGCTGGAACCATTAGTCAGCCAGTACTGATCTTCCCTCAGCCTTGGAGAGGCATCCATCCCTCTGGACAGGCATCAGCTCGTGAGAGCTAGAACCATCAGTCAGCCAGTACTGATCTTCCCTCACCCCTGGAGAGGCATCAGCTCGTGAGAGCTGGAACTATCAGTCAGCCAGTACTGATCTTCCCTCACCCCTGGAGAGGCATCAGCTCGTGAGAGCTGGAACTATCAGTCAGCCAGTATTGATCTTCCCTCACCCCCTAGAGAGGCATCCATCCCTCCGGACAAGCATCAGCTCGTGAGAGCTGGAACCATCAGTCAGCCAATACTGATCTTCCCTCACCCTTGGAGAGGCATCCATCCCTCCAGACAGGCATTAGCTCGTGAGAGCTGGAACCATCAATCAGCCAATACTGATCTTTCGTCCCTCCTGGACAGCCATCTATCCTTTCAGATAGGCATCATCAATCTCTCTTCCTAGAGAGGTCCCTCTGGACCACACCAAGCTTGTCTCGAAAGTACTCAAACTTCACACGAGCCAAAGGCTTAGTCAACACATCAGCAACTTGTTCATCTGTAGGAACATACTCAAGATTCACAGCTCCCCTCTGCACCATATCCCAGATATAGTGGAACTTAATCTCGATGTGCTTCGATCTATCATGAAACACAAGATTTTCTGTCAACTTGATGCAACTCTGGTTGTCACAGAGTATCTCCGTAGCATCAATCTCTGCATCGAACAATCCTGTCAACATCTTGCGAAGCCACACTACTTCACCACAAGCTAAACAAGCTGCAACATATTCAGCTTCTACTGTACTGAGTGCAACACAAGGTTTCTTTCTACTGAGCCATGAGATCATGCCTGATCCCAAACTAAAGCAACATCCTGAAGTGCTCTTTCTGTCTTCAGCACTTCCAGCCCAATCCGAGTCTCTGTACCCATACAGCCTGAACTCACTATCTGAGGCATATCTGAGTCCATAATCCAATGTACCCTTCAGATATCTCATCACATGTTTTGCTGCAATCAGGTGGACATTCCTGGGTTCCACCATATACTGACTCAAAGTGTTTACTGCAAAACATATGTCTCGACGAGTATTGGTCAAATAAATCAATGATCCAATAATCTGTCTATACAAGATGACATCCACTTTCTCTGAAGAAGCATCACTCAGAAGCTTCAAATTTGTCACCATCGGAGTAGTCATGGCCTTGCATTCCAGCATCCCAAATCTCTTTAGGATCTCAACTGTGTATTTTCATTGACTCAGGAAAATCTCATCTGGAAACTGCCATGCTTCAAGACCTAGAAAGTAGTGCATCTTGCCAAGGTCTTTCATCTCAAATTCTGCTGCAAGCTTCTTCTTACATTCAACAATAGGCTTGTCTTCTCCAGTCATAAATAAGTCATCCACATATAGTAGTATCATGGGTTCATCATTCATAATCTTGTAGTAAAGATTAGAGTCCGCTTTACTTTCGGTAAAGCCCAAGCTCATCAGGAAGCCGTCAATTCTTCCATACCATGCTCTGGGACCTTGCTTCAACCCATACAGCGCTTTCTTCAACTTGCATACATGTGACTTATTGTCTTCTACTTCAAATCCTTTTGGTTGCTCGATATATACTTCCTGTTGCCAACTAAGTTGTACTTGGTTGAATTATCAAGCAAGCGGGCAAAGTTGAACATGTCAATGTTCATTTTCGATGATTTGATGTCTAGCAGGCCTTTTAAAGACCCCATTTTTTAATTTTTTTTCCATATGTCCATGGCCCTGCAGGGTTTGTAATAAAATGTACTAGCATGGTGTTTTGTAAAGGACTTGGTTCCCTAGGACTTTTTGGCTAAGTCAAGTATTCCAAGGAGTTTTTTCACCTATTAATTATGCCTTGCATTAATGCATAATATAATTTTGGGGTTTTTCTCCTGCTCCTCCAAAGCTGGAATGCCTGGGGAGGTTAACGGGCCTTAGGGGATTGTTAAAGTCCATGGGTCAATGTATATGAACATGCTCGACATTGTTTTTGAGTCATATGGACATGTGCTAAGTCCCCCTAGGTAGTTTTTTAATTTTTGGCGAAAAGTATTTTTTCCATAAATGAGCCATTTTTTTAATCGTTTCATTAAAAAATATTGTAAATGGCATAAAAATGTCATCTAGGGGCCTTTTTTGCCTTAGGTGTGCTCGTTTTCTAACTCAGAGCACCCCCTTAACCCCTAAACCCACTTTTCTAATGTTTGGTTGTTTAATTTTTCACTTATGCTAAAAAAAAAACCAAAAAAGTCAAAAAAGTCGTAAAAAAAATAAAATAAAAAGTGAAAAATGACCTAAAAAATATTTCCAATTTTGGAGTTAGAGGTTTGAAATATTTCAACTATATTTTAGGAGTTGTAAAAGTTGATTTTGGAAAGATTCCGGGCAGCTATATTAGTGGGATTACTTCCCCATTTAACGGGGGCATATTTCCCAAAATTGGGCACCTTCAATCATGGAATTTGCAGCTATGTTTATGGGCTATTACATGGCTGATTTTTAGTTGATTTGGAGCTGATTTTGGCAGCCCATTACATGGGAGTGGGAAGCCCCATTTGCTCCACGAGTTATGCCACTCACTCCACCCATTCCTCCTCAACTTGCGCACCCCCTCTCCTTGAGTTTTTCTATATAATCAAGTTCACTCTCGTTGTTTTCTCATGAGAAGGTGGAACTTCTGCTCCTATCTTTGTAATATTTTTGCATTTGTTTATGAATAAAAGGCTTTGGAAACAATTCTATGTGTGGACTCTCATGGTGTGGATAATCATGTTCTATTTTAACATATGAGGTAATCTGTGTCTTTACATATTTATTCATGCTTGTTTATTGATCAATCACTAGCTTTTGAAGGAGATGTTGAGCTTAGTAAGGTAAAGATAGTGTAATCTATTTCATTATTTTTACTGTTGGTTATCGTAGAGTGCTTAGAATTCAATGTCATTTTTGTTTAAATGCTTGAATCTACTTCTCTATTTTAGTCTACACTAGTGCATTTGATCTTGCTTGTGTGAGTTGTCTTTTGTGTCTACAGGTTGCCGATCCGAAGAGTTGGTGGAGCTTGCTTGCATCCATTGGTCTTCGAAATTGATTCAAGGAGAACTAGTCCCATTGATCCCCACGGTGGAGGACTCCATAGCCCAAATTCAAGACATTTCTTCTTCTTCTTATCAACATAAAAAATCTTGAAATCTTTCTTGATTACTTTGGTTTGCATATTTCAGACCTCATTCTTGTTTAAAAAATCATAAGTGGGTCTGATTTTTGTTTTAGATTTTAAGCTCATCTTCAAGTAAAATCTTTATCTAGATCTAGTTGATGCATGCTTCTTGTTTAAGTGTAATTTTCCGAATATTTTAAGGGCTTAAGCAAGTAGTATGTTTGGCTAAACTTCATGTGTATTTGGCTGATTTAAAGAGCTGATAATTTGCAGCCCTTAAAAGCTTGCAAAGATCCCAAGTAAAACAAGCCCCATCGCTTGTTTTACTTGATTAAATTTTGTCATTTTAACTAGTTTTAACACTTAGTTTTTTCTGGGTTTTTTAGGAGGTGTTCCAAAGACACTCTTAAAGTGTTTTTGGGCATCTTATACTAACGTTTACTTGCTGGTTTGCAGCAAAAGACGAACAGGTAGGAGGAGGTGCTGCCAAAATTTCAAAGATCCAGGCAATCCGGAGGACCAATATTGATTATTTTGCAAACCGGATACTTCTTCTCTCCAATTTTTGTAAGCCACTGAGTCAATTAAGGCTGGGGCATTTCTATTGCATTGTAACTAAAGTATTAAACGAGAGCATGTGGGCTAAACAAGCGCCCACACCCCATCACCCCAAGGGAGAAAACTGTGTCGACTCAATTTTCGTGGTTTGCAAATTTTTTAGTTTAGATTTCATTTCCGCACTTAATAAAATCGAACTAGGCTTAAAATTAACTTTGTTGGTCCGTTCCACTGGCGGGCCACAACTTCACTCAAAACATAGTTTTATCATTTTTTTTACAAACTCAAACGCCCCCCTTGCTTTCCCAAAGTAGGGTTTCTCTACAAGGGCTTGCCCGAGTACATGGCTGAAAAGAGACTCTTGGGGTTTAAAAAGATAAAATTTTGGTTCATAAAATTTTCTAAAAATACCAAGGTCGTCTCTCATATGCTCTTTGGCCAATTTGCAGCTCAGTCTGATCCAGTTGGTACGCATCAGAAAGGGGGAGATGGCTAGTAATAGGATCTAACACCGCCCGGAATAAAAAAAAAACCTTTATGTGAAAATCCGACACATCGCGAGCATTTTGTTGTCGTGGGGAAATTTCTCAGAAGGCTTGGGACAAAACTGAGTAGTGACCTCTTGGAAACCGTTAGGCTTGCCCTCGTTGGTACAGCATCTGAACACCTCCTTGAAACTCCGATTCAGCCCAAGTCTGAGAGGGAAGCCACACATCAAAATTCCGGACATGTTCCCCGTACCTTTGCGTATATTAGGAACCCACCAGCCATAATAAAAAGATCACTTTCACATTAATTCTAAAATAAACCAAGAACACTTGCACAACATTTACTTTTCTGCTCATGCATCTATTTCGACTCCATTATAAGGCACTGGTCTATATTGATATTATTTCATGTTATTGACAAATGTTTCAAATAAATGATGATAATAGTGAATGGGAGCAAATGATGTATTGATGAATGATTGTCCTGCTTTATATAAGTATATGCTGCTTTTATCTTGGTTATCAAAAATATTTTTTCTAACTCCTAGATTAGACACCTTAGTTTTTATTTTTAGGGTCCACCCCCCTTGGCTTCGCTAGGAAAGCCTAGACGGAGGAGTCAAGTCCCAAGTGACAGCACTTGACTCTGACTTGCCCCCAAGACCACACCAACGGCTTGAAGACTTCTGCTGTGTTTTCCCAGGTGTGGAACCAGGCGGCAACATTTTGGCGTCGTTGCCGGGGATAAGTCTTTTTATTCCCTGAATACGACTTTTGAGTTTTCCTTTTTGTTTTTGCTTTGTTTGATGAATCTTTAGATTAGATTTTTAATTTTTCATCTGGTGACTCCACTAACCTTTTTTCCTTTTATAAATTTTCAAAGAAAAGCAAAAAGATATAATGCTTTGTGAGATTGTTTTATATGTATATTTTTATTCTCACATGGCGACTCCATTGAAGGGATAAAACCCTTTGTTTCTCATATAGTTTGTTGAGACTGCTTGTGTGTAGATGGGTCCATCCATTACAGTAAAATCTATAAAGACTCACCTTTTGACAACTCCACTGATTCAGTACCAGATATATCCCATGGTCATTTCAAATGCAAGCTATTGATCTTTGAAAATGGATGATAAAGAGTCTAGTGAACAAATTTCCAATGCACATCCTCCCATTGACTTCTCAGACATCCCTGGTTTCCCTAATTATCATGATGGTGAAGATGTATCTGATTATCTACCGGTCTTTTGGGGAGATGATGATGATGTAGAAACCCGGCATGTCTTTTCTTTTCTTAAAGTTGTGGCTAACTTCAAAGTCTTATATGAAGATAACATAATGGAGATGTTTGTTAGTACATTGCAGGGACCTGTTTATCAATGGTATTTTAAAGAGCTTCCAAATAAATGTATTAACTCTCTTTCGAGCCTCCTTAGAATATTTATAAGGCAATGGCATAATAAAGGAACTAGTATGGAGCACTTGGACAGGATCCTTAGAAGGTACTTTCTCTTGTTCATACCTTGGATTGAGTATCATAAGGAAGACCCCAACTTTCCTCATATCATCATGACAGAGAATAATAAATATTGGGAGGTGCCTCTAAATTCTATCAATCGTGTTGATCTCCCTATAGCACAGTCTGGCTTTAAAAAAGAGATTCAGCATGACCCTATCGAAGAGTTCCATGAAGCACCCTTAGCTAAAGATTTTGTTGAAAACCATCCTCTTGTCACCATAGATGAAAACATTGAAAATATGGAGTGTTCTCAAATCTACGATGATGATCACATGTGTGTTTCAGATTTGCCTAAAAAGGAAGCCATTATAGAAGTTGACAAAGAAATTCATGAAGGGTCTTCAATTGAAGATGTTTCAGAAGAGCTTCCTCAATTTGCCATTGAAGATTTGGGATTTCAGGATTACTTTAGTGAAGATGATGATGTTTGTACTTCAAATTCACCTAAGGAAGCAACCGTTACAGAAGCCTCTAAAGAAACTTGTGATGATTTTTGTATGGTTTATGATGACACTCCTCCTTTTTCTCCGCATAGTGGTGAAGTCTTGGACAACTTTATACCTTGTAATATCTTTCAAACCAAGCCTTCTAAGGATAAGTATTATGAACATGAGGATGGGCATAGCCAGGGTTGTGATGCAATAGACAAAGACTCCCCCTTCATTTACAAGGATGGGCATGATGATTGTTGGATGGATTTAGAAAAACCCATCTTTGATATATCAAGAGAGGGGAGTGTTGATTTTGAGACCTTGGGAAATTTTGATATGGAAGAGGAGCCTGTAGATATTTCTCATGATCAATCAGAGCCATTAATGAGTATTAGTAACGAAGACTTGGATCAACAGTATAACGAAGAGTTGGGTAGGATGAAATCAGTGGAATGTCAGTTTCAGCCTTCATCAGCACATTCAGAGGTTCCTTATGATTTGGACCAGCTTGGGGCTTATACTTTCACAGAAATGAACTATCAGAAGAGCCCTTCAGATCAATATGATAAGGTAGTTGGTCTGCCTTATCATTCCAAGTTTTTTCTCAGCTCTATTCAGTCATGGGTAGAAGAGGCCTGCATGAGGACTTACCATTGGGGGAAGCACTTCAAAGATCTATCATATGCCTATGATCACCAATCCAATCCTCCAATCCAGAATTATCATGCAGGTTTGCATTTTCTAAATAAGGTATCCTTGTTTTGGCTAGTAACCAAACACAAGGTAAAAAGTTTTTATATTGATAAAATGTTAAGATGGTTGCATTGGATTTATCATTTTACTTAACATTTTATTTTGTTATGCTTAGAGTAGGAAAATAAGCTCATCAAATGAGCATTTACTTTCAACATTTCTTTTTCAGTACTTTCCTTTTTTGTACTTAGAATTTTTTAGTTTTTTTAAATAATAAAACTTATAGTTCATTTGCCTCTTATAAAAACTTGTGCTACTGAAAGGTTTCTTGTCATGTTGAGATGTTTTTACAGGTCATAGAAACCATAGATTCTGGTATTCTTGTATGCTCTCCTTTCCTGAAGACCTGATCGAGCACACGTCCCACAGTTGGAGCCATATGTTGCCAACTAAGTTGTACTTGGTTGAATTATCAAGCGAGCGGGCAAAGTTGAACATGTCAATGTTCATTTTCGATGATTTGATGTCCAACAAGCCTTTTAAAGGCCCCATTTTTTAATTTTTGTTCCACATGTCCATGGCCCTGCGGGGTTTGTAATAAAATGTACTAGCATGGTGTTTTGTAAAGGACTTGGTTCCCTAGGACTTTTTGGCTAAGTCAGGTATTCCAAGGAGTTTTTTCACCTATTAATTATGTCTTGCATTAGTGCATAACATAATTTTTGGGTTTTTCTCCTGCTCCTCCAAAGCTGGAATGCCTGGGGAGGTTAACGGGCCTTAGGGGATTGTTAAAGTCTATGGATCAATGTATACGAACATGCTAGACATTGTTTTTGAGTCATATGGACATGTGCTAAGTCCCCCTAGACAGGTTTTTAATTTTTGGCGAAAAATATTTTTTCCGTAAATGAGCCATTTTTTTAATGGTTTCATTAAAAAATATTGTAAATGGCATAAAAATATCACCTAGGGGTCTTTTTTGCATTAGGGGTGCTCGTTTTCTAACTCAGAGCACCCCCTTAACCCCTAAACCCACTTTTCTAATGTTTGGTTGTTTAATTTTTCAATTATGCTAAAAACAAAACCAAAAAAGTTAAAAAAAAATAATAAAAATAAAAATGAAAAATGACTTAAAAAATATTTCCAATTTTGGAGGAGTTAGAAATCTGAAATATTTCAGCTATGTTTTAGGAGTTGTAAGAGTTGATTTTGGAAAGATTCCGGGCAGCTATATTAGTGAGATTACTTCCCCATTTAAGGGGGGCATATTTCCCAAAATTGGGCACCTTCAATCATCGAATTTGCAGCTATGTTTATGGGCTGTCACATGGCTGATTTTTAGCTGATTTGGGGCTGATTTTGGCAGCCCATTACATGGGAGTGGGCAGCTCCATTTGCTCCACGAGTTATGCCACTCACTCCACCCATTCCTCCTCAACTTGGGCACCCCCTCTCCTTGAGTTTTTCTATATAAGCAAGTTCACTCTCATTGTTTTCTCATGAGAAGGTGGAACCTCTGCTCCTATCTTTGTAATATTTTTGCAGTTGTTTATGAATAAAAGGCTTTGGAGGCAATTCTATGTGTGGACTCTCATGGTGTGGATGATCATGTTCTATTTTAACATATGAGGTAATCTGTGTCTTTACATGTTTATTCATGCTTGTTTATTAATCAATCACTAACTTTTGAAGGAGATGTGGAGCTTAGTAAGGTAAAGATAGTGTAATCTGTTTCATTATTTTTACTGTTGGTTATCATAGAGTGCTTAGAATTCAATGTCATTTTTGTTTAAATGCTTGAATCTAGTTCTCTATTTTAGTCTACACTAATGCATTTGATCTTGCTTGTGTGAGTTGTCTTTTGTGTCTACAGGTTGCCGATCCGAAGAGTTGGTGGAGCTTGCTTGCATCCATTGGTCTTCGAAATTGATTCAAGGAGAACTAGTCCCATTGATCCCCACGGTGGAGGACTCCATAGCCCAAATTCAAGACATTTCTTTTTCTTCTCATCAACATAAAAAATCTTCAAATCTTTCTTGATTACTTTGGTTTGCATATTTCAGACCTCATTCTTGTTTAAAAAATCATAAGTGGGTCTGATTTTTGTTTTAAATCTTAAGCTCATCTTCAAGTAAAATCTTTATCTAGATCTAGTTGATGCATGCTTCTTGTTTAAGTGTACTTTTCCGAATATTTTAAGGGCTTAAGCAAGTGATATGTTTGGCTGAACTTCATGTGTATTTGGCTGATTTAAAGAGTTGATAATTTGCAGCCCTTAAAAGCTTGCAAAGATCCCAAGTAAAACAAGCCCCATCGCTTGTTTTACTTGGTTAAATTTTGTCATTTTAACCAGTTTTAACACTTAGTTTTTTCTGGGTTTTTAAGGAGGTGTTTCAAAGACACTCTTAAAGTGTTTTTGGGCATCTTATACTGACGTTTACTTGCTGGTTTGCAGCAAAAGACGAACAAGTAGGAGGAGGTGCTGCCAAAATTTCAAAGATCCAGGCAATCCGGAGGACCAATATTGATTATTTTGCAAACCGGATACTTCTTCTCTCCAATTTTTGTAAGCCATTGAGTCAATTAAGGCTGGGGCATTTCTATTGCATTGTAACTAAAGTATTTAACGAGAGCAAGTGGGCTAAACAAGTGCCCACACCCCATCACCCCAAGGGAGAAAACTGTGTCGACTCAATTTTCGTGGTTTGCAAATTTTTTAGTTTAGATTTCATTTCCGCACTTAATAAAATCGAACTAGGCTTAAAATTAACCTTGTTGGTCCGTTCCACTGGCGGGCCACAAGTTCACTCAAAACATAGTTTTATCATTTTTTTTACAAACTCAAACGCCCCCCTTGCTTTCCTGAAGTAGGGTTTCTGTACAAGGGATTGCCCGAGTACGTGGCTGAAAAGAGACTCTTGGGGTTTAAAAAGATAAAATTTTGGTTCATAAAATTTTCTTAAAATACCAAGGTCTTCTCCCGTATGCTCTGTGGCCAACTTGCAGCTCAGTCTGATCCAGTTGGTACGCATCAGAAAGGGGGAGATGGCTAGTAATAGGATCTAACACCGCCCCGAATAAAAAAAAAACTTTATGTGAAAATCCGGCACATCACAAGCATTTTGTTGTCGTGGGGAAATTTCTCAGAAGGCTTGGGACAAAACTGAGTAGTGACCTCTTGGAAACCGTTAGGCTTGCCCTCGTTGGTACAGCATCTGAACACCTCCTTGAGAATTCGATTCAGCCCAAGTCTGAGAGGGAAGCCACACATCAAAATTCCGGACATGTTCCCCGTATCTTTGCGTATATTGGGAACCCACCAGCCACAATAAAAAGATCACTTTCACATTAATTCTAAAATAAACCAAGAACACTTGCACAACATTTACTTTTCTGCTCATGCATCTATTTCGACTCCATTATAAGGCACTGGTCTATATTGATATTATTTCATGTTATTGACAAATGTTGCAAATAAATGATGATAATAGTGAATGGGAGCAAATGATGTATTGATGAATGATTGTCTTGCTTTATATAAGTATATGCTGCTTTTATCTTGGTTATCAAAAATATTTTTTCTAACTCCTAGATTAGACCAATGTTTTGAAAACCGGTCCGGTTCGAACCGGAACCGGCCGATTTGACCGGCCAAGGGAAATGAAACACCAAACCGGTGGTCAACTCGGACCGGGGTCCGGCTTGGTAATGAACTGGTCCTGAACCGGCCGGTTCATTACCAAACCGGCCCTAACCGGCCGGTTCCATAATAACCCGACCGACCAACTAAAAAACAAGGATTGTAAATCAGCAACAGACTTTGACCACCCCCATATTATGTCAAGTCACTTCCTTTCAGAATTTGAAACAGTGCAAGGTAATCAGCACTTAACACAAGAAACATGTAGCATGTATCATTTAAAACCTCACCCAATTACAACAGTATTTTACATAGGTTAGCAGACAGTTTACAGCAATAATAATCAGATAATATCAGCCTTCAAATAGTGCTTCCAATTTTGAATGATGAATGCAACCGTACAACAGTGAGCAGCACAAAAATCCAACACTTTTACTAGCAAATAAAGAATATGAACAGCAGACCACAATCAGCATAAAATAGTATTATGTTCAATCAGAAAGTATTACCAGTTTGTATTCCAATTATGCCAGTCATATATCACTATTAAAGTGTGGGCTTATTTTCACTATATATCATTTATGTGCCACTGTAAAAAACCAGCATTTCACAACAGTCTTGACCATTAGTCAAACACGCTGACACAGTAAACAGCTTGTAGAATGCACTGCTATGATTGACATATAGCTTGGAATGTTAAATATATTTTTTATGATTAAAATTGTAATTTTTTTGTATTTTTTAATAGTCTAGTTCATTGAAATCAAACCGCTCCGGTTCATTACCGATTCCGGTTCCGGTCCGAGTTGACCCCTGACCGGTTTGATTCCCGGTTCCGGTTTTTAAAACATTGGATTAGACACCTTAGTTTTTATTTTTAGGGTCCACCCCCCTTGGCTTCGCTAGGAAAGCCTAGACGGAGGAGTCGAGTCCCAAGTGACAGCACTTGACTCTGACTTGCCCCCAAGGCCACACCAGCGGCTTGAAGATTTCTACTGCGTTTTCCCAGGTGTGGAACCAGGCGGCAACACTTCCTCTTCTATGTTTCCATTCAAGAAAGCAGTCTTCACATCCATCTAATGTAGCTTCCATTTCATCTTGGCTGCCAAGGCAAGAATGGTTCTAATCGAAGTATATCTGGCTACCGGGACAAAAGTCTCCTCATAGTCAATTCCTTCCTTTTGCGAGAATCCTTGGGCTACAAATCTTGCCTTGTACTTTTCAATGCTTCCGTCTGCTGAATGTTTTGTTTTGAAGATCCACTTTGATGATACAATCGATTTGTCCTTTGGTCTTGGTACCGCATCCCAAACATCATTCTTAATGATGGACTGATACTCTTCATTCATGGCATCCAGCCATTCCTTCTTCTTCACTGCTTCTTCAAAACAAGTTGGTTCTTCTTCAACAAGATTGCACATCAAGGCTACATAGCTGGAGTATGGCCTTGGTCTCTTGCTCTCTGTACTGGATCCTTCTGGGGCACCATACTTTCCAACATCTTGGATTAATTCTCGTGCCCAGGCTGGTCTTCTCTTTCGAGAGATCTCCTTATGAGGTATCTCCTCAGGTCTCTGAGGTTCTGCCATGTCATGATCCTCTGGAATAGGATCCTCTTCAATATTTTGAATTGGTTCTTTGGTTGATTTTGTAACTCTGGGAGCTTCTTGCTCCGCTTCATCCTCATGATTCTTCTTAGACTCGTTGAAGGCTGTGTCTTCATCAAATGTGACATCCCGACTAATCTCGATCTGGCGGAATCCTAGGATGTATATGCGGTAAGCCTTAGATTGCTCACTATAACCCACAAATATTCCCTTCTTTCCTGAAGGTTCTAGTTTCGATCTCTTCTCCTTCGGAATGTGGATGAACATCGGACATCCAAATATCTTCAGGTGACTGACTTCAGGCTTCTTCCCGGTGAACATCTCTTCAGAGGTCTTGTTGCCAAGAGCACTATGAGAGATCATGTTTTGTACATAGACTGCGGTTCTAGCAGCCTCTGCCCATTGTTAAATTTTCAGAATTTACTTCAATATGATCTAGGATCTTAACTGAGAGAACAACATGTACAGCATATCTACAGCATATCAATCATGGAGACAATAATGCAAGCACACAAGAGACACAAAGATTTACTTGGGGAAAACCATAAAGGTGAAAAACCCCAATAACTTCCTCAGAGATAGATAGAGCAATGATACAACCAACCAAGAGATAGACATAACCTAGCAGCAGATCCTCCTCCTCCATAAGTGCGCCTCTCCTCCTTGAGAGCATGTGTAAGAAGTGAGTGAGCAAATAGAGTGCCTCCCGCACTCTATTTATACTTGACTTGACTTGCCTTTTTACCTAACTCATGTCGGCTCTAACTTAACCACATAACATAATGCTGAGTGGGCCGACCCCCAATAGGGTGGTCTAATAACCCTTTGACCCACATGGCCGACCCCCAATAGGGTGGTCTAATAACCATTTGACCCACATGACTTATACAGGGCCGACCCCAAACAAGGTGGTCTAATAACCCATCAAGTATAAGTTACGACACTTACAATATAAATGACGACACTTCCTTATAGAGGAATAATACCATCTCTATAGGAATACAATATACATATATGTGAAATACATTCCGAAGTTACATATACATCAACACTCCCTCTTAACTAGGAAGGTATTTCTCAGCACAGTTCTTCTAGCACAAGTCATCTTCTCTGGATCATCGTCACTAGATAATCGTCATCGAGTCCTCATCATCGTCACTGCTGCTGCTATCTCAATCAATCTCTGAATCTACTCGTCATAGGAAGTTCTACAGAGCCAGTCCTTTTTCATACTGGATGTAGGCACACCACCTGCAGGTCTTCATCATCACTGGCCATACTGTGGAATCCTCAGGACTTTTACGTGCGTCACAAAACCTCGAAAGAGCATCCCAGGCTGTTACGAGCACACAGCTCTACCTATAGGATCTCCCAGGGCACCGAATTACATGTGACCTCACCACAAAACCTCGCAAGAGCATCTGCCAGATATCCCAGGGAACCGAATTACATGCCATAGGCAAAACCTCGAAAGACTATCTGCAGATCTCCCAGGGCACCGAATTACATGTGGTCATGGCAAAACCTCGCAAGAGCATCTGCCAGATATCCCAGGGAACCGAATTACATGCCATAGGCAAAACCTCGAAAGACTATCTGCAGATCTCCCAGGGCACCGAATTACATGCCATAGGACAAAACCTCGAAAGAGCATCTGCCAGATATCCCAGGGAACCGAATTACATGCCATAGGCAAAACCTCGAAAGACTATCTGCAGATCTCCCAGGGCACCGAATTACATGTCCTCCCAGAGCAAAACCTCGAAAGAGCATTTGTCAGATGTCCCAGGGCACCGAATTACATGCCATAGGCAAAACCTCGAAAGACCATCTGCAAATCTCCCAGGGCACCGGATTACATGCTCATCTGCACAACCTGATCCACGGCCACAGAGTATCAACCTGATACTCACCATACATCATCCTGATGTATCCATGATCATCCTGATCATTATCACTGCAACGTCCTGCTGCATGTCATCTGGAGCAACATCCTGAAGCTCATCATCTATGATCATCCTGATCATCATTGCAACATCCTGCTGCATGTCATCCGGAGCAACATCCTGAAGCTCGTCATATATGATCATCCTGATCATCACTGCAACATCCTGCTGCATATCATCTGGAGCAACATCCTGAAGCTCGTCATCCATGATCATCCTGATCATCACTGCAACATCCTGCTGCATGTCATCCGGAGCAACATCCTGATGCTCGTCATCCATGATCATCTTGATCATCAATGCATCTACCTGATGCATACCAAGTATCTACCTGATACATATCATCATACATGATCCTCCTGATCATACAATGTATCCACCTGATACAAATACATGATACATATCATCATACATGATCCTCCTGATCATCAATGCATCTACCTGATGCATACCAAGTATCTACCTGATACATATCATCATACATGATCCTCCTGATCATCAATGTATCCACCTGATACAAATACAAATACATGATACATATCACCATACATGATCCACCTGATCATATCCAGCATCAACATGATGCGTACATACATACAGAATGATCCAACTGATCATATCCAGCATCCAACATGATGCGTACATACATACATAAAAATGATCCAACTGATCATATCCAAGCAGAAACCAGAACATCATCCTGATGCTCATCATCCAGCGCTTACATCCACAGCCATGTGTAGGATCCCCCTTCCAACATGCTTGGAATGGCTTCAGCAAATGTGTCCATCACTTCTTCCTCGAAGTATCCTCGATCTGAAGCACGCCAAGCCTCTCTCTGAAGTACTCGAACTTCACACTGGCTAGTGGCTTCGTCAGCACATCTGCAATCTGCTCGTCCGTCGCAACATACAGGAGCTTCACAGCTCCTCTCTGCACCATATCCCTGATATAGTGATATTTGATCTCTATGTGTTTCGACCTGTCATGAAACACTGGATTCTCGGACAGCTTCACACAACTCTGGTTATCACAGAAGATATCAGTAGCTTCCAATGGGAGATCAAATAGATTAGACAGTAGCTTCCGTAGCCATACTGTCTCACAACTAGCTGAACAGGCTGCAACATACTCTGCCTCAGCTGTACTCAGTGCTACGCAGGACTGCTTCCTGCTAAACCAAGAGATCACACCTGATCCCATACTGAAGCAACACCCAGATGTGCTCTTCCTATCTGCAGCACTGCCAGCCCAATCTGAATCAACATAACCCTGCAGGTTAAATTTTTGATTCGCCTCATATCTGAGCCCATAATCCACTGTACCCTTCAGGTACCTCAAAACATGCTTTACAGCAACCAGGTGAACACTCCTCGGATCCGTCAGGAACTGGCTCAATGTGTTCACAGCAAAGCAAATATCTGGTCTCATGTTCGTCAGGTACATCAAGGACCCAATAATCTGACGATACATAGAAACATCAACTGGCTCAGATGAAGCATCACAAAGAAGCTTCAGATTCGATGCCATAGGTGTGGCCATGGCTTTGCAATCCATCATCCCAAATCTCTTCAGGATATCTACTGTGTACTTCCCTTGACCAAGGAAGATCCCACCTGCATTCTGCCACACCTCCATGCCAAAAACAAATAGTGCATCATCCCCAAGTTCTTCATCTCGAACTTGGAAGAAAGCTTCCGCTGCGTGTCGGTAATCAATCTATCTTTACCTGTAACAAACAGGTTATCTGCATATAAAAGTAGTATCACTGGATTGCCTTCCTCAACCTTGTAGTAAAGGTTGGAATCCGCTTTACTCTTGGTAAAGCCCAAACTGGATAGAAAGCTGTCTATCCTACCATACCAAGTTCTGCACACATATATGACTACACCATGCTGTCTTGAATCCATCTGGTGTATCTTCTATTTCATCACTTTTATATTTCTCAATGCTGCCATCTGCAACATGCTTGATCTGATAGTTCCATTTGGAATTCATAACAAACTTCCCTTCACATCTTGGGAATACATCCCAAACATCATTCTTCATGATCGATGGATCATGGCATTCCATTTCTTCATCCCAGATCCTGGGAACTTCAATATCTTCAATAAATAAATTTGTTGCTGAACAAATGTTGTAGTTCTTCTTTTGTAGGAGATGGCATACGATCTTTCCTACACAACAGGTTAAATTGCATGATTAGAAAACATCTCATAGTTTTCAGAACAAATTCCTACACATAAATAAATATGTCATACAGTCATGCAATTATCTTAGCCAATGCTTCAATACAACATTTATCCATATCCCGTAACTTTCTAGATGCCTTCCAATCTCTACCAGAACATTGTTAAGAGTGTGCACAACTCCCAACATGTCAGCAAAGAGGTTTCATTCTAGATAAGTAGCAATGGAATGTTGTACAGTGCCATAGGCCACTTACCCATGTGTATTAGTAGTATACTGTTCATTAATGCAACTATTCTAATATGCACAAGACATATCCTAAGTCTAGGAACATGAGCATATACATCATTGAACAATTTTACTTAAACAAACAAATATGCAAGAAATGATAATTAAAATACTTATCTTTCTTTGTTCGTTGGGTGGACTCCCTCTGAGTCTTTGCTTCCTTGCAGGAGCTATTGGAGTCCTAATCTGAAGTAGCTTCTTCTACACCTTTCTATTGTGGAATGTAGAGAGATGGTCAACTCCCTCTGAATATCTGCATCCTTGCAGAAACTACTGAAGTGTGCTCCTTTTCTTTCTTGCAGGAACAACTGGAGTGTGCTCCCTCTTGATCTTTGCTTCCTAAATTACCTGTTCTTGAACTCATATTCATCCTTGGTCCCTATGCATGCTTATTAGTATCATGATTGTGTTATCCTTGTGAACTCATATAAAATCATACATTCATTAGTATACTATTAAAACACAATAATCTCAAGCATGTATAGTCATGATCATTTCAAACAGAAATAATAAGCATTAGCATTCAAGGTTTATGTAGTATTCTTATGGTTAGTCAAATCATAAGAAACATAACATGTCTAAACCTGTAATTACTCAAACCTATGACTCTTCGGGTTAGTTGAATCATCAATCAAGATAAGAGATATAATATGCATAAAAGCTATACCTTCATGATTCTTCTGGTTAGTCATATCATCAATTATGGTAAGAAACATAATATGCATACAACCATGATTATTCGAACCTATGACTCTTCGTGAATAATCATTATCAACAACACAATAGTATAAGATCCTAACACAAGGTAGGATTCTAGCTTGATATAGGAAAAACATACCTGGATTAGCATGCTAGCTAGTTATGTCTAACATACCCGTATAATGTCTTTTGGTTCTCTTCAATGACTTGTGCTAGTAACCTGCATGTCTCAATGGTTAGCCATTATAAAACCAAGTTATACATACCTCGTAAATGGATCTTCTATGAGATCCATGACAATGGATGAGTCTTTATCCTCATGTCACCATGATCATATGTTCTTGAACTGGAGCATGATTTGTCTTTCTTGGTGTACCTTTCATGTTAGTAGACAACATAAACCTCATACAACACCATAATGCATTAGTACAATCATAAGTGTCAACACCCTAAATAATGAATATCTTCTATCATGCATTCATAATTTTGTTAAGGTGATACGACAAATCTAAAAACAAAATTGTACTTAACTGTAATAACATGAAGACAAACATACCATAAACTTAATCATGGACAAATATCAAAACATACCTCGATGAGTCATACCTGTCGAGATCGCTTGTAATCTTCTTATGTAAGGCCTTAGCCTCATCTCCCTCTGAAACAGGAACTTCTTCACCTATGTAGGTGACCAATCCATCTTCTTCTAGGATTAACCCAATCCACTTGATGTGCAAGAACTGGACCTGGAGCTGGATATGGGTTTGTCAGAGAAACCCCAAAAATTCAAACTTTGAATTTCAAACTTCCGAAAGGATAGAAATATGCGCCTTGATGAGCTGATCAAATTGGTATATTCATAATTTGAAAAACTGCAAAGTTTCACTCCTCAATTTTGCCTTTGAAACTTCTGGATTCACTGGACGTGACCCTGAACTGGGGTTTGATGAATCCCACTCTTTTTCCCAATCAAAAGGTTTGATCCAAAGCTCTAAGCTTCTATTTTTCTGAGGAGCTTCCAGCCGTGGTCTCAGATTTCAAAAATTCCCATTTTTACAGAAGCCCTAATTTTCCACTTTCCTGATCAAAGTCCCGAACTAGGGTCTGATCAAGCCCGGCCTTCTTCCAAACCAAAAATTCTGATTTTGGTCTCTAAATTTTTATTTTGATGAGTAGCATTCAGCCGTGGTCTCCGATTACAAAAATTCCAACTTTTTTCAAAGCCCTAAATTCCGGAAGCCATGAATGAAGGTACCAAAAAATAATTCTGTTTTGACAGAAATATGTACCTGATTGTTTCTGGTGTAACTCCGAAATTTTTGATCCACAGGGTCTGAAAAAAAAAATTTCCTGAGATAGCCTGACCTGTTACCTTTCCATCCTGACAGGTCTGACCTCAATTGGATTCTCTGAGAGAGAGTTATGCCAAATGTCGCAACGTGACCTGTTTTGGGATAAAACAGAAGAGCGAACTTGTACGGCGTGCCACGTGTCACTGTTTGAACTTCGGCCTCTGAAAAAGTTTTCTAAGATAGCTCGGCCTGTTATCTTTCCATCCTGACAGGTCTGACCTCAATTGGATTCTCTGAGAGAGAGATATGCCAAGTGTCGCAACGTGACCTGTTTATGGGATAATACAGGACAGCGAACTTGTACGGCGTGCCACGTGTCACTGTTTGACCTTCGGCCTCTGAAAAAGTTTTCTGAGATAGCTCGGCCTGTGTACTACCTGTCACTTTTCACGAAATTTCATTTGGAGCTTCCTAGCCCAAGTTATGACCTTTTTCCCAAGGTCACCTGATTTTGACTCAGATCTGGAAGAGGCAGAAACCCTATATTGTACAGATCATAAATCACAAAGTACAACGAATTAGAGGTTGTCCTTTGGACACAAGATACCTGGAGATCTTAGCTTCGGCTTGTAACAATTTCAGATCCGAAAACTTCGCCAAAACGGATTTATAGCGAAAGTGCTACGATGACTGGTTTTTGCTATATCAAGCCCTAGCATCGTTAGTGCAACAAGTGTCATACATGCCATATCATGCCTTCTTTCAGGCTAGCTCTGATACCATGTTAAATTTTCAGAATTTACTTCAATATGATCTAGGATCTTAACTGAGAGAACAACATGTACAGCATATCTACAGCATATCAATCATGGAGACAATAATGCAAGCACACAAGAGACACAGAGATTTACTTGGGGAAAACCATAAAGGTGAAAAACCCCAATAACTTCCTCAGAGATAGATAGAGCAATGATACAACCAACCAAGAGATAGACATAACCTAGCAGCAGATCCTCCTCCTCCATAAGTGCGCCTCTCCTCCTTGAGAGCATGTGTAAGAAGTGAGTGAGCAAATAGAGTGCCTCCCGCACTCTATTTATACTTGACTTGACTTGCCTTTTTACCTAACTCATGTCGGCTCTAACTTAACCACATAACATAATGCTGAGTGGGCCGACCCCCAATAGGGTGGTCTAATAACCCTTTGACCCACATGGCCGACCCCCAATAGGGTGGTCTAATAACCCTTTGACCCACATGACTTATACAGGGCCGACCCCAAACAAGGTGGTCTAATAACCCATCAAGTATAAGTTACGACACTTACAATATAAATGACGACACTTCCTTATAGAGGAATAATACCATCTCTATAGGAATACAATATACATATATGTGAAATACATTCCGAAGTTACATATACATCAACACCCATAGATGCATGGGTAAGTCTTGATCGTGGATCATAACCTTTACTGCTTCTATGATCGTCCTATTCCTCCTTTCAGCCACACCATTCTGTTGTGGATTATAGGGGACAGTGAGCTCCCTCTTAATCCCTGCTTGCTTACAGAAATCTTTGAAATCCCCTGAGGTATATTCCCCTCCATTATCTGACCTCGGGATCTTAATCTTCTTTTCAGAAAGATTCTCTACAAGTGCCTTGAACTCTTTAAACTTTTAAAAGACTTCATTCTTATTCTTTAGAAAGTAAATCCATGTTTTGCGAGAATAATCATCAATAAAAGATGCATAATACTCATACCCACTTAGAGAGGTGGTGGACATTGGTCCACAGATGTCTGAATGAATGATATCCAGAATACCTTTCGCTTGGCTATCGCTACTTGGAAATGGGTTCTTCGTACTCTTCCCTTGAGCACACCCTTTGCATACTCCTTCATGATCCACCTGGATCTCTGGTAAACCAGTCACTACCTTACTTACAATTGGTAAGGCTTTGTAGTGTACATGAGCTAGTCTTCTATGCCATAGCTCACAGGGGTTCATGGTACTAGTCATGAGTGTTGCATCTGCATGACCCTTCAGTTTGTAAAGTCCTCCTTCTTCTACTCCAATGACTATTGCATCATCAATAGTCTTTCCTTTAGGCCACATGAGAACTTCACCATCTACAAATGCAACTCGAAGACCTTTCTTATCTAATGCTGAAATAGATAGAAGGTTCTTCTTCAACCCAGGTACATAAAGTACATCCTTCATATTCATGGAATTCCCAGAGTCCAACTTGTAAGAGGCTTCTCCCATACCCTTGATGGGATATTGGTAGTCATCTCCGAGTTTTACCTTGTGTGGAGATTCCTTCTGGATGAGATGAGACAAGGACTCTTTGTATCCCATCATGTGTTTTGAAGCTCCACTATCCACTAGCCAACTATCACTTGCATGAGATACTGAACCAGTGAGTGCTGAGATAAGAACATATTCTTCACTGGAGTCTTCATTGGTCTTGTTATCATCATCACTATCTTCCACTGCATGAGCATGAAACCTCTTCTTCTGCTTCTTGTGGTGTCCAGATCTGTTTGGACAATTTCTTGCAATGTGTCCAGTCTTGTGGCATGAGTAACACTCAATTGAAGAGAAATCCTTCCTGGTCCTTCTCTTCTTCTGGGGTCTCCTTGGAGAGTCCTCTCGAGGACGAGGGTTGTTCTTTCTCTTCTTCCCACCTTTAGCATGGGTAGCTAAAGCTTGATCTTCATCATCATTTAATTTCTCTTCTCTTACGACTATTCTTTCTTCTTCTTAGACACATTCTTCCCATAGACTTCTGAACTTGATTAGTTTCTTTCTGGCACAGATGCCACGAACAAATGGTTCCCAATCTTGGGGGAGACCATTCAGGGTAGTCATCACAACTTCTGCATCCTCGATCATATCCCCAATGGCTTCTAGTTGTTCTTTAATCTAGGATACCCTTGAGAAGTATGAGTGCATGGACTCAGACTTCATACACTTCACACCCTTGAGTTGGTTTCTCAAGGTCATTTTCCTGTTGATATTCTTTCCTTCAAATAGGCTAGTCAAGGCATCAAACATCTCCTTTGGTGTCCTTTTGGAAGACACATGGGGGATCAGCAAAGATCCTCTTTGCTTTGATGAAATTCTTCTTGTGCCTAGCCTTCTCTTCATCTCCCTCTGGTTCTGTAAATCCTTCCTTCACATAGTCTTCTAGCTCATGCTCCTCAAGGATGAGCATGACTCTATACTTCCAGGATCTGAAGTTCTCAGCTCCTTCAAGCTTTTCATCAAGCTTGGTATTGCTTGTCATCTTGCTATAATGAGTACTTCAAATGGAAATAGAAATAGATTTGAGACTTACTAGAAAATTTGCCCTTCTGAGATCTGCTCCTCCTTGGCCTAGGGTTTGTCAGAGAAACCCTAATTTTCCGACTTCGGTATTTTGAAAAACTAATTGGATGAGTAAATTCACCTTCTAAAGGGGAGTTGATAAATGTACTCCTTTTCCAAAATCAGTGAGCAGATGATCCAAAAACTTGATGCCCTAATTCTCCCGGGCTGTAGTGGTGGACCCAAAAATGAAAATGCTCAGAATGAAATTCTGCTTCGACAGAAAAATGTGCCTTAGGGAGGCGAGGTAGATTCACTCTCTTTTCCAACAAAAGTGTGGAGGTGGCTCCCAGAATAAGAAACCCTAGTTTCTGTAGTTACGGGGGCTACACAATGTAATCTTTCAGGCTAGTTCTGATACCATGTTAGTTTTTACATATCATTTGAGCAGCATATAGCATATAAACAATTACTGAAAGATAAACAAGCACAGCATAAAAGACAAGAGACAATTTATCCTGGGAAATCCTCTTGGGGTAGAAAACCCAGCAAAACCTTCCTCAATATAGAAATCACAAAGTACAAGATAACCCCAAGACAAAACAGCTACTCCCTTGCTTGTGCGCCACTCTCTTCTCCACTAATGCGAGCTTGCTTGAGTGAGTGAGTTAATACAAATGAGAGAGAGCACACCTATTTATATTCTTCAGTTGAGATGACTAATTCCCCAACAGGGCCGACTTGTCTAACTGGATGGTCAACTACATAATATAATAATATTTCCGGGGCTTTTCTAGGCCGACACATGTTCTAGGGTTTACATTGATTCTTTCAATGACCTTTACATTATTAATTACATGACCATCAACTCCCGTAGGAGGAATACAATAATATAAATAGAATATCTTCCGCAATTACATTATTTTAACAGAAAAAGAGGTTAAAAAACTGTTAGATGCAAAGATTATAGTACCTCTCAGATATTCTTCTTGGGTAGCTAATTTGGTACCAGTATGTAAGAAAAATAGTGAAATCAGGCTGTGTGTGGATTTTCATAATTTGAATAGGTCTTCCCTTAAAGATAATTATCCACTCCCCAAGATTGAACAGATTTTACAGAAGGTGGTGGGTGCTCAAAGAATATCAATGATTGATGGGTTCTCAGGGTATAATCAGATTGTCGTGCATCCAGATGATAGGGAAAAAACAGCTTTTACTACTCCATGGGGGACTTTTATGTACGACCAAATGCCCTTTGGTCTCTTATGAATGCAGGCGCAAATTTTCAAAAAGCTATGGATATAGCTTTTGTTGGAGAAAAGGAAAATTTTGTGGTAATTTATCTAGATGATATTACTATTTTCTCTCATTCTGATGAAGAGCATCTTAAACATCTTAGGCAAACGTTTTTGAAATGCAGAAAAATATGGATTGTCCTTAAATCCTAAGAAATCTCATTTTGTTGTCCAAGAGGGTAAGCTTTTAGGTCATATAGTTTCAGCAGATGGAATCAAGATAGATCCTGGACGTGTCAAATCTATTCCTAAAATCAGTATTCCAAGAAGTAATAAGGATATTTAGTCATTCATTGGAAAGATAAAAATTTTAAGATGGTTTATCCCTAACTTTGCAGAGACTATAAAGCAAATAACATCAATGTTGAAAAAGGATTAGGAAGTAAGGTGGACAGCTGAGACTAGATCTTCATTTGAAAAAATTAAACAAGTTCTCATAGAAGCTCCGGTGTTGGTAAGTCCAAATTTTTCTAAAGATTTTCTGACTTTCTCCTTTGCATCTCAAGATACTATAGCAGTTGTTCTTTTACAGAAGAATGCAGAAGGACTAGAACAGTCTATTGCTTTCTTTAGTAAGACCTTGAGGGATTCAGAATTGAAATATAGTACCTTGGAAACGCAGGCTTATGCATTGGTCAAGGCTTTGAAATTTTTTAGAATTTACATTCTGCATTCTAAAATCATAGCTTATGTACCTAATACTACAATCAAAAATATTTTAATACAGCCTAACAATGAAGGAAAAAGGGGACGATGGATAGATAAAATCATGGAGTATGATGTTGATATCAGGCCTACTAAGCTGGTAAAAGGACAAGGTTTGGCTAGACTCCTAGCTGATTCCAATTGTGAAGCTTTGGGCCTTCATTTGGTGGCAAATCAGCCGACACAAGACGAGTTGCAAGCAAAACAAAATGAAGAACATATTATGGATAAGTATGCAGACTCTTCTTGGTATGCTGATATAGTTTACTTTCTGTTACATCTGCAATGTCCTTCTCGTCTAAGTAAAAAAGAAAGCAGGTCATTAAAGCTAAAAGCTACTAAATATTGCCTTGTTAATCAACAATTGCATTGGAAAGATCCAGGAGGGCTATTACTCAGATGTTTGGAAAAGTCAGAAACAAGTTTGGTTATTTCAGAGTCACATTAAGGTGCTTGTGGGGGTCATAAGTATTGGAAAGCTACAGCCTTTAAAATTTTAAGAGCAGAATACTATTGGCCTTCTTTGTTCTCAGATGTTTATAATCAAGTCAAGGCTTGCATACAATGTCAGAAATTTGCAGGTAAACAAAAGCTCCAATCCTTACCATTAAAACCTATTGCAGTAGATGCTCCATTTCAACAGTGGGGATTGGATTTCATAGGAGAAATCAATCCTGCTTCAAGTGGACAGCACAAATGGATATTAACAGCCACAAATTTCTTCACCAAGTGGGTAGAAGCAATTCCCACTAGGAATGCAACTAATAAGGTTATCATCAATTTCATACAAGAGAATATTTTAAGCAGGTTTGGTTGTCCCAAAAAAATATTGACTGATAAAGCTCAGGATTTTAAGTCTAAGGCTATGATTGATTTTTGTGAACAAAATGGTATTATACTTAAATATTCTACGCCCTATTATCCTCCAGGAAATGGGCTGGCAGAATCAACAAATAAGAATATCATTAGTAGTATTAAACAGATGTTATATCAGAACAAAAGATCTTGGGACACTATGTTGAAATATGCTCTTTGGGCAGATCGAATAACCACTAAAAAGGTAATAGGATTGTCTCATTTTCAGCTTGTTTATAACACTGATATTGTTTTTCCTGGTCAGTTGGGTATTCCAGTAATGAAGTTACTTCAGGACAGTGAGGAGGAAACAAATGACATTCAAAGAAGAATCTTTTTACTGATTGAGTTGCAGCAAGAAAGGGAAGCATTGGCAGAAAGAGCACAGGCTTACAGGAATAAGGTCAAAGAGAAGTTTGACAGAAGAATTAAAGAAGATACCTTTCTCCTTGGAGACATGGCACTCAGATGGGATGCCCGTAGGGATCAGAAAGGTCAACATGGTAAATTTGACAATTTATGGTTTGGACCTTTCAAAATTTCCAAGATTCTGGGAGACAATACCTTTGTACTGCAAAATTTGGAAGGAGAGGAACTTTCAACCCCAGTGAATGGGCATTTCCTTAAACATTTTTACACCTACTAAAAAGATTAGCCCTTTCATTCATTGTACATATCAGTGAGAATTCAATAAGGCTCCAGCCCAATGGAATTGTATATAAAGTCTAGTTTCAAATTCAGAAGAATAACAAGATGTTTTCAGTTCAGATATCAGAAGGCACTGGTCTTCATGATCTTGGAACCTCACAGGGAGGATTCCATACCCTAGCTGGAGCCAGATGTTAGAACTAGAATTGTACCCCCAATTTTAGTCCTTTTTTCCTTGTTTTTCTTTCTATTTTTATTTTATTTTTCTTATTTTTAGTCATACTTCTTATTTTTCTTATTTTATTTTATTCTTGATTGAACATTAGCTTATAATCACTAAACCTTCCTTTCAGTCTTCAAATATATGTGTTAATGTTATTCCTAACACTTTTATAAAGGTTTTATGCATATATTATGAGTGAAATGTGATTTGATGTATTCCGGCAACGTAATCAGTAGACCTTATAAATGCGGACGCTGCCGGAATAACAAATCATTGAAGTTCATGATTCGGCCCCTGTCCAGATTCATACACGAGTTTTTATGAAGAATTTGCCAGAGATTTTGATCAGGAAGAATGCAACATCTGTCAAGCACGACACTCCACAGCATCTGCCTTGAAAACAAAGATCAGTGGTTAACCCTAGCTCCATGTTTTCGTAGCTACAAAAGGATCGGGACATTTGTTCGTTGGCTGAAAGGAGCTCGTTTCAGACACAGCAGGTATCCAGTGAAGCAATAAACACGAAGAAGAGTGGAAAATTGTGCAGGCTTGAACCAGTTAACACTGAATGGGCGGAAGAGTTCCCCGAATGTGCAGAATTGTTTAAAAAGGCTGGTTGGTTTTCCTTCTTTGATAAAATCATAGGTTATAACATGGAGGTTACTAGATCTTTTGTGCAAAATTGTTCAAACTCTTTCATTGAATTTCAAACCCTAAATTTTGAACTAATCGAGGGTCTGAAAGCTGAAGCAGCGGGCTTATCCGTTGAAGGACAGCGTTGGTTCAAAAAGTTCCCGTTCGAATTCGTCCTGAGTTTATTCTTCTTGCTCGGGTTCGAATCTATGGATTGGAATAAGGGCATTCATCTCAACACTGTCAAACCAGAATGGAGGGAAGTTATCGGGACTGTGCAGCGTTATATAACCTGCGAAGGGAGGTTTGCCACAGTATATAAATATCACTTCAGGTTCCTGTTACATCTAAATGGTCAATTGAAGATGAATTTGTTATTTTATTTCCTTAAAATCCTTAGTAAGATGTCTAACAGGGTAAAGGGCCATATCGATAATACAAATCAGTCCTCCTTTCATCACGGCCTAGTCAAATTGATAGTGTCAACAGAACTTAACAGGAAGAACCGTGCTTGGCAGCACTTCCTGTTCTAGTCCGGATTCGAACCTGAGAAGATCGCAAATCAGGATGAAGCTGAGAAATCTGTTAGTAAACAGAGGAATTTTCAAGGAAGGCACCGAGTTCAAAGAGAACCTAGCATCACAAAAAGGCTAAAAAGGAAAATGATTGAAGAGGTGAACTCAGTGGAAGGATGTGGTTTGGAAAAAGAACCAGAACAAGAACATCTGCCGGAAGAAAGGTCCTTTGCATCATGCAATGCAGACATCACATCGGCCCCTGATACTCCTTGTGTCACCAGGGAGAGGCTAATAGAAGAAGGTATGGTTCCTTCTCCAAATACTGAAACTGTTATCAAGCCTTTATCTGAACCTGAAATGCCAAAATGGAGGCCCAAAACCATGGCAACAAAAAAGTTAAGGCTGAATATGAGAAAGGCTTTAAATCCTAAATTGGAAAGAGAGGAAATTACAACAATTGAAGATTCTTCAAGTGAAGAAGAGCTCAAGGACAGGAAAGTGGAACTAAATTCAGAACAACTCTTTAAAGATACAGAGAAGAATAACCAAAGTTTGACAGAATTAATGGAAAAGAGTTGTGAAGTTCATGAAGAAGAAAAGATTCCAAATTTTGAATTTGGATCGAGCTCAGGAACTGTTCATTCAGAAGTTCCAACAGAGGACACAAATGTAAAAGAGTCAAAGGGGTTATATGAAACATAGGAAGATCTTCTCATTAAAAAGCTTGAAATCCCTCCAAGCTCAAATAATGAAGAAAATCCAGTACATCAAGAGGCAATCCAAATAGGTTCAGAAGTTGAAATTCTCAAGAAGTCATTACAGCAATATAAAGTCCAGAATGAATATTTAAATGATTCAAATGATAAGCTCATGCAGGCCAACAAAAGATTAAGACAAGATTTGGAGGAAGTGAATGGTCACTATCAAGAACTAATTACAGCTGCAAAGGAAGTGTTAAAAAGGAAAAAAATGCACAAAGCCAGATTGAAGAATTAACAAAGCAAAATGTAGAATTATCAAACAAGGTCCAAGTGTTGGAAGCAGAGCAGGTTCGACTTCTAAGGAGGTCTCAAGCATTGGATGGACTTACCATTTTGGCAGAAGCAGCTCGTCAAATCTAAGATCGAAAATGATCAGAAAGTTGTCAAGCAAAGTTTGATGACACGTCTAGATGATAGATATGAAAGTCATAGTTTTAGGAGTTAGTTTTGTTATTTTTAAAGACTCCTTTATTTTGTAAACTTCTTGAACAGATCCGAATCCCTAAAATGTGGATCTTTTGAACTGCTTTTTGTAATTATAAAAGTGAGAAGGATAGTAGGAGAAGAGGTTGGATTTTTATTTATGGAAAGGGTTAGATGCTACCAAGTTGTTGTATCAAAGACATATGACTGACTCTCAGTAAGTTTTGAAGACTGTCAATTTGGAATGATAAATATAATATAAGCCATGTTTGATCTATATTTTTAGTTGAAGTTTCTGATCAGTTTGATCACCTTGCTTATTACTTCATTTCTTGATAAAAAAATTTATCCTGGGATGCTTTTAAGTTTGTGGACTTAACTAAATTCCTTTATGGAATGTTCTTCTATTTATGATCTTTGAAATTACTATGTATACATGGTTTATGTTTATGTTTCAGACTTGTTCATTCTGATCTTTAAAGATGATTTCTGATTTAGTCATCATATGTCGTTTGTCATTTATTACCCTATCCATGAATGATTCCTTCACAATTTATAAAATTAAATCATTTTCTAGTTTTCTGTTTTGGATGATCTAGCTTGTACTTTTGTAGTCTAAGTACAAATTCTAGTGCAAACACCCCACATGAGGACAAATCCACAATCCAAGTAAGAAATGCCTAAAGAGTTTGGAGGTGAAGTGAATAAGGATTTGTAGGAATCAACAATATCGAAAAGAAATAGGACCTCTCTAATAACAATGAATTCTCCTTTATAAAGGAGATGTTCTAGCCCAACAATACATTGATTTCTGAATGCTAGCTGTATAACTACATATGCTATACACTTTCCATATGTAGCATGATATTTAACCATAAACCACATTTTACCACAAGGGAAATTCAATGATGGTCATGCTATATCCCCTCACTCAAGACACCAAATGAGAGATGATTCACTACCTATCCCCATAGTCTGGCATGAACTGCATTTACACATGCATTGAATTCTGAAATATCTTCTTCTTTCAAACTATTTATCTATGCACACACATTGTAGGATGCGACCAAAATTATCATCAAAGTTCGAGATGTAGCATGGTATTTTACCATCAACCACATTTTACCAGCCGTGTTTCCCCCAAAACAACACCACTTTATTATCCATGCTCGTTTGTCCTTTTACCTATCAAAATATCATGGACACCCTTCAATAAGGCATCCATATATATTACATTTCTATTGAATAAAAGCACAGCATTTTTCAAGTCTAAGAAAGAACAAGCATTCCTCCATATTTCATTCATACTAGTCTTACTTTGGTAAAACTATGGTGATGATTTAGCATTCTCGTTGAATCAAATTTCACAACACTAATTTTTATGCTAGACCCACTATGAATGGTGCACATTAATAATGTGAAATTTTTAACAAAAAGAGTGGGAAGAAGAAAAGAATGATAAGAGAGTAGTCACCAGCATACATAAGTATAATACAACCAATTTCAACATAAGGTTTCCTTTTGTCAACATGGATTTGTGTAATTGTATGAGTGGGAGTGTGTATGTATGTGTATTTGCATGTGAGTTTATACATGTATGAAAGATACAGAGACTGGAGATCAACCAGAAGTTTAAAAAAACATATGCACCAACCTATCAGAATGGTTGTATATATGCAAGAGCTCTTCATTAGATGATCTAGAGCCACGAACAACATCCACTGCACCAATTCCCATGATACCTGCAATATAAGTGAATCAAGAATCATTTATGCAAGTTTTTATAGCCATGTATGCCACTAAGTCAAATAGTCTCACAACACCATTGCATTAAAAATTCTTCGGATTATCAATGCCCTTTGCTAGCCAAACATTCGTTGATATTTAGGCTGCCATGAGACAAATAAGTAGTGAGAAGTTACAGATCCTTTGGACTATAAAAAAGTATAGTGAAACACTGATCCATGTTCCCAAGGAAGGTTTCAGGGGCAACCAAAGAACTCAGATATTCCAAAGGTTATAGGAAGTGTGATTGTGTAAGAGAGGTGTGGAGAAAAGCAATCGAACTACAAACAAGAGAATAAGATATGCCAACAAACAAAGTCCAATGTTCAACTATATCTTCCATGGAGTACATGTTTATAAATGAGAGTAGAGATGCTCCATAAGCCATAATCTAGTAGGGGTTTGAAAAGGCAAAGAGTGCTAGGGCAAGGGTAAGGCATCATCAGCCATATACTAATACAGGAGATACGATTATACATGCCAAGATAGTTAGCCAATTACAAGAGACCATTAATGGTTTGAAAATTAGCTTCCAAATTTCGCAATAACCAAGTCGGGGGGTTGGTTCTCAACGTCGACTCAAAGGTTGATGTCGATAGTTGAAAGGCAGGTCTATGTTGAACAAAGGGCTGTTGATTGTCGAATATCACTCCCTTTTTTGTTAGGAATCGGATTTTATCCTTTTTGAAAGAGATTGGCATAGTTCCTACGACGCTTCTACTTTCAATGAAAGGCTTCTTGAATTTTACAGTAAGAGATTCTAGTGCTGCTACTAAGATCTAATACGTGGTTTCATTCTATTGATTCCCTAATCTATTTGGTAATCCACTAACATATTGGACATTACCATAACTAATACCGTATTCTTTGGCATGTTTTATTGGTTTGGTGATTTTCCATTGATTGAATGATCCAGTGTTTTCATTTTGAAGCGAAAATCTTTTTATTATAGTACTTTTGAGGTCATTACAATCTAAATTAGTGACACATTTATTAAATTTCACACTAAATTAATTTCTGGGAATTTCTGATTTACTGTCATAAGTAAATAACAGCAAGTTAAAATGAATGGGATGCTTTATAAATGCCAAATTTGCTGTCTAAATTTCTGAATATTGCTTCAACATATAACTGTTTAATTTTCCAGATTGTTTATGGTTATTAAGTGCAATTTTAATCTCATTTAACATCCTGGAAATTATCTTACTGTTTATACTTTATTGCTGCTTATGGACATTGAATGTGATGGTGACAACTCAAATTAACAACTCTCAAGTTTGTGAAATTTACAACAAGCCATTTTGGTTGAAGTAACACAAGTTGATACAGCCCAAGTGGACAACTTAATAAGTTTGAGTGACACCCTTTTGCAGAGATCTTTATCTCTCCAGGAGGGCCTCATTCAAGCGAACAATTTCATAAGCTAATCAAGTTTAATTATCACCATAAATATCAATTACTTGTGGATGAATTGGGGCAATGAGCCATTTACTCGAATAAGCATTTTATTCATTGACTTGTGGTACATTATTAAATTTTATTTCTATAAGTTTTTATTTTCTCATGTCCATGAATATTTCATTTTGAGCAATGGTTATGGAATCACTTTATCTTTGATTATCTCATATTCAATTGCTGAAGTAATTTGTGAGATGCTTAACTTGACTACATACTTCTAGATCTTTAATAAAGCCAAACATCCTAAGATCATCATAGACTTGATAGGGAAGCCTCCCTTGGCCTTGAAGTGGCCTAAAACGTGGGAAGGCTCAAACTAAGGTGACAGTGATAGTAGTCTTTTGTAGTTGCATTTCAAATTTTCAAAGCACTAGTGGATTGGGCCTTTGCCACTAAAGTGCCAAATTGAGTTGTAACATTTTGGCTTCGTTGTCGGAGATAAAGCTCTTTTCCTGAATTTAGGAGATCATGCTTCTTGACATTTTGTGGGAGGTTAATATTGCAGATTTCTCTTCTCACATGGTGACTCCGCTAGGGATGAAGCCCTTGTCCATGAAGTTTTCGAAGATTTGTTGTTTGTAGGGTGAAGCAAGCAGCATTTGAAGGCATTGAAGGCTCACCGTGGCAACTCCACACATTTCAACATCGGTATGAGATATGATTACATAGATTTTTCAGATTAGATATCTCGTATTTGAAGATTGGAAGAAAATATGGTGTTTCTTGAACAACCATGCATGCGCAATTGGCTTAATCCAATGGATTTCTCAGGCATCCCGGGGTATCCTAATCAATTTGATAATGATGGTTGGAAGGAATGCATCCCAAAATTCCATGGGCATTCATCTAGGTTGCATGTTGAATTATTTATTGAAGTTCTTTCAAAGTTGAATGTGGCCCATGAGGACATTAAGAATCAAGATGAAAACGCTCAAGATATCTTTTGCTTTGGAGGAAAGTGATGTAAGAAATTGGTATAAAGGGATTCCTACTAAGGGGGTATCCTCACTTGTAAATTCTGCCCAAGATTTTTTGCAAGAGATGAGATTCTCCTCTTGATGAGGAATTTGTTGTAGCTTTGGTTGCCCCCCCAACAAGAAGAAGCCAAAGAGGAAGATCAAGCCCTTGAAGAGAGCTTTGAGGAGGTCCATGATGAGACCAAAGAGGTTGATCAAGAAGAACCTGCCCAAGCCCAAGAGGAAATCCTTGAGGATTTCCAGCCATTTGAGCATGCTGATGTTGCAGATTTGGACCAGCATGCAGAGGTTTTCAATGCAGATTTGGAGCTGTTTTCAGAGGTATTTGAGGACATTATCTGTGGAATGTGTCGGGGATGCATTTGAGAGGAAGAGCAGATTTGTATTCTGCCCTGTACAGTATCATTCAGATCAAGGAAAAGTCCCACAGTTTGTGGCCAATACTGATGATAATTGCCCTAGCCAGCAGCATTCCTGTGGAAGCAATTGAAGTTACTACAGTGAGGCAATTCTAGAAGGTGGAAATGATGATGAAACACTGATCTAGCAGCACCTTATATAATCTGATATGAGAGTGCCAGTATGACAGTCTGCACTGCATGTTTGGTTGCCAATACTCCCAAGACATTTAAAGAAATCATAACACGCTCTGATGAATACACTATTCATATAGGGCACTATTCTAAAAGGTATATCAGTCTATTTTATGGATGCAGCAGTGTTTCCATTGAGGCTATTGTCATGTGATTCCCCTAAGTCACATGGATGTTTTAAGCAGCCATACTTAAGAGAACAGTCAGGACTGTTCCAGCAAAGAGCACAGGGCTGAGAGGCAAAGGTTTTGATGGCGTGATCTATAATCTTCATGGCAATACAAATCAGTTTTGATAGATTCATTGAAGATAGCAAAGGGAGGTGATTGTCTCCATCAATATTTCTCACCTCACTATCATCTGAGCTGCCAGAAAGGAAGGTGGCATACTACAGCACGCAGTCAGTGTTAACAAAGCCTTGCAGCTCTTTGAAATCATTATTTCTTACCCAGAAATTGTCCCGTGACACAGTGACAAGTTCAGACTTGGACATCAAAAGGGTTTGGGATTGTTTCTTATCGAAGTAGTGCAAGGTTATGAAAGTATCTTGAAGAGACAGATCCCTAGTACATCTCTTGTGCTATCTACACATGATGTTCTGTAATTTCATATGATCAAAAAATCCAAGGGTTTTCTGCATGTTGATCATTCAAGAAGGGTTGCTGAGTGGCTGAGTCCTAAAATTAGGTATTTTTTGGGCAGTCTAGCTTTAGTGAAAAGGGGAATATGCTGAGAAGATATTCGTTAATGTAGATGGGCATTATCAGCATGAATGGCTTTGCCAGGCATGTGTCTTCCGGCAATAAAGCCTCTAATGATTTCGTGAAGTTGCCAGTTGGAATTTCTGGCACCCAGAAAGCATCCTGGTCATCTCGTATCTGAGGGTCACAAAGGATGGCGTGTGGAAACGAGTAAAATAGAACAAAATGCATGAACTTGCTTTTCTGATCAAATGATCAAAAACATGCAAGGGAACAGTGTCAATATAGAAAAGCATGCAATCTGCTCCTCACCCAAAAAATGAATCATTGTTACTTTCGCCAAAGTGTAGCCTTTCTCATCCTCACACACAAGCATTCCATATCTCTGTCAGTAGCACCTTGGCCAATTAGGAAGGGAAACAAATCTGCATCATTTAAGCATTGTAATATAGTGGTGTCAATTCCTCTAATGCCTCAACATCGAACCATTCATCGAACCATTCCGAGCATTCAACCTTTATTTACAGGTATGGCAGTGGGCGAGAGCTGGAGCTGTCTCAGATAGGGACTGCCATCTTCTGGTTATAATCGGTGACTATAGGTGTGCCATGCATTGAGGAATAACGTGGCCAATGTCCAGCACCCAAGAGATTCGTGGATGCATTGAGAGGTGAAGCCCAGTTTGACATGGTGAGCATGAATAATGCCCTCCACCTTGATCCACAACTTGAGTACTGGATGAGATCTGATGTGGAGCAGTTCGTGAGCCACCTTTTGGTATGGTGATATGGCATCGTAATGATGGATCCAGTCACTTTGAGGAGGGCGGCATCTTTACCATGGTGAGGCCTTCATTACGATGCCTACATGGGATCCTCACCTATGTCATTGCAGCCACATGGATTGGGCACTTGATGATTATGTGCATTTGGCACATGATGTTTTCCTCGCTAGGATGGATGAGTTTTGTGGTGATCCCTTGATGGGGAATCTTGTTGATATGTACATGTACGATGATATTATTCTTCATGTTGATCCATCCTTCATTGTAATTAAAATGTATGGAAGAATGAACACTAGACAATGGGATCCTGGAATCCTACACTTTGATGTATTGATGTATCTTGAAGGAATGCGCCAGTTATGGGATCCTGGCATTCCTCACATGATTGCTTTGTATCAGAAAACCTTGTGCATTGTTGGAATGCACTTGCATGGGGTTATTTGCATCCCCTACTTTGTATTTTTGCTCTTGATGGCATTGTGCACTAAGAGACTGCGCAAGCAGTCGGACCCTTGTGTCCGTGTTCACTTGCAGCTCACTTGGAGCAACTCTTGGATCATTGGCTTGATGAAGCAAGCCTCCTTTCATCATGAGTTCATTTCTGCAGCATATGGTGATGGTTTCCTACATGGGAGACACTCTGGTGGATGGACTTATGATTTTCATGCAGGAAGTTTTTGTAGCAGCCATGAGACTCCTTATGCAAGCCTTCCACTTTGCATAGGAGTATCTCTTCTACTCCTTGTATTCATGAGGTCATTTGGGATCTTGGTATATGTACTAAGTTTCACACTGAGTGCATGGTATTATGGTGGTGCAGATGGAGCTATACTTTGGGAAGATGTCTCAAGGTGTAGTTGGTGATATTTTTTGAGATGCAGTTTTGGGCACTTCTGTAATATCCCAACTGATATTTGTTGCCTTTCTATAGTGTTTCTGACGTAGATTTTGCTTACTTGAAGTCTTGTAACCCAATATTCAAATAAAAGATGAATGCATGTGCCGTACTATGATTGCATGAGAATGCATGCAAGTGCATGGGGTTGTGTAAACCTTTGCATAGGAGGATCTCTTCTACTCCTTGTATTCATGAGGATCATTTGGGATCTTGGTATATGTACTAAGTTTCACACTGAGTGCATGGTATTATGGTGGTGCAGATGGAGCTATGCTTTGGGAAGATGTCTCAAGGTGTAGTTGGTGATATTTTTTGAGATGCAGTTTTGGGCACTTTTGTAATATCCCAACTGATATTTGTTGCCTTTTTATAGTGTTTCTGACGTAGATTTTGCTTACTTGAAGTCTTCTAACCCAATATTCAAATAAAAGATGAATGCATGTGCCGTACTATGATTGCATGAGAATGCATGCAAGTGCATGGGGTTGTGTAAACCCTAAATAACCCAAATATTCAGATATGCTATAAAATAGGGATATAAATTATGCATGTACGTACCAATAATATGTGCCAGGTATGTAGATCAATATGAGCTAAGCATGCAAGCCATGCATGAAGGATCAGTTGAGATGTGAGATAATCTCAATCCAATAATGCGCCCTTGTGATAAATGCACCCTGTTACCTCCCCACTGTTACAGGGGTTTTCACACAGCGGAAATGAAACAGTACAGCACATATGGCCTTGGCACATTGTCTTTCAAATGCATCAGTGTCTCATATACAGCATAGTTTTTTGAAAGCTCTGAGGGAGGGGGTGTCCACAGGTGCAGCAGAAGACATCTTAAACTTTTGGCATGAAGCAGAACTGGGCCACATTCTGCATGATTATGGTGAAGAAAATAGGTGGCGGTTGTTAATAAAAAAAAAATTGCAGAACCTCGTTTAGCTGGTGGTATACATTCTACTTCAAAATTGGTGGAGTTTTGTGCGTAGAAGTGTTTACAAATTTTCGTGGAAGCAACTCCAAGATCTCAGCTAGAGACATGTGGGCCCAAATTAAAAAAAAAGCACGCATCTTTTGATAAAATCCTGCAGCAGCCTGTGGCCATTCTTGGCAGCTAGAGCAACTTGGACTATCACCAGGAGATGAATATGGGCACAATAGAGGATGCAGTAGAGATCTGCCAGTCAGCGGTTTGTGATCATCCGGATATCCTATTTGAAAATGGGTTCCAAAATTCATGCACAAATAAAAGAAAACACATGCGATGGGGGTGATTCTTCTATTGCAGAGCTTGAAAAGAAACACCCATGTCAAAGAGGAGTTTCACAAAAAAAAGTGTGTTGACTGTTGCCCAATATACATATGGATTGGATGCAGTGGCCCGGCAGCTTTGGGCTTGATAGATGTGCCAGAAATTGATGGTGGCTTAGTTGAAGCTCTAATGGGATGTTATGAAGCCTGAAATTGTATTTCAAGTAGTAAGAAGGGACCGGGTCAAGAAGCGCAATTTTGCAACACGAAGAGAGAAGAAAGATATATAAATCAAAAAATGATAAAAGAAAGAACTGCTTGGCGTTTGGGTTTTGGCTATGACAGATCCGAGTGGAGATATTTCCACGGTTTCAGACGGTGAACGCCACCATCAATTTCTTATTTAACAAACGACAGAGGTCAGCTCAGTGGGGAGAGTCTGCGATTTTATCACCAGTGGGAGAATCGACTCAGACGTCGGCGCAGTGTTTACGAAATTTTGGCCCACATTCACGCTATTGGCAGCCGACTGATAAATGTGAAGATATTTTGGGCCGTATCGCTACCATCTGTCATTCAACAAGTTCGATTCAGTGCCAAAACGGGGGAATTTCCACGCCGCACAGTGCAGCACAGCCGATTATCTGCTGTAGAAGGAGAAAAGCTCGAGTTTTCATAAGATAAACCGCACACAGTGGGCATAAATGAATGCTGTCCACCTGTTTTCTGAGCTATTGGGAGAGACCAGCTGCATAAAAACCACTAAACTCGAGTTATGGGCATGGACCACGATTTTGTGTTGGCTGCCGAGTGGTTTGATGATTAAATCGAGATTTTGACAGGCGTATCAGACGGCCGATTGCTGAGATAAAATAATCGGTGGTTCTTAAAAGGCATTTGAATTCACCCACTCGAAGTTTTCCCCGGTTATTTTCAGTGCTAAATCGTGAAGTTCAGAACAGGCTATTTAGAAATCGACAGATGTCGAGTCATCCGCGTTGTCATCAGAAATTGAAGACATCTTCCTGGCAGCCGAGGGCAATGGTGGTCGTGTGCTACATTCAGAATCTGACAGTAGTTTGGTGCAGCTACTACTAATCAACCATCTGATTGACCATTTGTTCACCTAAAAACACAGATTCGGGGCTTTCCAGGATCACATCATGACAGTTGTCGTTTTTTCTTTACTGCTGGAGAGTATCCACTTTAGTTTACTTGGACTTATGTGGAAGAAAAAGTGGATTTCACTTTTCTCTTTATTATTTTAATATTATTTTCTTTTTATAAGAGGTTTTTGGCCTATAAAAAGCCAGCCTGCTTCATTGTAGCGGATGGAAAAACTTGGGATTTTTCTCCCCTTGAGCGTAATAGAAAAAAATATCATGGGATTCTTTGGATAAATTGAGAGTTCGTTTTCTCTTTGTATGCCATTTTTCTTTGTTTGCCATCTTTCGTCTTGTCCGAGGCGATACCTCTTAGTCCATTTCTTTCGATTCTTAAGCTGGGATCATATGAATAGAAGGCTAACAATCTAGCACAACTTTATTTGACCCATGTTTTTCTCTTAAGTTTTGCGGCTTTCAGGTGTTCTCAAGTGCAAGAGCTCTTAGTTGGTCACTACATTCACCTGGCAGCAAGGCCCATTTGAGTTCTTTTTTGACTCCATTCGCCCCTCTAATATATTGGCACTGGTCTTTCCCTGAGGATTGATCTTCCCTTCTTTTCCATCACCCATTTAAAATACATCTTTTTGTTACATTTGTTTCCTAAGGCAGCCTCTTCAAATTCACCTTGCCTGTCACTGTACCTGCCTTAGCGATCCTATCTTAGGGATACCCCCCTAGAGTTGGAGGAGAGCCAACCTGAAGCGAAGAGGAGAGGAGTGTGGTGACATTGGCCTCTCTCCTGAGAGAGTTGTCATCCAGCTGGTGTGTTACATTTTGGGCTTCAACAACACGCATGCCATTTTGGGAGACAACACACCCTCTTCAATCCGGGGATGGATGTATAACCGCTCAAATGATGTCAAATAGCTCCCGGATGAAAATACTAGGGATATAATGCCCTCCTAATCAGTATGGAATCCGCATGCAGGACATGCATGAACTCTAGGTCATAGGGCGAGATTCTCCTCAAGGAAAGTCGCACATGCAAGGAAAGGCGCCCTTCTAAATGATGAAGTGGTGAGATCTTTCTCCTGAAGACGAATAAGAAGCATGTATTCAATAACTAGGCTAATAGTGGTGCTCTCGGAAAGATGGCAGTTGCATGCAGACCAAATAGCAATTGTATGTCATGATATGATGATGCCCTAGTTTTCCCAAGTCGATGAAGCTCATGCAAAGGGCAAGTCCTCTTGATCCAATCTGTGGCTTGAATCCTAAAGAATGTTGAAGAATGATGTGTAGTATGGAAGTAATGTTGAACCTGTATGATCCAGCCCTGGAAGTGACTAGGGAAGATAGATTCCGCTATCGGAATACACTTGATGGTTGAGTAGTGTGCCCTCAACCCCAAATTGGCTCTCTGAGCTCTCCAAGTCGAAGTCTCAAATCAATAATCAATAAGCAGACCTAATCATTCACTTTATCCTTCTTTTATAACTTTGACATTTCATGCCCTAACTTTTGCATGCCTAATTCGCTTTTCTCTTCTATTTTTCAGTTGACTTGCATGCATTGCTTTCTGTGTGCATGAAGGCTTAATTAAGGTATTTATGTGCATGCATCATGAAATATGGCCCGCATGTAATACATGCAGGTGGCCCCTAGTTCCTGTGGCCCTCTTTTTATCTACTGATGATCTAATAACCATGATTAAGATCTTCTTTTGGTCTAAATGGTATCAATCCTCAGTCAACTCCTCTGTTTGTTAAAAAGGGAACATTACAGTCATCCCTCGCCAAGATTGCTTGTCCTCAAGCAATACCAACACAACTCCATAATCAATCAAACTGAACCAACTGAATCCAAGGAAAATCCCAAGGTCCCAAATCATCCTAGGAGATCTGTAGCGCCTTCTACTCAAAGTACTGTCCTACGAGGTACCATGGCATGAGACCTCCAAAAAGCATCCTCTAATAACCACTAAATTGCTCATCACTGAAATTCTAGGGTCCCAAAGCAGTCTGAGAATTGTGAAGTACCTACTGCATCCACCACATCCCGGTGCAGTATCAACAGAAGGAGCATCCTGTAGACTCCTAACCATCCAAGCCAGTAAACACCGTATCCATCCCTCATAAGGTCTCCCACCTAGGAAGCTAATCCACTGCTCCATATGGATAGGCTCCTGAAAATGATAGTTGACTCTCGTCCTCATGCTAACTGTTGTACCGTCCACTACTGCAATCTCAGGGTCCCCTACTACCCAAAAAAAGAGACCATCATGCAGTCATTGAGCCACTCTGATCATCATCAGATGTATGTTATGCTCTATCAACATCCACCTCTCCTGGAACTCCAAGCAGAAATATCTGTAAGAGCTGGCCCCCTCACTAAGAATGGTGTAGTGTATAGGCAACCAGGTGAAGTCTACAATTTTGTTGTCATACTCGACCTCAAATACCAACAAAGGAAATCTTCTCCGGTCACTAGTAACGACTATGGGCTGCTCATGAACTCTAATCATCTCCTCAAGAGACAGCTCTATCACTCGCGCTGCCATATACTCCGAGGAAATCACCGAAATTTGCAAGAACTCTGATAACTAGTGAGTCTCTGCACACATACACTCTGCACCTTGCATCCTCGGTATACCTGTGATGCAATCTGACAATAGGCTCCCCCATGGATGCTCAAAATTTGTCGAAGGCCCCGACTTTCCCTATTGACCCGACATAATATCCACCCAGTTTCTCCATGCAAACTTGCCTCGAATCTGCCTGTAAAAGGTGAAGCAATGTTATCGGAACCGGACTAGAGCCGGCAAAACAAGCCGGTCTGACCAGTTTACAGAGGTGATCGATTGAACCATAATTTTTTCCGAACCGGGTACGAAACCGGTATGGTTCGTACAGTGTCGAACGGCCGTGGACAGGGTACCCACGGAACCCAAATTTGATAAAAGAAAACACCAAAAAAAGTATCCTATGCTTCTAACCTAACCCTAAGCCTATCTCCAATACAATCTTAGGCTGAGGCATAACCAATTTTGAACAGGACTCCAACATCAAGCAACATAACCTTGGATGACTTTGATCCAACATCAGAGTGGGTTGTGGAGACTCAAGAACTAGTATTTGATAATGAAGACCTTTCTTGGTTGGATTTGGACCCACTTCCAGAGGTTCCACCCTCAAGGCTAGGGGAATCAAGTGGGGCTCAAAATCCCACTCCTATAGAGGATGAAGAGGATGAGGATGACGATGAGGAGGAGGAGGATGAGGAGTAGTAGACTCTAGTAGCTAGTAGGCTAGTGCCATATGATCAGTTTATGGTTATTCATTGGTACTATGGTTTCAAATTTCTTTTTGGATTGTAGGGGCCATTTAGAGCCTCTTTGTTGTTGTACTTTGGTTCAGAACCTCAGAGATGTATTGCACTAGGTTCTATTTTGGTTATTTGCACCCATTCTTGCTATATATATGAGAAACTTTGCATATTTGTGTATTAATGGTCTGGATTCGTATGTATGCACATGAATATATATGCTTTTTTACAAAATATGAATATTTTATGTATTTTTTAGTCGACCGGTTTTTTTCCTGGTTCCGGTCCGATTCACATTTTGGGCTTCGTCGGTTCGATGACCATTCCGATCTAATAACATTGAGGTGAAGTCATCTGAGTGCCCCACTAGCTTATGTGATGTGAAGCGCTCTCTGCCCCGAGCGCTGGTCTGCCTAGTGTTGACACCAGAACCCATCTGACTGCCCCTAAAGAGCCAAGAAATCATAAGCTGCATAGACTCCTCAGAAGACTACTCTGTCATGCATCCAAACCTAAGCAATCCACTAATAAACACCTGAAAGCGGAAGCTGGCCATCTCCTCTGTAGTGGCTCCATTGTTAATCTCAATCCTGAATACCAAGAAAGAAAGTTGGCTCTACCATAAAGAAGTCTCAACCTCCCCTCCACTGTCATCCCATAAATCTAGCGGATCGATAACCCTCACAACTATGTCGATCACCTCTACTATTTGAAACAATCCATCGTGCAGATGAATGCCTGGATCCCACCACCAAGGGGTCCACCAAACCCAACTCCAACAAACTGCTGTCGTATTATGCTGATAGTCATTGGAGTCTCCATGTAATCCTCTGGTAGAAACCAAATACTAAGAACTGACTCTGCTCCTGCTAATCTAATCTGATCCCACCAAACTGCATCTATACATCTGCTAACCCACTCACCGTCTATGTGCTCAAATAATCCATGGAGTCTAAGCCTCTCTCTGGACATTAGCTCCGCCACCTGCAGTGCCTCATACTCATGCAGATACCAAGAATAATCTACTAACTGCAAATCCCGCATAGCCCTCATGATCCTCTCCCTAAGTGAGGACTCAGGGCCTGTACATGGGCAATCTCTATAGGAGATGATGCCATTCCCTACTCTCTCAACTGCAATCCCTACGAACCAATCTAATCTCCCCTGCGTATTCAGTGTACCAATCCCATTGTCTAATTGAAAGATCGCCCTTGTGGCCAAGATGCCATTCACCTCATCTAATTGTCTCAAATGAGCCTCCCAAATCTTGCTGTGTAATAGCAATAAATAGCTCTACTCCTACAGATGTGACTGGGAAGTAACTAGTGTGTTGGTCAACCCCACGGGCATGACCACAATCCCAAAATTAGGTCTAGAAGTAGACCTATGAGCATCACGCTCGATGATCCTCATCGGATGATATTCCCGACAAAGATAGGCTATCGAGGGATCTACTACCCTATGAAGCATGTCCTTCCCCTCATCGATCCTGGAGAAACCCAGTACAAGGGTATGCTCGTGATCTCTATCAGGTGGTCTCCGAGGAGGAAACACTCCAAAACTCCATGGGATCTCATCGTGTGCCCCTATGTACCCCTGTAGACTGCTGCATACTCTTGTATTCTCCTGACCCATCGAGTATCCTGTATGCGCTACTGTACCCAATACTCCACTAATATCAACGAAGCCTGTAACCCCGTGTGTCTCTATATCCGCCATATATATGTCCACCCAACCTCTGTATGCATATACTTCCTTGTTGGTTGATCCACAGGGAATGTGCTCAACTATCTCTGCCATGGCTAAACCTCCGTCTAACAGAGATGGCTCATGATCCCCTACCTGATCCAAACCCTTTGCGTCAGATCTCTCCTCAGTCACCTAAAACTCTGAGTGCTCCTCATGCAGAATCATCACCGAATGCTCTCCCCTCAAACCATGGGTGCCATTCATGCCCTCATATTTTACAATTGTCTTGTATCCTCTGTGTGTTGCGGTATCCTCCTGTGCACTCACTCTACTAGTGTCACCTGAACTTGGATCCCACACATCTGTACTATATTGTTGTAAATGTAACTTCGGAAGATATTCTTTTGTATATTATTATTATATTATTATTGTACTATTATTGTACCTCCATCAGAGATGTTTTTTCCTCCATTCAGGGATGTCATTATTGTATTTGGTCATGTAAGAATATTGAGGTAAAACCTCCACTGTAAGTCGGGGCAATAGTTCCCCAAAAGATAAATGTAAAATGTATTTTTGAGTCTCCCTAGGACAGGTCAGCCCAGTTAGTTAAGGAAGTCGGCCCCAATGAGGAACAAAGAAGAAGCTTGCCGCAAAGTTCGAGATGAAGGACCTAGGAATGATGCACTACTTAGGCATGGAGGTGTGGCATAGTTCAAATAGGATTTTCCTTGGTCAAGGAAAGTATGTAGTGGAGATCCTGAAGAGGTTCGGAATGATGGACTGAAAGGCAATGGCCACACCAATGGCATCGAACTTGAAGCTACTATGTGATGCTTCTTCAGAGACAGTTGATGCCACGATGTACAGGAAGATGATTTGTTCGTTAATGTACTTAACGAACACGAGACCAGACATGTTTTGCTGTGAACACCCTGATCTAGTTCCTGACAGATCCGAGACATGTTCACCTGACTGCTGCAAAACATATATTGAGGTACCTGAAGGGTACAATTGAGTATGGGGTCAAAAATGAGACGAATCAGGAGATTAACCTGCAGGGTTATGTTGATTCAGATTGGGCAGGCAGTGCCACAGACAAGAAGAGAACTTCAGGATGTTGCTTTAGTTTAGGATCCGGTATGATCTCTTGGTTTAGCAGGAAGCAGTCATGTGTGGCAATGAGTACAGCCGAAGCAGAGTATGTTGCAGCTTGTTCGGCTAGTTGTGAGGCAGTATGGCTTCAGAAGCTACTGTCAGATTTGTTTGATCTCAAGCTAGAGGCGACTTGTATCTTTTGTGACAACCAGAGTTGTGTGAAGTTGTCCGAGAACCCAGTGTTCCATGACAAGTCGAAGCATATTGGGATCAAGTACCACTATATCCGAGATATGGTAGAGAGGAGCAGTGAAGCTCCAGTATGTGGCGACAGACGAGCAGACAGCTGATGTGTTGAACAAGTCGTTAGCAAAGGTGAAGTTAAAGTACTTCAGAGAGAAGCTTGGTGTTATCCAGATCGATGTTCCTCGAAAGAGGGAGTGATGTGACATGGCTGGAAGACGCGGGTGCACCAGGGATGTATCTTACATGGTGGAAGACGCAAGTGGTCTGAAAGGACATAATGCATCTGGGATGCTCCTAGGCTGTATCCACATGTTTGAAGACGTTGTTGGCCCACGGGTCATAAAGCATCTAGGATGCGCCTGGGCTGTATCTTACATGGTGGAAGACGCAGGTGGTCTGAAAGGACGTAATGCATCTGGATGCTCCTGGGCTATATCCACATGTTTGAAGACGCAGGTTGACCGAGAGAGTCGTAATACATCTGGGTTGTATCCACGAGGTGGAAGACGCAGATGTTCCTGGGCTATATCCACTGGGTGGAAGACGCGGGTTGACTGAGAGAGAGACGTAATACATTTGGGCTGTATCCACTGGGTGGAAGACACAGATGTTCCTGGGCTGTATCCACTGGGTGGAAGACGCAGGTTGTCTGGTGGACATGATATATGCATCTAGGTTGTTCTTCGCATAAGATGATGAGATGATCTGGATACGATGAGATGATAGTAGGAGATGCAGGTGATTGCTGTGGCAATGAAATATGTGGTCCTGGGATGTACCTACTTGATGGCTTGCTCGTAGAGATGATGAAGACCTAGATAAGAGCTAGGCCTACATCCAACATGAAAAAGGGCTGGCTTTGTAGAACTTCTCATGACGGATAGATTCGAGAGATGTCACTAGTCAATGATCAACGAGATGAGGATTACTGCAGCAGCAATGATGATGTTACAGCGATAATTATGTTCCAGCGATGATGACGTTGTCCAGAGTTTGTGTCCAGCTGTGATGATGACTGTGTCAAGAGAATACCTTCCTAGTTAAGAGGGAGTGTTGTTGTAAATGTAACTTCGGAAGATATTCTTTTGTATATTATTATTATATTATTATTGTACTTTTATTTTACCTCCGTCGAAAATGTTTTTTCCTCCGTTCGGGGATGTCGTTACTGTATTTGGTCACGTAAGAATATCGACGTAAAACCTCCATTGTAAGTCAGGCCAATAGTTCCCCAAAAGATAAATGTAAAATGTATTTTTGAGTCTCCCTAGGACAGGTCGGCCCAGTCAGTTAAGGAAGTCGGCCCCAATGAGGAATTAGATCAGTCACACATAAAGTATAAATAGAGAGGCTCACTCTCTCATTTGGACATCACTCTCACTCAAGCAAGTTCGCACCAAGGAGGAGAAAAGACAAGTTCGTTGGAGAAGGAAGAAGGAAGCTCCAAAAGTCATCTTATCTTTTGGTTTTGTATCTTGGTTTGATATTGTTCTAGTGACGAATCTATTTTTGAAGAAGTTGCGGGGTTTTCTCCTTTATGGTTTCCCCGAGGAAATTTCTTGTGTCTTTTGTGTATTGTTGTGCTTGTCTATCTTTCAATTTAAAGATCTAACATAATTGAATTAAACTGCAAACATTAACATACTATACTGGAGTGTGTCTCCTGGCAACACATCTACAACTACAACCCAAACCATTAATGACCCCTCCACAATAAGTGACTCATAACCTCCATACTGCCCTGTATGTATAGAGTCAACCATCACCCAGTCATGTCTCTCCTCATGGATCTCGCCTATCATGAATGTCTCGACTCTTGTTGTAGATGATGAAGAGTGTACCAACTCCAACTCGTCACATAGCCTGTCTACATGCAAATCGGATTCCTAAAGAGCCATCTGAGTGTTGTTCAAGGAATCTCTAGTAACCATAGGCTCATAAGTGGGCTCCTCTTCCTCTTCAATGTCCTGTATGCCCAAATCACTCAATATCGAATCCATGTCACAACTAAGTGCTAACACCCCTTGATCCTCACAAGCACCACTACTAAGGTGAGATGATGAATCCTCAACGTTGGATGATCGGATAAATGCATCATATGTACTATACTCCTCATGTATTGTTAACTCCATATCAAGTTCACCATCAACATGTACATCATGCTCATCTTTCTCTACTCCCCCAACTATGATTTTAAGGAGATCCTCGCCCAAATCCGTGGGCCGACTCACGAAGTGGATGGAGTAATAGTCTTGGAAGGACAATGTTGCACATACCTCATTCCCAAGGCTAGATATTTCAGATATCGAGGCAACTGTCCAAGTGCTGCTAAGCTCCCCAAATTTCCATCCAAGATCCTTCTCAGTGTCTTCATGATCTCACTAGATGGCAAGAAACTTGTGCTTTTAGGCATGCACTTCACCAAAATTGGCATGCACTCTCATCCATTGGCATTTCTCTGTATCCATCTAGCTGTTTACAACTGCATGCTCCCACAGCTGGCGAGGAACATGCTCTAATACCACTGTAATATCCCAACTGATATTTGTTGCCTTTTTATAGTGTTTCTGACGTAGATTTTGCTTAGTTGAAGTCATGTAACCCAATATTCAAATAAAATATGAATGCATGTGTCGTACTATGATTGCATGAGCATGCATGCACGTGCATGGGGTTGTGTAAACCCTAAATGACCCAAATATTCAGATATGCTATAAAATAGGGAGAGAAATGATGCATGTACGTACCAATAATATGTGCCAAGTATGTAGGTCAATATGAGCTATAATGCACGCCATGCATGAAGGATCAGCTGAGATGTGAGATAATCTTTATCCAATAATGCGCCCTTGTGATAAATGCGCCCTCTTCAATCTAGGGATGGAGGTATAACCGCTCAAATGATTTCAAATAGCTCCTGGATGAAGGTACTAGGGGTATAATGCCCTTATGATCAGTATGGAAGCCGCATGCAAGACATGCATGAACTCTAGGTCATAGGGCGAGATTCTCCTCAAGGAAAGTCGCCCATGCAAGGAAAGGCGCCCTTCTGAATGATGAAGTGGTGAGAGCTCTCTCCTGAAGCCAATAAGAATCCTGTATTCAATAACTAGGCTAATAGGGGTGCTCTCGGAAGGATGGCAATTGCATGCAAACCAAATAGCACATGTATGTCAAGATATGATGATGCCCTAGTTTGCCCAAGTCGCTCATGCAAAGGGCAAGTCCTCTTGATCCAATCTGTGGCTTGAATCCTGAAGAATGTTGAAGACTGATGTGTAGTATGGAAGTAATGTTGAACCTGTATGATCCAACCCTGGAAGTGACTAGGGAAGATAGATTCCGCTGTCGAAATACACTTGATGGTTGAGTAGTGTGCCCTCAACCCCAAATTGGCTCTCTGAGCTCTCCAAGTCGAATTCTCAAATCAATAATCAATAAGCAAACCTAGTCATTCACTTTATCCTTCTTTTATAACTTTGACATTGCATGCCCTAACTTTTGCATGCCTAGGTCGCTTTTCTCTTTTATTTTTCAATTGACTTGCATGCATTGCTTTCTGTGTGCATGAAGGCTTAATTAAGGTATTTCTATGCATGCATAATGAAATATGGCCCACATGTAATGCATGCAGATGGCCCCTAGTTCCTGTGGCCCTCTTTTATCTATTGATGATCTAATAACCATGATTAAGATCTTCTTTTGGTCTAAATGGTATCAATCCTCAGTCAATTCCTCTATTTGTTAAAAAGGGAACATTACAACTTCTATGTTCACTTGTGATTTCCCATGTGATAGAGCTTATGGAGTCATGTGTGGTTCACATAGTGATGACTTGGTCCATCACTAAGGTTGGAGGCATTAGTGATGTGATGATACTCCCTCATTTTTGTTATGTTTGCTTGAGGACAAGCAATCTTAGGAGGGGAGGACTGTCATGTCCCCAATTTTGGCCTATGGAAAATTGGCTAAAGTCACCTAGGAAAAATTCATAAAATCGATATGGTGGCTAAAATAATTAAAATTGTCTAAGTAAATTATCCTAAGGTCCAAAAATAATTATTAAAAAGATAATTAAGCCACAAATAATTCTCAATTCGAATTATGGAGCAAAATTTAATATTTGGGAATATTTGATGAATATTTGAGAAATTACTTGGCCAATAAAATCATTATTCAAGTCAAAAATTAATATTTATTGGTCTAAGTGGTTATTGAAGAAGTTGAGCAATGAATGGCCTAATTGTGCAATAAATGGGTCAAAAGGCACCCAAGGAGTTTGTGGCGATAAGATAAGGATGTGGACAAACTTGGAAAAACAAAATGTGGACAAACTTGGTTGGAAAATTGAAGAAGTGGTAAAATATTAAATATTTCCAACTAGCAAATTGGTTGGGTTCCTTAAAAAGGGGAAATGTGGTATTAGGCAAATTACACCGCTTCTGGGGCATTTATGACCACCACTTGGTGGAGTGGGACCTTATCTAGATATCCACAAGGGGAAATTCGAAATGGACCTTCCTAGTAAAAGTTATTTGAATAATGGTCCACATCATGTTCACACTGGCCCAGTAAAAAGGAAAAATGGTCAACTTGGTCAAAGGCAATTTTGGAGGTGATTTTGAGCTTGTTAATGTTCAAATTGATGAGGAAAATAGTGGTTTGAGCTAAGGAGGTCGAAATTGGCTCAATATATACATGATGGCGCAAAGAAGAAGACATGCATTTGGATATTGTTGATTTTGATGGGAAGCCTGGTGCTACCTAGACTTGGGTGATACTCCCCTTGTCAACAGTTGGGTGATGGCCCCCTTTGCAACTAAGTAACAAGGCGTTGTTGAAGTGGAGTTGAGCATTCTGCTCTTCTCATGGTGTTGTATTGATCCAATACTGATGCTAGGTTTGATTGTGCTACATGATCACAGTTTTTGCAGGTCTTCTACATCTCTTCAGTGGTCATATCAGCTTCTTCTTGTGATATTGAGCTTCCATACTCAAGCTACCACCATATGCTTGCGTTCCTGGGCCAGTATCACATATTTTCTTTTTTATTTCATGCTGGTGTATTTGGGGCTTCTACAGTGGATCATATGTTTTGCAGAGGATTCGATGCCCACAGATCATATTCTCTCTCCTCTATATATTCTCTATGTTGCTATCATTGCTGCTCTTAGTAGCCATTCTGATGTACATGGTCCATACTACTGATATCAATAAAAGAAAGCTCCCTTTGTTCCTATTGTATCTCTCTCCTTTGCCTACTGTCTCCATATTGCATGTATATTGACATATCTTGGAATTAAGCTTAATTCACTGACCAAAACGCACCCCCTTGGCAATCTGATGTTAACTATGGTTAACCAACTCAAAATTGGTCCTGCACATACCCTCCTTGCACAATTTGGTTGAGGCCGTACACCGTTTGGAAGCCCTTGGAAACTAGCTTCCTCATTAAGCCAAAAATTGCCAATTCTTCAATCCTGCTTCCCAAACTTGCTTCCATTAATTCCTATGATTGTTAGTGGCACCCCACTGAACACCAGAAGCAGAGGAGGTTCCACATAAGTCCTGGAGTCAACACCTTGCAGCCATTGGTCTAACAAATGGAGGCTTCCTAGGCATGATGCACTCCCGAATGTGCCAATGGTCAATGTGCTAGGCAATCTATCTCTTCCCCAATGTATAACATGAAGGAATGTTGAACCTTGCATCTTTGTACATTTATGCAGACCACCTACAGTCATGTACTGCATAACTTCTGTCCTACCTTCATAAAACCCTACCCTCCATTGCCATATTTCCTACCCTTGCTCTTTCACTAGTCAATTTTGACTAGCTCTCACTGTTTCAGCTCTAACTTTCTCCCAGAAGGTCCAATTCACAAACCATAAGTCGCTGCAGAAACCTAAGACTCTGTAGAATCCATCCCAAGTGGTTTTACAGAAAATTGAGTCTCCTAGGTACCTTTCTGGGCCGTTTGGAAATCGTTGCCCTGTGCTGTCCCGCATTGCCATACTCACTCCAAATCATTCCTGAACCACTCCCACTCTACAAATAAGTTTCTGATGTCTGCATGAACCTGCAAACCTGCATAACAGAGGTCAGTAACCTATCCTAAGTGTGCCCCGAGCCTCCTTCACCCTTGTACCTATCCCCCTTTGGCCTAGTTTTGAGTCCTCAGAGTTAGTGTGCCAAATTTCTGATTTTGGTACATTACAGCTCTCTCTACAATTGTAGCACATTTGCTCAAAGGTTTATTCAGCATTGCTCTCTCTCTCTCTCTCTACAGGTTGTAGGGTTTATTGGTGGTTCCATTCAATCCTTGTTTATCTCGTGTGATCTTAATAATTTGGACACCCATCTATTCGACCTACCTTTCTTAGATCAATCTCCTATATGGGCCTAGTCAACCTGGAGAGTTATGTTATTGTAAACCCTTAATGAGGTTGTCAACAATGTCTTGGTGTCTAAGAGAAGATTGCCTTTCATGCCCCATCCTATTAAATTTATTATGGTTCTACTGAGAACAAATGCTCTAAACTTAAATTTGAAGTCAAACCATAGTTAATCCCTTGGAACAAAATAATAATTTATTTTTCCTTATGAGCAATTGCCTAAATGTGGACCCACCTCCTAATTGTGAGCAATTGCTTCAAGTGGTATCTGTTAACTTGTACATGTTAATGGGGGAATTTCTTGGTCACTAACACTCTTTAAGTTGAAAACAGTGCCCAGAGTATGCATCTCATGAAGCAATTGTTAGACAATTCAAAATTGTTGCTAGTAGTAGGGATTCAATTATGAAAGATTGAACAAAACTTATAATAACAGAAGCACAAATCAGTCCAAAAGCTTGTTGGTGAAAGTTGTGTGATGAGTTACTACTAGGTCCTATCTAGTGGACACTCAACTGAAAAGGGGCTTATTAAATGCTATGGAAGGTTGGTTGGAGGCACTTATAAATTTATAATCCTGTAAGTGAGTTTACCAAGTAAATTTAATGGGGTAAAAACCTATGTACTTGTACAAAGATTACTTTACTAATCCTATGAATGCCTATTAGGTGTGTGTCATCCACCTATGATCTTGTATGGGCATAAAGAAATCATGAATGTCATAGGCTTCTAAACATGGCACATCTATGCAAGACCCTTCCAAATTTTCTATTTCAAGTACAAAAATAAAATGAAATAAACTTATGAAAACCCTACGAAGATTAAAGTGATTGTCAGCTTACACTTTTTCAAGTCTGGTTCTACTAAATTTCAAAAAGCAAATAATGGGAATTCTTTATCAGTAATCATTTCATGTAATGCACCATTCCTTTAAAAAAAAACTTACAACTTTACATGATTATCGTTTCAAATAGAAGCAAAATGAAAATGAAAGCAACAAGAAATTTTCAAGTCTTTAGCCTAACATAGCTTCCTTTCTCTAAGGCTTAACTGCATAAAATAATTTGCAGAACCCGTCCTCCAAGTTGTCACATACATTTGCTGCTTTACTTTTTCTCTTACCCTCAAAAGGTTAAAATGAAAGACAAAAAATTATATAGAAACATTTTTAACTTGAAGGAAATCCTAATCTTTTAAAGGAAACATGATGCATAAATACCTTGATCTGCTACTAGCCATCGATATGAATTATCAGCAAAAAGGGAAACCTTTTCGTCTGGACATATACCAGCGATTCTTAACCCTTCCGCAAAATCTAGTATCTCTTGTTCTAGCTACAACATCAATGCATTTAGGATCAAAAATATGAGAAGGGAAATTTATGCATTGAATATTTATAAAGCTTTATTCTATAGAAAAATATGATATGCATTCTTCTAAAGTGAATGAATCATTGAAATAGAAACATAGGTTATCAAGCAAACAATAGAAAATGGAGTTAGAAATTAACAATATAATCCACACTAGTAATACCCACCACAACTTGAATATTCATTGCCCATGACAATCCTAATCAATGAACCCAAAGCATGTCTATGTTGTATGACAGAAGAATATGGACTCTGGAGTACAATACTAACATTTAATGATCTAAGCTTCATTTTTGTTCTTTTTTATGTCCACCAATTTGCCCAGCTTACCTTTCCAATATTAATATGACTTGTAAGAATTAAACAAATATCATACCAAACAAATCAACACCACTTGAACTATGAGATGCCTAGGTGGACTAGTCTTTGGCCTAAAGCCTAGCCCCAACTCCCAAGGATCAAAGACCACAAAAAGAGGCCTCCTTGGGCTCCACAAAATGCTTCCATATGTTTTGAAGCCAAAGGAACAATGTTTTCTCTTTATACGTGAGCCTCCACAATTTGCTACAATCCATGGCAAGAGTTTGACATAGCCATTTGTAACCATCAATGGGCATGTTCTAAAGGACTTGGTTTTATTCCACCTCTAGTTCATCTAGCATGTAGTCAAAGATTGAAGGGTAACTTGATAATCAAATTATCAGGAATGATAACGAGCATATCGAAGTTATTTAGTTAAAATCTAGCATTCAGATCTTACCAAGTCACCCAACTCCATGTGTGCCTATCAAAAATATCCTCAACCATGTTAACCCCCCTCTTAAAAAGGCATAAAGTTGAGAACCATGTTTTCTCATCCAACACTTTACCATTCTAAAGAAACTCATGAAATTGATGAATAGAATTCTTATTAAAAGAAAGGTCATACCTAAAGGCTTCACCATTCAAGCATATGTGAGGCTTAAAAACCTACCAAGATTTCCATATGCTCTGTGTTAGAAAGTGACAACAAGGAAGGTCTTCCTGCATTGCATGTGTCATTGCATGCAGAAGACTTAAATAAAGAAGCCAATTGTATTTAATGTATTTTTCCTAAGTTTTACTTTGGAAAATATATTAAAGTGATCTAATTATTAATTGACTTAATGGAACACTTTTTATAAAGTGAAAGTGAAAAACATTTAAGTGATGGCTAATCTAACCTTGGCCATTGATCTAACCGGAGAATCTCATCCATTGATCCATAGTGAGATTAGGTTTTTTGCTTAGCCAATGAGTTAAAATGAGGATCAAATGGTGGAGAGGACACACACACATTCTGACAGATAGATTCTCACTTATAGCTGTTAGCTGGAGAGTGAGAAGAAAGTATGAGAGAGAGAGTTTTGCAGAGAAGACAGAGAAGCAGAGATTCAGTGTGATCGACAGAGCATCCAGGCAAGAGTGGACCATATGGATTTGCAGAGGAGAGAGCTGAGGTTGAGTTGCAGAGGTTTTCGTACAGTGGTCGTACAGCAATCAGACGTACAGACCGTACAGCAGCAGGTCGTACGGATTCCGTACAGCAGGTCGTACAGTTGCATAGGAGACAGTACCATTCAGCAAGTTTTCTCAGTGAGTTTGTTGTGGTTCGATTTTGCCAGATTGGGCATAAATCGATTTTCTGAAATTGTAAAATTTTCATATTTTCTTAATAAAATATCTTCTCAGACTGCTGCACCAGTTTTCCCATCTTGGGTTTTGTTCGGGGGTTTATACCCAAAAAGATGTGTCTATTGTGTGATTGATATTTCTCTCAATGTTTTATTTCCGCTACATTATATTTTTGGTGAAGAAATCCATGTGTGGTTAACAGTAATAATTTGGGTGCATTAATTAATCCAACTACTCTAGCCCTAGAGTGGATTTTAAGGAAATTTACATGGTATCAGAGGTCTTCTGAGCAAATCTGAGAGAAAGCAGCAGGTTGGTCGGATAGATCATTGGCATATCTATCCAAGGGTTTATAGGTACTATTCATTATAGACATACAGTTGAGAGTTGAGGATAGACTCCAAGGGGCACAAAACTTTCCTGCTTGGAAAGAGAGGATCACCAGGATCCTGGATGTCAGTGATGCTAATGAGCACATTGATGATCAGAAGGTGGCTCCCACAGATCTGGCAGAGCTGGCTAGGTGGAAGAAGATAGATTCCAGAGCTATGTTGATCATCTTGGATGGGGTGAAGGACCATATAGTCCCTCATCTGTCTGGGAAGAAGTTTGCATTAGAAATGTGGAAAGCTTTGGAGAGTCTCTACCAAAGCAAGAACGAAAACCGAAAGATGGTGCTGCGGGAGAGATTGCGTAGCACCAGGATGGCCAAGGGTGAAGGAGTGGTTCCTTATCTTACAAGGCTCACACAGATCAGGGATGAGCTTGGAGCAGTGGGCTCTAAGACTGAGGATGAGGAGCTAGTTCGCATAGCCCTCAATGGTTTCTCTAAACCATGGGACGTCTTTGTCAAAGGCGTGGTGGCTAGGAAGAGACAGCCACGGACAAAGTCATAGAAGCAAATAAATGCAGTGATGAGGGTCTCTGAGGTGCCAGTGTATCTAAGCCTTTGGATGGAAATATTTAGATAAATTATTTGATTTACTTTATTTCCCTTTGCTCATTAAAGTAAAATCTATTGGCAACTTAGATAAGTCGGGAGAAATGATAATACTTGAGCAATTCTGCACCAGGCCTTGCATTTAATGGAGGAAAATAATCAAACTCAACAAACTTTGAATATTTCACTTATCTCTAGCTTAATGAAAGAATAGGTGAAGTAAACTCACTTTATCTAATCTCATTTGATTGTTTGGCAAAATCTCCTTCAAACTCAATGTAGGTAAAGGAAACCTTCAAACAAAATTAGGACTTCAGTAATTTCTGTAGGACTTGAGAGTGAATAAGACAGCATTCATAAATAAAAAATGGGCTTAAATACTTTGTCTATCTGACTGATGGGAAAAATATGTTTCAAACTCAAATGTTGACAAAGAAAAACCAATAATAAACAATTCAAGTAATCTAAACTTTGTTAAATTTCATACATTCATAGCATAAAACATAAATGCATTACCAAGATCACTAGAAGTAAGACAAAGCACAAAACAACAACACAAAGTTTACCCTGGGAAACCCAATAGGGAGAAAACCCAGCAACCTTCGCAGAGAGATGATAATTCTGAGATCAAAGTACAAATGAGAAAATAGAAAGTGTGGAAATGTTTTCCATAAATAGAAACCCTAGAAATCAGCCTCCTCCATTAGGTGATGCGAAATTCTCCTCTCCCAAGTGATGCGCCACTCTCAAGCGTGAGAATGAACAAATGAGGAGCACTAACCTCATATTTATACAAGTGCTGAAACCAGAAAATCCCTTATGGGGCCGACTTGTCTTGGGGACAATAAATATTTTATTTTTAATCTTTTTATTAATTACTTTTGCACCCCAAGGCTTACATTGATTCTTTCATGTGTTTACATAAGGTTCTTCTCCCTTAGGAGGTATAAACAAGTACAATGATGGTACAATAAAATATAATGAATAATATCTTCCGAAGTTGTACAAAATCCAACAAACTTTGTAACCATAATTAACAATTGGTCTACTTTGAAAAGTAGACAAAATTTGTTTCAAGTCCAACTAAGGCTTATGAACTTTTAATAGATTTCTTCCATTGTGCTTCGTGGTTTACTTTCTTTTAATACTTGGACAAATATGTTTCAAGTTCAAGGTGGGCAAGGTGATATATATTGATCAAAGAAAACTTGGTAAGAAATAAAACAACCTGCAAGTTGTAGTCTTTGCAATTACAACTCCTCGGAAAAGCCTGCTAGTGTGATGACAGAAGCGAATAAATCCTTAATTGATTCTTGAGCCTTGATCATATGCTACGAAATGATATATTTTCCTTGTGGTTGGATATTTTTTCCATTTTTCCATCATATGGCTCAGCATTGTTTTGTTCATGTTAGTGTTAAGAATTGTTTGTCAATCTCCTGACCGATTTAAAAAATCCATGTCTTGCACCAAGTAATTTTTGCATGTCGTTTCAATTATCTTTTGCCATGCTACTAAATACTTGTTACTAGAGAGATTTCCTTATGACTAGCATCATGTCAAATTTCCACACTCAATATGCAGAATTGCCACATAAGCTTGAGCAAGCTAAACACACATTTAAGTTGGCATGCTTTGTTATTGCATTTTCTAGGATTGCATGTAACCTGACTATTGGGAGAAGCCCCATCTATACTGCGATGTCCAGGTTTACCATGAAACATGCATTTTTATCTTCTTACTTAAGTTTTATCATCTACATATATGCTCTTTAAACATTAGAAATTGATTTTACGAATACAAGTGCCATAGTAAACCATTGTAACAAGTGCAATTGCCACCTATGTAGATTGTCAAAGAAAACAAGCTCAAAACTGTAGGGATATTTTCCCCCTAATAACCTACCATTATTAATCCCGTTGCTAACATTGTAGGGAGTCCTCTATCTCTTCAATGTTCATTTATGTGTGAATAATAACATGAAAATGCTATTAATATAATAAGAGTCACTAGGTGACCCAGAGTAATGTTGGTGTTCACACATCATGTTAGTAGGCAATAGAGTTCATTAGAATCTAACTTTATTATTAGGTCTTTGTTAGTGGTAATAAAAATTTGGTGGATCAACTTCCCAAACTTATGAACAAAAGTGTGACTATCATGATGTAAGAGATGACTCCATTTTTTAATAAGTTAAACTTTTCATAATGTTTCCTGTGCTTATGCTTCAAGTTTTCCAAAAAATTATTTCATCTATGTACCATTACTTATTATTTTGAATATCGATGTTACGATGGTACCAGTACCAGCGCATCTACAGAGATACCCCAGGGAGAGGGTGTCATTTTTCCAACCAGGAGGGGTGTTTAGCCAGCTTTTTTTAGGTAGGGGTTATGGCCAAACCGTCTGGTTTCTCCTTTGGAAGTACTATGGCTTAGTGGCATCGCTGACTGCCTCATGAAAGGGATTGAAGCCCTGAGGTTGGTGTCTGGGGCTTCCAGGGGTGGATCACTGGGTCACATAACCCCAACTTTGTTTTATCACTCCAACGGCAGCTTCTTCAACACTGAGGCACATATTTATCCTTCAGAGCACCTCCAGCACCCTCATGGCCCTCCAACTCACCAGCGCCCTCTCTCTGGGCCCCTCTCCTGATGATGACGTCATCCTTGAGCCAGGTTGTGATGCTTGATTAGGGAGGGGGCGTTAAGGGATTTTCATCACTGTAGGGGTTAGTTGGGGCATGACGACCCCCCCCCCTCAGCAGTCTAGCCTTCAGAACGGACCGATTGGCTCATTTTTAGTCATTTTGCTCAAGTAGGGGTCAAATCTGGGGAAAACACCCCAATTTACCCACTACTTTGATTATTTTATATTATTTTTGTTTTAATTTTAAGTTGACATTTCTAATTTCAAATTGACATTTTAAAAAGGTATGTCGGCCTGGATTTTAATTATTTTTGTAAAAGTGAGTGTGAAAAGTATAAATAACTTTTCCTCACTTCATTTTTACACATCAACTTTATGGTATTACACTTTTATTTCTGATTTTTGCCCTCACTAGGGCTCTTTGAGTGATGTGCACCTCTTAAGGATGATCATGCTTCTTAATTTGGGGACAAATCTTTGAAGTCTTTGCTCTTGTTTCTTTGCTAAGGTGATGCTAAGAGTTGTTTGCTTGACACATGCACAAGAAGGTATCTAAGTCTTTCTCTTGATGTATTTTTGTTAAATGTTGGATGTATGCTTGTCTAAGGTTGAACGGTAGCCATTGGTGTTGCATTTTTCCCTAGCATAAGTAATTTTCTATCCTTTAGTTACCCTAGCATTGTTAACTTGAGTTTTAGGTCTCCAAAGTTTGTCTTAGCTAGGGCATCATCAACCAACTCTTGAAGTTGTTGAGGAAGCCCTAGTTTTCCAAACTTGGCAAGCACCATCTCAAGAGGAGGGCCATCCTCTTTGATGCTCTAGGGTTAGGTGAATGTCATTAATGGAACCTTAAGTTGTTTCATCTACTCTTCTAAACCTAATTTCCTGAGTTATGTACATGTTGTAAGTATTATTTTTAGCTTAATTTTTTGCGATTTTTCATGTTTTAGTTTTAAATTTGAATTATTTGTTTTTTTTTAATTATTTAAAAACCCTAATTTCTGCTAAAACCCTGAAAAACACAGACCTAGGGCTGCCCTTTTCTCCTTCCCCCACCATCTCCTAAGCTCGCCCTACTTCCCTAGCCACTCGGCCTCCTCACCTCTCCTTCCCTACACCTTCGGCCTCCTCCCAAGCTCCCTCACTGATCTCCTTCTGCCCTATCTGAACCTGCTCCCCTTCCTCTGCTATCCGCGGCCTTTCCTTTGCAGCTCCCTTCCTCGCTGGCCTTTTCCTTCCTCCCCAAACCTGCTGCTCCTACCTTCGTTCTGCCACCCCATCTCCCCTTTCCTTCACATACCATTCCCACTCCTTCGCTGCCCTGCTCCTCCTCCATCCCTTCACATTGGCCCTTCACCTTTTTGGACCTGCTCCTCTCCATTACTGAGCCTTTCCTTTACCCTAACACAGGTCTGCAAATTTTGCAGACCTTGTGTGTTTCTCCTTGCTGCCCTTCCCTGCCAACACAAACAGAAAACTTAACTGAAGGTGTTAGCTAGTTGGAGAAAAGTGTCCTTCTTCGAGCAAGTTAGTTCATTTTCCATACATCTGATTTTCTGTGGGTAATTTCTGCTATACTGTAGGTCAGTTACAGATCTGTGAGTTGTTGATTAATTGGCTTTATGTTTAGGCTTAGTTATTGAATGTACACTTATATGATACATCTTGTTTAATAATCTCTTGAAACATCTGATGACATATTGCTGGTTATGTATAAATCTTTATGCGACATTTCCTGAGGTTCACACTTTGAAACTATTCTTATCTCACGCACACTATTGGTAATTAGTTGGATATGTAAACTGGAACATAATCTACTTTGACTGCCATATTTGAAGTAGTTTGATACCTGGTGAAGCTGGTTGAACACAAGGTTATTCTCCTTTCATATTAACTGTTAGTCACTAATGTATAACTGATATATGTGATTGGTAAATGATTAAACTATTCTCAAACTGTATGGTTATACATTGCAATGATACGTGCCTATGATCTATTTAAAGTTCTTTGATGAATGATAGCAATTGATGATCCTATTGTTCATACATTTCTGATCTGCTGAACAAATGCATATGCATACAGATCTGGAGATTACCTTGGTTTATATTGATCATTGATGAGTTGGGTCTATTGGTGTTAAAATAATATTGGATACAATTCACTTGGATACTTTGCAATAGCATCTTAAAATTCTCTTAAACTTGATAAATGTTATCAATGATCTTTCATGCATTTTGATCTCGGATTGACCTTGCATTTTCATTGAGCAATCTACATTGGTTAACCATCCTTGAACATTTACTTTGCCTAACTCTTATATTTCATTGGTAGATTAATTGTCAGCTTATCTTTATATTGACTCCATTTAGGCACTGGTCTAACTAATAATTGCATAGAAGATATAGTCGTCTGGTTGTACTAGTGTTCTACAGGTTGTCACAAGGGTACTTCTCCTTGGAGGTTATTGGCTTCCGAAGAAGTTAGGATCGTGATCGAGGTGACATTGGATCACTTTCCTTATTTTTGCTTATCGGGAACTAGCCCTGCTAGTTTGCCCGGTAACACCCAGGAAAAATCTGTCTCAATAGCTACCAATTTCAACCTTCCTTTGTGCACAAGAATTAATGGCCATATGTACTATATTATGTCAAATAAATTCGATGCCAAGTGATTGCAACTCACAGGCATTGTTTAGGTCATTCTATAATAAATGACTAGCATAAGTTATAAAAGGAAACATAGGAAGTATATAAGACGTATTTTTCAAAAAACAATTATGAAAGGAAACATAAACAAATGAAATATAAGGGTATGAATTAATGTCAAAGCTAATAATAACAACCATAGACAAAACAACATAGGTCGATGGATTATAAAAAGAGTTTAATGGTGGTTTTACTCACTTGTCTATAAGTTAGTTGTGAAGGTGGATCATGATGAGGATCAATTAGAGCAATTTGATCTCCATATTTATCTACTGTAGTTCTCCAAATATCAGGAAGGGCCTTCCATTCAGTCGTCGTTGATCCAAGCACGTCATTGTGCTCTAAAGTTGTCTTTTCAAGGAGTGGGGCATACCTTCTTATCTTCATCGTTGATTTTGTAGGCTGCCCAAGAGTCTCTAATATTAGTGTCATGACCACTAAATAAATACACAATGATTCCATTATGCACTCCTAAAATAAAAATAAAAATTTGCATAAATAAAAGCATGGATAATTTAGAAATGGATAAGCCATATATGATTTGCATGATTGGACATTGCAATAGATAGAAATTTCCAATAAGGAAAGTTGCTCACATATGCAAGGCAGCTAGATCCTCATAAATTATAACTAAGAATAATATCATTAAGAAGAAAAAATGGTATTTAACAAAATATTAATAAGAAATAATACACTCTAATTGAAAATGTACATGACCATGGAACTTGGCAGAATTAGAAAAAAATAAAATTACAAAGAAAATAATATACACGTTGACTGGTGAACTAAACAAAAAGAAAAATGTTTGCATGCTGCTAATCAACGATTAACATATTATAGTTAAAATATATAGCTATTCAAGCTTTCCATCCCCCTTTGAAAATGCCTTTTAGAACAAAAACTTAGTGTTTAGATTTCTATTCATGCTTTACATTCCTCGTTTCTAGATTCTCCATAAGATTTTCCATGCCAATTTATGACCATAACTAAACCTTAATTTGGTGAAGTTGAATTGGACATAATGACTAGTTGCATTATATTTATTAACAAGATATTCTTTAGCATGCCTTAAGAATTAAAGACTAGGTTATACATGTAGCCATGAGTATCAACTATGTAATGAATCCCTCCATTATGTAACTGGAATGTGAGAATATATAGCCATTCAAGCTTTACATCCCCCTTTGAAAATGTCTTTTAGAACAAAAACTTATGTAAGTGTTTAGATTTCTATTCATGCTTTCCATTCTTCATTTCTAGATTCTCCGTAGGATTTTCCATGCCAATTTATGACCATAACTAAACCTTAATTTGGTGAAGTTGAATTCAACATAATGACTAGTTACATTGCATTTATTAACCACGTATTCTTTAGCATGCCTTAAGAATTAAAGACTAGGTTATACATGCAGTCATGAGTATCAACTATATAGTGTCCCTCCATTAAGTAACTAGATTGTGGAGAGGGGATCAAGGAAAGATGAGCACATCACTAATGCTTAGGAAAGGGAAAACATAAGAGACCGTATTATACGGAAGAGAGTTGAATTGTGTTTGCCAGAGGAACAACAATGGAACCTATTGAGGTTACTTCAAGATTTTATGCTTATGGTTGAATTCCATAGCAAGTGATGGCAACAACCTACAACAAAAAGGTTTTTTTCCCCTTGGATGAATGGAGATGATTTATAAGACGGCGTTAGAAAGTAGCGGGTCAGTTTGCCCCAAATACAATATGAGGAGTAACAATGTGTATGCAGGTGTAATATGTTTACCATATATTATGTTTGTTACAAGACAGCAATTTGAATAATAGTAGCCCAATTAACATCATCTCATTGGGAGAACATTATTTCTTCTTAGCATGTTACTTAGATGATGAATAATAGCTCCTAACAAAAGTTGCATATACAACTTTATATTCACACACTGAAACTATGTGAAGTTGCACAACTTTACATATAATCTAAAGGAAGAAAATAATAGAGTAACTAAAAAAATGAAATTTAAACAACTTTTCATAGTTCAAGGAGTCCATGATTCTACAGGAATACAATTGTTAAGGCAATCAATAGTTACCCCTAGAATCTGAATAAGTTGCATGCATAGTGGTTCTTAGCACTAGTCTCGTCAATAGTCTACTCATTTTATTTTGTTTTTTACTTCAAATAACGTCGATTAGCTAGTTTAGATCTAATTTTATCAAATCTGTCAAGCACTCAACCATATGGATTTCACTTCATTAAATTAACTACAATCTAGCTTAGGTTTCTAATAAGTAGATTAAAATTTATTTTTCCCACAGAGAGATCCAAGCTCTATACCATTAGTGCAGCTAAGGCGTACCATGGATCTGAAGACTTATGAGTCTAATCAAGCCCTAGTTTGGTATTTGCCAGGCATCGATAGTTCTCAGACTTGGTTGTGAAGCAAGGATATCTCCTTCTATTTGAGGTTCTAACTTGCAATTTCTAATTGTTCTTTCAATTTCTAGATTAGATACTAGTCACCTTTACTTTTCTAGTCTAGATTTGCTCTTTTTTGTCCATTACTTATGTGGACGCCAACAAATCTAGCTTAGGACTAATCGCATTTCTTTTCTTAGTTTAGATTTTCTCTTTCTTTGTCCACCTATAATGTGGACCCAAACCTACTATCTAGTCTAGGCCTCTAACATCATCAAATTTCACTAAATTCAATCAGCCAAAAGGAATCACAAAGCACTATTCTTATTCGGCATATTTCAAGTATCACATGCAAGTGCTTTTATGTTAAATGGATTTATACATGCGATTTACTTGATATCACAGATCTAAGTGCTCAGTTCATTGATTATCTTATAGCATAGATCTGTTTTCATTTCAAGCACTGGTCCTTTTTTAATCTCCTACTTGCAAGGAATTTCACATATTTACCTGCTTATAAGTTGTAGATCTAAGTACTTATACCATTGTTATATCTTAGATTAGATCTACTTTCCAAGTACGTGCTTTATTCCAAAGTAGCTTTTTGTACTTATAGTGTGCTAAATTAACTCCTATAGTTTATTCATCCTTAGTTTATCTTATTAGGGTCTACCTCCCTTAGCTTTGCTTAGGAGTTGACCTAAACAGAGGGGTTAAGTGTTGTGGTGATAGTTACACCCAAGTTCCCAACCTGAACTTGCCCCTAAGGTTGCGCCTAGTGAGTTGTGATTTTTCTGATGTAAGCGCGGATTAGGAGACAACACTAGTCATGTTGTATTGGTTTATTCCATCCATGAGCCTTCTAGTTGTATTAAGGAGGAGAGGTGTGACACCTTGATGGAGGATGATGTTGAGATTGACTCCAGGTTTGCAGTTGATGAAAGCATTGTAGAGTATAGGAACAAGGTTGATGGATTCTCTTAGATAAAGGGAGTGGCCCATGGATTCTCTCAAATAGAGGGAGTTGCCCATGATGTTATTCTTGCTTTAGGATTCTCTCAAGCTGAAGAGTTGACCTAGTTCAGGTTGGTCAAATTGCTGGAGGATTTGAGGCACATGAGAGGAATTCTCATGTTGACAATTTGTTTATGGCCTTGCATAGGTTGTCACCTATACCACAATCTTGGTATTCCAAGATCGATGGGATGACTTGTGTAGATTTCTATCTCTGTGACTTTGATAGATGTGAGCCACTTGTCTTGATCTTGTATGGAGATATCATTATCTTTCCAGGATATTTTGGAAAACTTGGGATGGTATCCATTATTTTTTGCTCGTGAAGTTGAATGTTAGAGTTTGGGAGATCATTTTTGTTCCAACATTATACTCCATATTCACAAGTGGTCATTATTCTTTGGATCTAGATGTTGCGATAACATGGGTGACAGGCTCTTTATAGATGACAGTGGTTTATTCTAGGACCACAACTAGTACATATTGGCAAGTAGTAGGTTTGGTGGAGTTGTAGAGGAAGTCAACAGGTTTCGGTGTAAACATTTTCCTCGTAAAGAGGAGTGCTAGTTTCTTGGGTTACTCTGAAAGTTGTTACGCCATGTTTGGGGTGCTTCATGAGACTTGGGATACATAGTGTATTTTCAGGACCTGGATGGTCTGAGATGAATTGGAGCATGGGAGATGGTCTGTGATGGATTTGCAAGGTGGAGATAGCTTGCTCAAAGATCATTTGGCCTTGGTTACGTGCTAGCTTGGTATTCTTTTCTTAGGAATTATAGTTCTGGTTATTCATTGTAGTTCTCACTCTTTTTTGCACTTGGATGTGAGGGATAAATATTGATATTCAGCCCTGTTACCAGGCAAATTAGCAGGGCTAATTCCCAGTAAGCACAAATAAGAATAGTGACCCAATGTCACCTCGGTCACCGTTCTAACTTCTTCAGAAGTCGAAACCTCCAAGGAGAAGTATCCTTTAATGAACCCTGTAAGACACTAGAACAACCAACTGTATTCTATGCAAATCGTAGTTAGACCAGTGCCTAATGGAGTCAATAGTATTATGATCAACGCCAGTGGGTGCAAGAGATGAAATGTATACGTATTACGTTAATCAATATTGGATCAAAAGACTATATTGCCAACATCATCAACCAATAACCAAATATGTGTTAAGTGATAATTGCAAAGATGTGATCAAAGGATAATCACTTGTACCAAGATTGTTCAATAAAAAGAGTAGGACCAACTTCAGGCATTAATCAATCAATAGACAACCAAATGAAGCACCATAAGCAAGGCTCATAAACATGTATCATGTATAACCAACAATGCACTAGGTTTATTTACCATTCAAACTTAACCAATCAGATGTAGCAACCATATTAGGCTCTTAATAATTGGGTTCATCAAAAGACCAAATGCTGTATGTAAATCAATGTCATTCAATAACCAACAATCATCCACATCTAATTCAATCAATGATGCTTACATGTAGTAAGGTTTTCTCCACCACTAACATTCCATAGAATTCAATCCACCACGTATATTTCAGTATAAGACATGAAATTTCAGATCTGCTATAAGTTTTCTGAGTTATGCTTACAGAGAGAATTACACAGGAAAAGGATGAAAAACAACGGAATTTACTCCGTAAATTATTTCACAATTTAACCACATAAAAGTTAACTTAATGTCTTGTTTTTGTTTGTTTTTATGTGTGCGTTTACACAGTGGATAACCATAGAAGATCAGATCCGTGTTAACCAAATATGCATTCAGATTTCTACATACAGTAAGCAGAAAATGACCCAAAATCAGACCTTGTACTTATGCCAATTGAGACTATGATTCAACTCTGATTTTTGTTTTGTTTCTGTGTGTATGTTACAGGTATTTAGGGCAAGGATTAGGGCACACGAGGGCTGCCCAAGAGGGCAGGCCTGTGTAAAGGAGAGAGGACAGGATAAGGCCAAGGAGGCAGGGCTTTGGAAGGATATGGGGCAGCCAAGGTGGAAGGTAGAAGGTAAAGGGAGGATAGGCAAAGGTAAGGACTGTGGAAGGTTGGGAGCAGCAGCTGGAAAAGATGGCAGTGAATGGGGAAAGGGGTGAAGCTAAGGAAGAAAGGAGGTGAAAAGGAGGGCTGAAAATGGTGAAGGGAAGTGGTCGTGGATGGGAGGAGCATGCAAAGGCTCGGTTGGGGAAAGGAGCAGCGAGGGCAGCAGCTGGGTTTTATGCAGTCAAATAGGACATAAAACACAGATTTAGGGTTAGTTTTAACACTAATTTAACAAGCTATTAACTCGGAAAATCAAATAATTTAACATAATATTTACAAGACAAACAAAACTCAGAAATTAGGGCTTTTTAGGGAGTTTTTGATAATTTGGGGATTTTTAGGGCTCCTAAAATTTCGCCCTAGGGTTTTTAGGGACAAATAAGGCAGGCCGAAATCATAGGAGGAAGGGCCGAAATTTTAGGGAGGCCAAAAAAAAAAAAAATTATTTTTAGATTTTTAGGTTTTTTTTAGGAATTTTGAGATTTTAAAAAATTTAGGGCTTCCTACAATTTCGCCCTATGGTTTTTAGGGCTACAGAAGGCAGGGCGAAATTGTAGGAGAGAGGGCCGAAATTTTAGGAAGGCCAAAAAATCAAAAAAATTAAAAATTTTTATTTTTAGGGTTTTTGTCATAAAATTGCAGACATAATTCTAACCCTAATACTACCATGAAAACGCAAAATTTTAACCCTAAATAATAAATACAAATGTACAAAACTCAGATTTAGGGTTTTAAAAGTAGAGATGAACAACTAGGGCATCAAAATACAACCACTCACCAAACCTAGGCCATCAATGAGGAAAACCCTCCTTGAGATGGTACTTGGCAAGCTTGGCTAACTAGGGCTTGCCTCCACAATCTCTAATATTCGTGGAGGAAACCTAGCTTAAGCAAGACTTGAAGACCTAAAGCTCAAGCTTGAATGCTATGGTGACCAATGACGAAAATGGCATGCAAATCAAGAGAAAATGAAGCAACAATGGCTTCCATCAAACCCTAACAAGCATCACTTTCATACAATTGACATAGAGACATCAAACATAAAAGTAAGGATACCTCCAAGTGGATGTGTTAAGCAAACAATCCTCGCCTCACCTTAGCAATGGCATGAACAAAAGAAAAACTTCCAAGAAATGCTTCAAACTTGCAAACCTTCATCAAGGAGTGTCTTCCTTCAAAGAGCCCTAGTTAGGGCAAATAGCAGACATAATGATCTTATCCCAAAAGTTGATGTCTAAAAATAAAATGAGGAGATCTTATTTATATGATCTCACACTCACTTTACACAAAATAAGGTCAATTTAATATTTAAAAATGTCAACTTAAAAATATAACAAAAATAATATAAAATAATCTAAAGATGGCCTATTGTAGGCTTACCTGGGATGTTTTACCCCCTAGGTGCTAAAATATGCTAAACAAGGCCAAATTTGACAAAACGAAAGGCCAGACTGTACAGGGGGGGGTCGTCATGCCCCAACTAACCCCAACAGTGATGAAAACCCTCAACGCCCCCACCTTTTAGCAAGCAAACAGTCTGTCAAGAGGATGACATCATCCTCTGAAGGAGGGGCCCAGAGGGAGGGCGCTGCTGAATTGGAGGACCAGGAGGGTGTTGGATGTGCTCCGGAAGATAAGAGTGAGCCTTAGCGCTGGAACAACTACTGCTGGAGTGTTGAAATAAGGCGGGGGGCATGTGACCCAGTGACCCACCCCTGGAAGACCCGGACACCAACCTCAGGGTTTCAAACCCTTTCATGAGGCAGTCAGTGATGCCATTAAGCCATAGTACTTCCAGAAGAGAAGCCAAAGGGTCTAGCCATGCCCCTACCTCAGAATGAGCGGCCTAAACACCCCTCCTGGTCAGAAAAAAGACACCCTCTCCCTGAGGCACCTCTGTAGGTACGTTGGTGCTAGTACCATCGTAACAAGCCCCTTTATCTTTTTATTGGATTAAGGGTAAGGTCGGCTCATATTAGGGTTAGGGTATTAATACCTATTTAATAGTGTAGATTAGGGTTAAGGTATTAATATCTAATTAATATTGTAATATCTATCTAATAGCGTAATTACTCAATGATTAGATTAAGTATTATATTTATCTTTTAATATCTATTTAATAGTGTAATTACTCAATGATTAGGTTAAGTATTATTATTTCTCTTTTATTTATTTTTTAAGTTTTTGAATAATAGGTTTCCAAGCTTCTTTTAATCTTAAGCCATCATCACGGTTGAAGTTATTCACGCATTTTTCAATTTCTATGGCTTCACGAATTTTTCTATGTAGTAATTAGGGACAATTGCTAAAACTTTTTAGTCTTGTAAGCAAATGTGATGTTTGGTAGTGTGAGAGTGTTCTACTATGGCGGAGTTTTTAATTATTTCATATCGTAGATCTGCATTGTGCTCTTTTAACCTCGTTGCGATTGATCTTCCAATCTCACCTATGTAGGCCTCACCACACAAACATGGTGTTTTGTAGACACCCCTTTGGTGCTTTGGATCAATAGGGTCTTTGGCTTTGTCAAGCATGGTTCTTAAAGAGTTTGGAGGAGCAAACACTACCCTTATGTTTTTCTTTCTCGGAATATTAGCAATTTTATTTGTAGTACCATGGATATATGGAAGGGTAATTTTAGGAAGTGTTGTATCTATTTCTTTGGCTTTGGTTTTGTTTCTTTTTATTTTTCGGATAACCTTATCAATTTCTCTTCCATTATATCCATTGTCAATAGATCGTTCTCATCCATCTTCCAATCCTTTATTCTTCTTACCGGCTGAGAGGAATCTTTGATAAATGAGAAAGATTTCCCAACCAAAGGTTTAAGAGTCTTTGCTAAGTGCTTAGCCAGATCATACGTAGGGGATCCTATTGTGCTGACAATGGGTCTTAGTGGGATGCCTAATTTGTGTATTTTTGGTAAGCCATATATGCGTGGCATGATCATGCTCTTGGGAGTGAGTTTCTTCTTGGATTCTTCATCTAAGGAGGATTTTTTTATCGCCATGGTGACATCTCTTACAACCTTTTTCATTGGATCTTTAGTAACTTTTCTATAGCACCCACTCTCCAAATGTTCGATCATCTTCTGTTGATAATCCTCAGTTTTCATGATAACCGTAGCATTCCCTTTGTCTGCTTTGAGAACCATGATGTCCTTCTTGTCCTTAAGCTTTTTCAATGCAATGTATTCATCTTTTGTTATGTTATTCTTCGGAGGTTTAGCATTTTTTAATACTATTGCACATTCTCCACATTGTTATCAGGTAGTCCTTTCTCTTGACATTTTGGTGGATACCCTTCATTGTGGCTACATGGAGAGTTCACTTGCTTGGAGAATGCGCTACCTAGGAGGTGGAGCATTGTGCATTCTTGGAGGAGACCATCAAATCCTAGATAGCATGAGATAGCTTGGATTCCTATTTAGAGGCTTGGAGGTGGCTCGTGGAGGCCTTAGCTACGATAATGTTCTTGCAAGCACATGTGACCCAGTGGAGTGCATTGCTTAGGAGGATCAATGGAGTTTGTGGAGGCTTGTGACAGAGGGATGTGGACATTCTGACATATTTTATATAGCTACATCATCTTGGAGCATGGCATATGTACCTTGGAGTGAAGAGTTTCACTTGCGTTGCCCTACAAGTGCTCATTGTAAGTTGCTTGTAAGGGCTTAGGGAAACATTGTATTGTTGGCCTCCCTAATCTCTCATATATATATAGAGGAAGGAGAGAGTCTTCATACATATATTCACTCTTGTGTTGAGATGTAACCTAGAAAAGAGTGTGCACTAGTATTCTCTCTCTCTCTCTCTCTCTCTCTCTCTCTCTCTCTCTCTATTTTCATTTGTACTTGATTTGTCTCTCTTTTGGAGTCACTAGGCTTTCTTGGAGTATCTAGGAGCTTCTTGGAAGTCTAGGGTTAGGGTTTATCCCTTAGAGATTTGTGATTAGGGTTTTGTGATAAAACCCTAGGGTATACTTGGAGAAGAAGAAGAGAAGAGGATGTCCCTTGGAGGAATTGTTGGAGTGATTCTTGCATGTTGTAGCTCCTTGGTTGAGCTAGGGTTTTCATTATTTTCCCTAGCTAGGGTTTTGGAGAGCTAGTAGGTTTATACTATCCTTGAGAAGGGGGTATGGTATGTACATGAACTTCATTTTGAGCACATTAGTGAAGTTTTCAGCTATCCAAAACTAAGGTAATTTCCAAATTTGATTTCCAGCCATATATGTTCTGCATGCATTGTTTTCTAGAACAATATATGTTTTGATGATTTGACGTCAGTAAAAGGCAATTTGTTGAGTAATTTGTTGAGCAATTTGTTGAGTAATTTGTTGAGCAATTTGTTGAGTAATTTGACATCCTGTGTGGGTTTTTCCATGACTTGGATAGCATAGAATTGTGCAATGATACCAAAGTGACCTTTCTTCAATAACCTCTCCATACGATGGGAGGAGATAATTTCCAAAGAACCTGAAGTAAGCCCTTTGAGTTAATGTGTGTGTCCTTAGCAAAGTTGATATATAGTTCCTTGAAATCCATGGTTATTGGTCCCAAAGTCCTTATCCATTCCAATTTTTGCCCCAAAAACTACATCACAACCACCCATGTCGATAGCGAACATGTGTGTCTTAAGATGGTAGTCACACATTTGGAATTTCACGTTTTCACGGCGACAACCACATTTCATTGTACCTCCATTTGCTATCATAATTTGAAAATTGGATATGGACCTAACATAGCAACGGGTTTCATCAGTCGCTCCCTATGAATGAAATTATCGGTGTTGGTTGCCACTGTCAATTAATACAATGACTTTACGGTACTTGATGTAGCCTACCAACTTCAATGTCTAGGGTGTGGAGAAACCTAATAAGGCATGGAATGAGATTTGGGATTCCTCCCTAGGAACTTGCACATTGGGGTCAAATTCCAAGGGCGGAGCAGTATCCTCTAGTTATGGTTCTTGAATATCTTCAATGGTTATGTCTTCTAGGTGCTCATGTGGTGATACATTTATTTGGAATAATTTTTGTTCTTTGCATTTATGCCCTCCTAAATATTTTTCATCACAGTTATAGCAGTCCAAGACATTGACATTTGGCCATTGCATCCAAGGATAACTTTTGGATTCCTAATGGCACTGTGTTGGAATTGCTAAAAGGAGGAGCCATGGGAGAGTCGAGACACGGTGCAAGATTGAATGAAGGTCTTTTGGGTTAGGCATCGATCACCATTTTAGTTGCTCGAGCTCTATCACAAGCTTCTATTCATGTTTTGGGGCACTGTTGTTATCACATCCATAGTAGTCGAGGCTACCATGTCTTCAAACCAGATTCCAGTACTTTTCTGAGCCAGTCCTTTTGCTATGAGATGCTTGAGATCAATAGTTGATGAGCAGTTATTCTATGATCACTCATATTTTTAGCAGATCCAGAGTATATATTTTCAGCCTTATGCCATGACTGAGCCTCATGACCCCATATTTGGTGACTAAGGTAGCCATTTTCTTCCATCGAGAGCAGTTATGATGATAGTGCCCATGTCTATGCAACAACAATGTTCCAATTGATGGTCAGTGGTTTAAATGATGGATACAAGTATATGACCCAGCAAGTATATGGTTGTGCATTGAATATCTTTAGTGTGCTCCTTTACTTATCTTGGTTGCTTAACTGGGTATTTAGTGGTCATGATTTGGCGATATATTTATGTGGTTAGTGGTTGACTATTTGGAGTAGAAGTGATTTGATTGCTTGGAATTGGAAATTCTTGTGTATACTCATTGGTCTTACCCTCTTAGTCGTATGGACTTGGTCATTCCCACCATTTATGGCTTGCTAGTTATGGCATCACTTGTCACCTTCCCCATCCACCCGTTACCATTCGTTCTTGGTTATGACCTGACTTACACTTTAGCCTGTGATATGGAGGACTTCCCCACTTATGCCTCTATGTTGGATAAACTCCCTGTTATTATGTGTCTCGGCTCTGAGTTGTGCAACAGAACTTGCCGAAGCCTTGATCCTTCTAGGCCAGGAGAACCCGCTGGTGTTGGTTCCTGAGCTTAGGTGAGTTGGTTTATGAAGCCTTGACCTCTCTGGTCAGTTGCCCCCAATGTTTGGTCCCGATTGTGGACAATTCCCCCTCGTTGCCTGAGTTGTGTCAGCTAAGACTTAAAGCAAATTGTTCTACCATCATTATATGCACTATGTGATTCATTGTTATATCTCCTAAAAATGCAAGCCCATGATAAAAATGAAAAAAAATTGTGCTTTTAAGCACAATAAAGAGGGCTATGAAATGAAATGTAAAACACCCTAGATGAAAGCTGCAATTAGTTGTGCTTTTAAGCACAAGCAAAATCCGAAAGGTCAAAGGCCTAAAAAGCAGTGGATAAATAAATGCTAAATCTAAAGACTGTTGGCCATGATTGAAATGTAATGAGTATTTCCTCATGAATCCTACGGGTTGGGATGTGAGATGGAGTAAGGGACAGTTAATTCTAAGGGTCCCCTAGAACCTCAAGTTACGGTTTACTGTGCACCCAGTCACGATGGTTCTAGAAAAGATCCTCGAGGAGCTTGATTCAAGCTTGGATGTGAGTTGTAGACATTTGTTAAAGTTGAATGGGCACTCCTCAAATCAACTTATTCCATTTGTGAGACACCGCCATTCCCTGTGTGTTTTCTGTCCAACATATGCATACGTGGTCTTCCCTTTCCCTTTATCCAAAGTGTCACAGTGTTGAAGTTCTAAAGTCATTCCCCTAACTTAGCCTTGTTTCTTTCACCTTCACCAATTTCTAGAAAAATGGTCATGTCTATAAAATGAGTATACACTTGAGGGTCTTCTTCTAAGTAGTTGATTGCTTTAATCTACACTTATATTTAATGTTGTATTACTTAATCGCCAGTAGAATGCCACGTTGTACTTTAGTTTTTCTATTGAAATATTTAAAGAAGCATATCTTATTCATTTGCACTTGCAGCATCAGTCAGATTTGGCCTGGGTTATTATTTTGATCAGTTTTGACCTGGTTAACCCGATTTGACCAAGTCAACCACAGGATCCGGGATGAGGTGGACCGATGATGTTCGAGATTGACTATTGACTATTTGTGGTCCTATGGTGCCCATTAGATGGTTCCACGCATCAGACAGAGGTTTCATGTGATGGTTTGATGGATTTTTATTATTATTATTATTTGCAGGCCATTATTTTTATTGTTCAGGCATGGTTGAGCTTACAGATGATTATCCTGATGGTCACATGATGCATGAGTACTCATCCTTACTAGATTTGGACATTCTAAGTTCATTGGGGCACTCAAATATCAATTTCGGGCAATTACAGATGATGATATGGTCAGTTTATCACTTTATTGCATATTTGCCATATAAAATGCCCTGTTTAGCACTTTTCAAATTATTTTGGTTCTCCTAGGGCACTACAAAGGGAGTATGGGGTCCAGCCCCTCGCTATTACCATATTACCATGCTCCCAGACATTTTGATGCAGTCAGATTGGTGCCAAGGGCACTGGGCAGAGAGTTACAGGCATTTTAGTATTTTACAGGTGATATTTCGACGGTACAAAATGGAAGAATTGGTCACTGAGGAAATTGATTTGGGAAAATGAGGCAAGGAAATGGCATGAGATTTGATCAAAGAGTTATTATGGTGCATCCCACACCCTCCAGCACAATCTTCAGCTTTAGTGGGTCCACACATCCTCCGGGTCATTGTTTTGGGGTTTTTATATTGTATAATTGGGACAAAACATCCTAGTGATTTTTATCACTTCATGATGTATATTTCATTTGATGTAGTTGGGGCATTAGTCTAGTGAAGATGTTATCTCCTAAACCCCCCAACAAGTTGTTATGTTGTGTTTCCTAGTCACTTGTGTCATACATACCCCCTAGGGTGTCATTGAGGAAACACATCCCCCTCTCTTTGAGTGATCCATGTGTTATGTTTTCTGCTCATCTTAGGTGTTGACTATTATTGATGTATCTTATGACATCCACCACTCATTCAAAAAGTGGTTAGGGTTTTGGTCTCTCTCATTCCTATTTAAAGAAGAGACCCCCCTCATTGTAAAGGGACTTTGGCTCTTGGAATTGCCATAATAAAGAGAATATTTGTCGAGACTCTTGGATTTTCTTTGTGGGATGTTCTTAGATTGTGATTGAAAAGTCTATTTTTCTTAACATTTGAGATATTGTTGTGGATCCAAAATATTTTCATGGAAACAGTGTTTAATTGCAGGAGGGCGAATTCAACTTGGGCATTTTTGCAGGGGATCCTCAACTCGTTCCTTTTGAAGTTGCTTCGTATCAAGGGGTTTTCAATAGCATCTTTGATCTTTGATATGCTCTTTGATATTTCTCATGCTTTTACAGTCATTGCCTTCTGAGCATCAAATCTTACTTAGGTAGTTTGATTGTGCAGGAGAGAGGGGCGCATTGGCTTCCTTGGGCACATCGTTTTCACTTGGATACTCAACCAAATCATCTCAAATTGATCAAGAAGGGATAGATCATCACTCTCAAGATTTTCTAGGTAAGATCTACACTTAATCTATTTGTTTGAAGTTCTCAACCACTGGCCATTGGTAAAAGCTGCTAAAACCCTAACTGCTACTTTTTCTAAAAATTGTCTGGCTCATTTAATTTGGAATCTTGGTGAAATATTTCTGGGTTTTTCTCTTTAGGCCTATCCCAAAATGGGTTCTGAACAGTGAAGCACCACTCGGGACATACTCGCGAGTACCCGCGAGTCTTGCCGAGTGGATGCCCTCCCTGCATAACAGCCGAAGACTCGTCTTCATACTCGCGGACTCGGATTGACTCGTGGAACTCGATCATACTCGCCGGCATACTCGCCAGACTCGGCTAGCAAAAAAAATCGCATCTATTTGTTGCTGCTGAATTCGAGTGTCTGCAAGTTTGCAACTGAGGAGTGAAGCTGTGTGCCGTGATCCCTGAAGTTGCCGTGAAGGAGTGAGGAGTGAAGCCGCGGTGCCGTCGTGAGGAGTGAAGCCATGAAGCCGTGACCAGGTTAGTGAAGCCGTGAAGCCATGAAGCTGCTATGTGTCGTGAAGCTACTGTGTGCCGTGAAGCTGCTGTATGCTTTACTATTACATTAAACTAATTTTTTTATAAAATTTATTAATGTATTACATATTACAGACTATGTATTATGTAATATGTAATACATAAACTAAATTTAGTTTCTAACTTTAACTTTTAGTATAATATTATGTAATACGTAAATTTAGTTATTATGTAATACGTAATAGTAATACTATTTAGTAATTTACTTGTTTTAAACTTTATGTAATATTCTATTTTAAATGTAACAGTTAATACTAATAGTTTAAAATTAAATTTTATACTTTAAAGTTTAAACTAAATTGAAGTTATTTAATTTCTTTATTTTTTTTTTAAATTATTTTTTTATTGTTTCTATTTTTAATATATTATTTTTAAAGTTTTTTTTTAAATTGTTTTTCAAATATAATTTTAATTTATTAATTCGTTAGGTAACTTAGCTTAAACTTAGGTTAGTGGTTGATTTTTTTAATATATTATTTCTATAATTTAATTTCTTATGTAATTTTTTTAATATATTATTTATGTAATTTAATTTCTTTATTTTTTTATTTTTTTTTTTTTTTTTTTATTGTTTTTAACTTTTTAATATATTTGGTTAATTTTTTTTAATATTTTCTTTCTGTAATTGTAGTTTTATAGCTTATATGGATTGGAAATGCTTTTAAACTCTTTTTTTGGCCAAAAATGTACAATATTTTTATTTTTTTCCTATTTCCCGAGTCTGTCCTGAGTCTTTCCCGAGTTCGCGAGTCATATGCCAGCAGAGTATTTGCCGAGTCCGAGTCGTACAACATTGGTTCTGAAGGGTGTCACCCTTGGTGGACTCCATCTAGCCCAAATCCCTGGGCACTGGTCATTCTCCCTTGCGCCCTCCTTGATTTTTCCTTGCTTCCGAGTTGTTTGAGCATATTTTTGGGCTTGTGAGCTTAGATACTGTCAAATCATACATCAAGTCTCATCCAAAGGCACTAGGAAGCCTCACTGTGATCTTAACACTTCTACCTTGGACACGTTTCTCGAGGCGGAAGAAATCTTTCTCATTTGCTAGTGTCTTGATTTGATCCTAGGTCTAGTCTTTATATTTATAAGTCACTTGTATTTTCACATTGGGTCAATATTTACATCCTTTAAGCCTCTTCATCCAATCCTAATTCACCTTGTGACTTCATCCATAGATCTAGGGTTCTTCATACCTTACACCTTACGTACTCTAGCTTTGCTGGTTTGATCTGGTGTTTTGGTTAGATCTCTCCTATCAGGAGTAGATCTGGGTTCCCCCATTGTTATCTAGGGCTTGGATAGCATAATGCGAAGAGTGCCTCGATTGGCGTGACAACCAATCTATCTGGGGATCGAGGCCCTCTTAGGTCACCTCTTTAGTTTCCTTTCTCCTCTACCGTCCTGTATAGGATCATCTTTTGGGGCAACTACAAGTTGTGTGATAGCAGCTGCATAATGACATGTGCTCAAATTGCCTCCTTGAGGCCACTGATGAAGCATTCCTAAAAAAAGGAATTGGATAAGCCCTCTGTGTAGATGGTCATTTTGCCAATTGCACAAATGTTGTAATACAGTCCAAAATTGTGCCATTCTAGTGTAATTTGGTCAATCTTCCCATGTAGTGAATGGCCCTTTCAAAACGCTCATGAAGGATCTTCACAAATTGGGTCCAAGGAACATAACGACAATAATAAGATTTATGGTACCATTGCCACCATTTCAAAGTTCTGAGTCAAGATATAAGACTCCCACTTTGAGCTTGTGGAAATCATCCTTAATACCATGGAGAGCAAAGTAGTGTTCCATTTGGATAACCCAACCAGAGGGATTTGAACCATCAAATGTACGCATGTCCACCTTTGCGAAGTAGTGCCATGAATCGTTATCCTGAAATGGTGGACTGTGTTTCCGAGAAGAGAGTGTAAGAGCCTTGTTCTTCTTTGAAAACAACATCTTTGTACTGATCTTTTGGTGTGGTATGTAGATGCACATGTTAATGAGGATGTTCAACACTTATCTCTGGTTAGCCTAGTCAAGGTAGATTTGTTCAACTATTTGTTGTAGGGCCATGACCGTTGCTGCAAGATCCTTGGTGTCTTTGTGTGGATTTTGGGCGGGTCCTCCATGTTTTTCTAGTTGCAGGTGTGTACCAAGGGACCACTTGTGCACGAAAAAGTGTTAACACCAACTTATCTCAAAATGAACAAGGGCTAAAGGGGAGTCTTTAGAGAGGTATCACCAAATGAGGGAGGGCAGGTCCACACAAAAAAGGTTGTTAGATAGGTATACTAATCAAAGCTACATATATCGTGCCGATGAATATATCACCGAAGGTCTAGAATGTAACTTATTGGCAATATCGGGAAAATTATTGGAGAATATCGGCAAAAATCGGGAAACTGCAAAAAAATACAAAAATAACCATTTTTTTCATTTTTTT